>SJOL01006425.1:480700-556688 GCA_004794785.1 Opisthorchis felineus | reverse complement strand
CTTGTTCTGACTTGCTCTGTCGTGATTTCCGTGTAATCGCACCGCCAATCAGAATCGCGAGACTGACCTCGGAAGGGACGACCGCAACCCACACAACCGAGCCAACCTTCCGCTCGCCGATGTCTGGCATGCGGCCCCTGATACTGAGCTGTGCCGGTTGGTGATAGACCTGCGCACATGTTGACGCCACGTCATAGACAATTGAGGTTTGTTATTTTGCTCACATTTGTGCAAGTAGACTTCCGAACCCAATTCTTCCTTTTGATGTTCGCGATCGTCAAACGTACGCGACTCAAACTTCGGTATCGGGAACCTTAACAAATGCTTTATCTTTGTGGAGCACTGAAGGCATTCTGCAACCTATTTACACCAAACGACTTGTATTTTTAAAACATCGGCCAACCCAACTAATTGGTATTTTCCAAGTGATGCCCCGTAACCGCACCTGAAAAGCCAAGGTCAAATCTCGACTTGATAACAGACGTCTAGGGTGTAGACCCAAATACAACCATTTCACTCAACAAATGATGATGATCGATCCTCCGTACAAACGTTCGATTTGCAGCTGAAACCACTGCGATGTTTATACCACGCACCTCATGGCTGGCACATCGACTGACGTTGATCAGATTGTCAACTATTCCACCCTGTCCTGCTAGCTACCGATTACCGTCACACTGTTTTCGTGTGTCTGCGTGTCTGTGAGGTGGAAAACCCATGTGCAGTGTTGTCCGGTCATTTGGATTGGTGGCGTACATCGGTTGAACAAGGGGACACTCGGGCACGCATTTGAAAACAGCCTGGCGTTCGTCCGTCGCAAGCACGACAGGGTGGAATGGATGACAATTTGATCAAGGTTAATCGATTCTGCTAGCCACGGTGTACGTTTTATGAAAATCGTACTGTATCTGATAGTCCCTGGGTGCACTAGTTCTAAATCTGCCGTGGAGAGTGAATCAGTAGTTGACTGATCCATCAGCTAGTGACTTTGATCAACCCGTCGGTCATGTAGTTTCACCTTCGCTGGATTCTAACGCCTATTCAACCTGGTTCAAACGATTTTCAAGCTGATTCCTGTCACTATTGCAGGGTTTGGATGCGGTACTTGGATCTTGATACCGAAGTAAGTCTCATCGCTTCCACACTAATCGACCCATGTCTCTCGTCATCATTATCATGGGAGATGAATAGGGTGGTCGGACATCAGCTCCATGACGCCTGGGTGGGTGTATTTGTATTCGTCAAAGATTGGGTTATGCATGAAGAGGTCGATGTTCGCTTCAGAATTACATGAAATTTACTGTGGTTACGACGACGCTGGAATGACGACCATTACCCTAAGAATGAGGTCATTTGGAATTGTGGGGATTAAGCGCATTGGAGACGGCAATGTCTATTGTAATCCTTCGCTTCCCTCTGGAAGCAGTCACCCCTATTAATCTAACCGGTTCTCCAGTGATACGGGAATTAAAAACTGTTTCTAAGGCAAACGAAGCATGTTGTCGAAGAACATCTACATGGGGGGATACTATACAACATCTAACCGTAATACGGAGAGTGGATGAGATCAGAGAAATTATGAAAAACCGCTGAGTTTGGATGGAAATCTTCTACTGAAGATGAAACTGTTGGATAAATCTCTCGGTAGATACTGATCAAGGGACAACTGAGGTTGCAACTGAGGTTACATTCCGAATCCCGTGGTACGATTTGTACAAACCGAAGACGAATGTTTTTGGTGGTCGTGAATGGTACATCTATGGTTTAACGATAAGTCTTACTGTAAATTTCATTATGCAAACGAGTTCAATCTATGATGCAAAGCCTGTACAGTTTTTTATTCCTTTTTGAAAACCAAGTGTGTAGCGCACCTAGGACGACTGATAGCCGCGATCTTCTGGTTAATAGTTGAACACGGTTCCTTTCGACCCTGAGTCACGGATTATTGCGATTAACATACAGATAGATGGAATTTGGTGTCACCAACCTTCAACAGAGTTCGTGTCACGTGCTCCGGTGTTGACTGAGCTATCACTCTGGTGTACGTGGTTCATTCGAATAGGTGGACTGGCAGCTTGCAACAAGGTTGCTAAGTCGGCTTAACCGTTGCGTATCTTGCATTTCATGAGGGTTGCAGTTGCCTCTATCTCTCCTCTTTTTTGACGCTTCCAGTATGTTTGTTCACAATTCATGAAGCCTCCTCTTGAAATTAATCAGGACTGGCGTTCGTATCAGTTTGGTGTCCTCCATATTTCGGTAAGCAAGCCCATTGAGGGCTATGAAGGTAATTCCTTCGTCAAGCGAGTTGAACACGGTGCGCAGCAATTCGAGGGCTTCTTGGCGATACCCGGGGGCATTAGCGCATGAACATTCTGAGATCCTGAGGACCATGAGACAACTGGTTTTGCATTTTCTCTTCTAATTACGTTTGCATTCTCGAGATTTGGCAAGTTTATATTGTCTAGCAGTGTGGTTTCGAGGAAATGGCAGAACATCGAGTGTCGATAATTCTAGTGTCGTTGATTCGAGCGTCTGTTGATTCTTTGTTTTTTGGAGCCTGTCACTTAAGCCTCCCTCCGGACTTTGACTGTATTGGTCGTAATATTCCACACATGAAGTACAACGTATTGACTACTGACTCCTCGGCAGACTTGTATGCCCTTGTTTGTCTTGTTTTGTATGCTGAAGTTATGTTCCATCCCTGGTCTTGCTTCGTGAGCTGGGAGTTTGAATGTTTACCTTAATCGGGCTGTGAACTGGTCCACTGTCTTAGCCACATCATAGGTGGTAAAATTTGTTCACGTTGTCAGCCGGCATGTTTGAGGGGGATCATCTTTCCCCCTATACCTATAGTTGACTTTTGGAAGTGGCCAGTTGACCTGACAGTATTTACCGATGGAAATATCTAAAGCAGCTCAGGATGACTTTCACAAATAATCACTTTGAAAGTAGAGGACTTTGGCTGTGCTTCGCCTGCACTTGAGCGTGAAGTTTTTACGAACTGGCAATGTGCCCTTAGATTTACCGTTCTGATCCCGGCTACTGCATCTGCTCCCATTTTGCTATGGACGCCTCAGAAGTGAACAATTCGTCGAAGAACCCAAATGTCGTAACTGCGCTTGATTACGCTATGCTGTTACCCACTACACCTGACTTCTAACAAAAATTTTTACCTAAGGCCATGTAGACGTTGAAAGGAAGCAACTAGTTCACATGTCTTTGAATAGCTACTAACGCAGTTGGCGTCACAGGATTGGGCAAGGTAATAACCAGTTATTGATTACTGAGATGGGATACATGTCACTCGTGACCTCACGCCACATTGGCAGTCGGGGTCGCTGTAATAAGTAGCCTTTTAGGGGAATTAAAATGAACGCCTTTCAATTTGTTACAAAAACCAAATGACTAATCGATTGTAATGTCTTATCACAATGCTGATGCGAGCGCGTACTGGAGGGAGACAGGGTTTAGGGCTTTTTCTGGGATGTTCTATATAAAGCTGAAATACCGAACCAGTGTTTGAAATCGGACGTTAAACCTGTACGTGCTATGGAGATTTGTGATGATTTATATTCAGCAAAATTATGAAAAATGATGGCGAAAAGATGAAAAACAACCATGAGAATAAAGCGTGCAAATGAAATTCGCGCAGCTTAGGGGTAGCTGAACCGACCGTGAACAGCTGGATGTCCTGTGATTAGATCACAGACGAACTGATTTACACGAAAAATCGAGTGAATTACTGACCGGGGATATCAGACGTAAGCATGGTAGTAGAGTCACAAAATCGACACAGTAAGTTTTTTTACGCGAAACAAGGCCGAATGATGTCAGAGAAATGAAAGGTAGGGTAGCCATCAGAGAAACGGCTAAATTAGAGAGATATGGCCGAACGCGTTGGTTGGTCGAAAGCTGAGGTCTACAGTTTTTGCTAGTCCTGTTCTATATGATAAAAAATAAGCGTTCAGCTGTAACACCTTTTCGGTGCCCAGTTGCCATGCCACCCAAAAGAAGCAAGAGGGCTGGGATACTGCCAGTTTGCCCAAGCCTAGACAGGGGAAGTCGAGAGGCAGAGGTCGGGTTTGAACCACGGACCTTCCGGTCAGTAAATTCGCACTCTTACCCCTGGGCCATCCCGTTTCTATATGATACAAAAAACAAGTTTTCAGTTGAGATTTCACCATGTAAGTGAAGCCAATCTGTGCTGAAAGGTCGAGAAGCACTAGACAGCTGCTTCATCCTAATTGGGAGTCATCAGCTGTGCACATCTCACTAAACCCGCCTCCTCTTGGCTAGGGGTTTGAGCACTCAATCGTTCGGCCACGAGCGACTGTTCAGCAGTGTGATTAACTCGAACTTAAACAGGATATGGCACCACTCATCCTTCAATCACGGAATCCACATCATGTGGACACGTCTTGACTGGCTCTTCGATTGAAGACTTCTCACATGGAAGTTTCACTTGTCCTGTGAAATTATTCTCCCCCTATGCTACTTATAGATTGGTGATGGTGTGGGGAGATTTGGTAGTTTTCGGTCTAGATTTCGTCGCCCAAAAGATGCCAATCAAACTGTGCAAGGAAGAGGAGACGTTTGTCTTGCAAACTGCATATCAAACAGGGACACCCATGCATACCGACTGAGTTAAACTGGAAGTAAACCCATGCATAGACCTGTGCAGCGGAAACGTAAGGATGCTTGGTTTCTTTGGTAGCCCACTGATTACACACTGGGGAGCCGTCTGCCATTTTTCGTTGGTCAGCCGTTTGGTGGCTCATTTGTTTTCCAGTAAGAAAGTACTCCTCATCGGCTACTTTGTGAAACTACTGTTTAGAGAGATTGTGCTGTCAGAGTCATGGAACAACCATTCTACAGTCCAAAGCTTTATTCTACGATTACTCCTTGGGCAATCATAGCCCGATGGATAGATGCATAAGCGAGACTTTAGATACAGCCACAGACTTGAAACAAAGACAGAGCAAAGACTCACGAATGCTGTGCACAGACGTTTAAAGTTGCTGAGACCTATCCCTCCACTCATTTTATATCCATTTCTCCACATTTTTGCATATAATTGTAGTGGAGAAATCGAGAGAAGACCACTGTCCTTATTTTTATTTCCAGAACTGTAAATGATCGTTGCTGATTGTGAAAATGATGTAAAACACCACTGATAACTTCTCTCCATAGGTGTGGTTGATCAGTCACCAGGGTGAGTCGTAAGTACATGTCATTTGGGTTTAAAAAACGCTAGCTGGGAGTCTGCTGTGTGCTCACACCGGGAAACATTTCCAGGTTTGAGGTATTTTACCAGTCAACGCGCCCAAAAGGGAACTTGTATGCACAAAAACGTTAAGGTTATGGCACTAATCACACTGACGCTTGCACTCGGTGGGGATATTATTGGTATCTGAATGGTAGTTAGAACAAGACAAACAAACAGCTGCGTGAGCCAATTCCTCAAGAAAGTGTTCAAGAAGCTTTTCGTACATCTAAATATAACATGTTTTCCCTGGGAAGGGGGTCACTTTTCGAGACGAATGATCTCGCATTTTCCACTTTTTGTTCGCGCTTTGGAGGGACTATTATTCTGGAGGAAACAGAACCAGGTTCAGACGTAACACATTACTCATAAGGTTGATGGAAGCTCTTCGACAGTCCACGACCAGTTTTGCTCTTTTTGGGGCTCATCAGGTAGGCGCCGTCCCCGAGTTTCCGTCAACCTTATGTTCTACTTGAACCCAACTTGGACTGATTTCGGCAAATACACTCATTTGCAAATCAATTTGGTTTTGACGGGTGACTCACCTGGAACCCAGCTGAATCTCTCGTTTATGAAGTTCTTTTCAACTGAATGTGCTGCACCAGGCCGCCTCATAGTTCAGTTGGTACGATTTTCGAGTAGAACCTAAGGTTGACGGATACTCGGGGACTGCGCTTACCTGATGAGCCCCAAGAAGGGTGAAACCGGTCATGGGCTGTCAAAGAGTATTCAGCAACCTTGTGAGTTTATGAAAATAAACTTCAGGTCGTTGAGGTGTCTTCGAAAAACATGCCGTCATGTGTTTTCACAACACCTAGGTTAAACTGACGTCCGTCTGTCCTGACTCATTTACATTAGTTAGTCGCCACTAAAGGCTAACCAGAATAATTGCGCCAAAACATAGAGAGGACTGTTCAAGTGAGAGTGATGTGACTAATATTTATGCAGATTCCACGACTACTTACATGTTATCGGTGAGAACTTATGGCTGGCTGGCCTCGTCGGACTTGCCGATCAACAGTGGGAGAACTAGCGGACAACTTCGGACGGTTTGGGCGGAACGGAATGTGGGGATTATTGCAAGCCCTTGGTGCCTCTATCGACCCGGTGGAATACGATCCGCGGTTGAATAAGCAGAGATTTGCTGTAAACCACCAACTGCCTTGAGCAGTATGGCATACCAATGAGTGCCGGAACCAGTTAACTATCATCAAGGTACCGGCACCATTCGCCGGTTTCTCTAATCCACCCACTCAGACACGGGGACATGGCGAAGCTTGTGTTGTCAATCCGTAGGTGAGTTGTAGCTAAGGTGAATCCGCACACCACCCGGTGCACACACGACGCAGGAGCGATGACTCAGCCGTCCGAAAAACAGGACGCAACCAGCATTCAAACTTTGCATAGTAAGAAGCGGATTACGAAAACACCAAATTTGACGAATGGGTAAACGATCAGAACGGGTTACAGTGATTGTAGGTCAGACACAGGTACTCCGATGAGTGCAAACAACGTAAACATTTCAGGCTTCTCATAGTCTAACGTAGAAAATACACGCATGTTGCAAACAAATTCTCAGCGAACTGTGTGCGATTTGGAGTTGTCCTGCTCCGGATGGACACGCTCTACAGAACCCAGTCCCCGGAGGAGACAACTTCTGTTTGATCCCTCTCTTCTTACAGAAGAGATCACTTAATTTTATCCCTTGAAGTGGTATATCTGATACAGGACGGCTGTACCCCTTATTGTAGAAAATTGTATAGTGACTGCTATTCCATCAGACTAACCTTGATAAGTCTAAGTGGGATTGAATTTTATTAGAATTGGAATAAACAAATAGATTTTAGGAAATTGGATGGACATACTACGGTACTTGACAGACGAAGAGAACAAAGTATCGCCAAGATGGAAGGAAGCCGAGTGTGCTGATTTGGTTTTGGATGTACAAATGTTAACCTCATTGCGAAAAGCTAGTTCTTTTTGTGAATCTATTCAAATAATCAACCGTGAGATTTCGTCTCTGCGTTGCATCAAAAAAGAACGGGTAGACCATTAGGAGAGAGAGAAGCACAGCTCTTAGCCGGGGAAATGGCTTAAAACCTAAACAACTTTTGCCAATCTTCGTGCTTTGTGCACCCTGAGGGGAATTTTCATCTTTGTCGTGTGCTTTCGGCTAGGGTGCCGGTTGCGATAAAATAATAAATAACCGTTCAGCTGCCATGCCACCCGAAAGAAACAAACGAGTGGAGATGCTACTAGTTGCCCAGACTTATACGGCAACATTCGAATTTCCGCAGTTGGGTTCGAACCACGGACCTTCGTGTCAGTATGTCCGCACCCTAACCGCTGAAGTATCTCAAAGGAGGTCAACACGCAATGGAGTGCTATTGGAGAGTGCTGTTGAAAGGGGAACGAGCCAGTTAAAGAGACCACAGAATTCCCGTAAACCGAAGTTCTGCCTGGCACGGGTTTGTAATTGTACGTGGATTTGGTAGACCGTTAATGAAGGATGTCTGAAAAGCTTATTGGATGGAGGTGAACTGAGAAAAAAACTGAGAGGAGAGAACAGGCTGTCAACGGAGTCGTTGGGAGTTGGTACATACAGAAACAAGCACACATATAAGATGGAGGGGAACAGAAAGCGTCCAAGGACTCACATTATAAGAAGCTTGACGTCGAGTTCCGATAAATCCGGTTTGGATGTACGGAATCAAATGAAGTTGCTTGATGCGTTCATGCCTATTTTTTACGGCCAGGAAGAGGAGCATTAAGAAGATGGGGAGTTGGAAGATAACAGGGGTGAGAGATGATAAGAGGCTTAGGCTTGACGGAAGATCCTGGAAGAAAACTGTTTATTCAACAAACTGACAATTACGTTCATTAAATTCGGTAACCACAGGTGTGCTCCAGAATCGCGATAGTCAGAGTCAACGTCTTTGCACTGAATGAAAGACTCAAGAATACTCACTTCCCCTACTTACAGGGAGAATGAAAGGAGGAAATGGAGGCAAAGTCAGTCAAGGACGCTTGTGAAGTGTGTGCTGCGACGGAAATGGTCTCCGTTAAGTAGTACCAGGCAATGAAAGTCCACCTCGCCGGCAAAAAGCCGCAGCCAAAAGCTCCCAATGCAACCGTGTGTTTGACGAACGGCAAGTTGGGTGCTGAGGACAGAGACACCCAAATTGATGGAAGTCTTGGTCAAGCTGGGTATTTATAGCTGGATTCATTGTTACTCTCTCATTTGGCTCTGAAAGAGCGGTATTACAAACGATTGGCATAAGCCGTGTCACAAGCGTTATCTGAACCAAACACCAACACTGAGACACTTTTCCTGCAAAAATACAGCTATTACACGTAACGAGTATTGGGTAGTCACGAATACAAGCACATCCTGAGCATCGGTTACAGAGGCAGTCAAGATCACAGGTTTGGTTTACTAATTTATTCGGATGGTACATCGTTATCCATGATGGTCCACTCATTTCTGGCAGTGACTATAGCTGACTAGTCTGAAAACTCACGGTTAGGTACATCAAAACCGTGGTTAGAAAAACAAAACTTTTGAGACATCGGCACACAGCCACAGTTCTTCACAGTTTTTTAACCGGGTGTCTCATTAACGTGTATAATAATTAGATAAGTGGTGTCCATTTGTAAACTCTCTAACCTCCGCTAACCTCCGTCGTTTCAGGTGGATTTCTTTTTAGGTGTTGATGGTTGCTGAGTCTGTAGAATTCATGTTCACATCACCCTTGACTGAGCAGTCGTCCTTCCTCTGGTGAGTCTGTACCAAAGAGGGGACTTAGCTTCTTAAGAGATGGAGAACACAATCCAATAGCACTCATACTGATGGTTTAAATGGAGCCAGCAATTTACTGAAGGACGTAGATACTGAAGGGTGTCGGAAATAGAAGAAGGCAGCAGTAGAGAACATACTGCTCAGAATCATGATTTCGGCTGATGAAGAACACATTTTTCTCGACTTATGGGGAGTTTTTCGTACATTAGACCTGTGGTTCGTCTGAAAGTACATCATCGGGGTCTGGCTGAGAATCCAATGGTCAGGGAAGGCTAGCAGAGCGCACCTCAAGGACGTGAGTACCGTTTACAAACACAATCCAGACAGATCCTAATTCGTTTGAGGAAATTCGTTGGGGCCTAAATGAGTAAGATGGAAAAAAACATAGTTGTCTACTTTAGCGGCAACAATGTAAAGATTGATCTTAGTAAGTCATGGGAAAGAAGTCAATAAATTCGGGCATCTCCGAACCAGGAGTGCATTTATTTACCTTTGGCTGCAAGAAAGTCCTACTAGTTTTATGTCCGCAAACTTGATTGAATGAGAACCGGCTAAAATAGGGCCCCACATTCCAGAGTTAAGCAACTGATGTGTTGCATAGAATGTTATCACCAAACATGTGTTAAACACCACTCTCTTTTACTCTTTTTCACGATGACACTTCCCTAGTACACAAGATGATTAGACGGAGAGCTCGGAACAGATCACAGCGTCCCAAATGAATTTCCATTATCCACGCCACCAAGTAACCCAACTTCGTGGAACTTATGTAACAGTTATGAAGTAATTGTTTGTCCTGTCAGTTGGAAGTGATCTTACTGACTGGTTCTCCTCCATCACTAAAACTCGACCAACCTTGTAGCCTAGTCATTTGGCCTGACGTTTTGTATCATAAACGAAATGCCACCTAGCAATAAACCTACCGATTGTTCTTCAAACTTTTCTGAAGCAATTACTTCTCGATCGCTTCCAAGCGTTTTTCATCTAACTGAAACCTACCGTTTTCTCACCAACTTCTACTTCCAAATATGCGGGAAAACACAAGTAATTTAAATTATTTGGACTGTGAATAAGTGGTGAGACCGTGGAAATTATGTAATGTGGCACGTTGTCCATTTTCGTTGGGCTTTATAGCTTGGTATAATTTGGATAGAGTAATTCTCGAAAGGGGTTTGCGAGTGCAATATCTTGTGAGAAACTAACAGGTTTTCAAGTACTCCTGTCTGGGCTTGGTAATAGCGTGAGGTAGCTCAGTGGTTAAGACCCGAACTTACTAACCGGAAGGTCCGTGGTTCTAACCCAGCCCCGCATCTCGACTGCTCCTGTCTAGGCTTGGCAGCCTAACAGTACCTCAGACCTCGTGCTTCCTTCGGCAGCTATGCATCAAAAATGAATACTGTTTATTTATAATTCATATTTTCATATATATGAGTTTGTGAAGGACAAATGATGCCTCGCCTTGAATCCAGTGAGCATTCATGGGTTATGCTGTCTAAAAAGGCCTTGCTTTCGTCGTCCATACGCATAGAGGGTTTTCGGTCTTTCCTGATTAACCTGGTCCTCTACGTAGCACTTATTCTCAGTATTCCCTAATTTTACAGCTGCAATTTTTACTCCCGAAATGAAAACTTGTTCCTTGGATCTCATGCATTGCCAGCTGGTAAAAATATCTGAACCTACGATTCAAGCGACCAAGATAAGTGGATCAGCTGACTGCTGAATTCAATCATTCAGTCATGTTCACTGTGAACTAATGCCACTCCGAAGAAATTCATTGTCCTCGTCTTGTTTGTGATACATAGACCCACTCCTTACACCATTGTCAACGTCAAATATGTGTACATTTGGATGCTACTGACGCTCGGTGCTCCTAATACGATGAACCAATTCCAAACGTATGTCCCCTGCGTCGATACAGATATATCACGTGTGACAGTGCATGGGGGCACACAGCTGGGTGGAGGTTTAGAATTGTGGATCTGACTAACTCAGGTGAACAGTAGGAAATTCCCTCTCCTCTGTTTGACCGATATTTATCCATCTGTAACTTACCCATGTGAAACTAGGAAGATCGGGAAGATTAACTTCTTCTGGTCAGCTCCGGAACTGTATGAACGAACAAAACGGACAGATTGAAATGTTATATTATCGTTGCCTGGACTTGGTATAGATTTAAGGGAGCTACTGGTCGCAATCACGGGTATCAAGGCCAGAAATATGAGGTCCATCACTGAAAATATTGCACACCTAATAAAATAGCACACACGTTTACAATATCAGGCTAAACTTGAAATCCACACGTTTGGACTGCGAGAAATTTGTACAAAACAATGGAGTCCTTTGGTTGCATTGCAGGGGAAGCATGCATGCCTACGGCTTCGCATACCCGTTCGTGGCTGCATTCACCGTAGGTTAATAAGAGGCTGAAATGATATCCTACATACAGATATATATCACTAACTACACTTTAAGCCTTGAAGTATTCAACAAGTGTAGGGATAAATATGCGCCAACTTTTAGTGGACACACCGAGTAGCAGGATTCAAACAACAACCAGTTGCTATCAGGTCCTAACTCTGTTGTAATTGACCGATGTCCTACACCACTTCATTCATCCGTCTTGCACACGTCAGCTTATCGAAAGATAGAAAGCCATCCAGCAGCTTTATTCACACAGCTCGTTGAGTCACTACAATTGTATGTACGACGTGTGCACACAAGGTCAGCATTTGCGTCGGTTTCTTCATATCCTTGCATGCGCTACCACCAACATACTATAGGAATGAAGCAATCATCATGTGACTGCTGGTAATGTGTTGAAATATTGGTAGTTCGGGTGAGTTTGTTGATCTGTTCCCCGAGCTTGGCAGTTGGGTGGGTCACACTGATGATGTCTCCTCGTATGGTGACAAAACGTTTGCAAGCCAACTGCCAACATGTGACTGCATCTGATGTGTCATCAACATTGGATTCACAACCCACTAGGCAGAGTTGCTACCTACACTAAACATCTCGCTCCTGTTATTCATTAGTCAATTAGAATCTCTACAAATTATTTACAGTTTCTATCTGATGTGGAAAACATTTTGATTCACATACGTATTGAACTAGACCGTCTGGAATGTAAACGCGATTTAGACTCTATCCTCGCTCCCCGCAGCAGGTCGCAGAGGAGATCACATGAAATGAGTTTTACTGCACTTGCCACTCACATGGTACAGCAATCTGTGATGAGGGAACGAATGATACCTTCGTAAATATCCCATGATCACCAATGTCCTAGTTGGAGCCGGAGGGGTCAGAAGGTAGCATGAATCAGCCCAATGGCCCTCCGTTATAACTGCAGTCGGGCTGTTGCAAAGGTCGCGATAAACGATAACTCGGCGTGACATAGCTAACCCAGAACCACTTGTACCATTCAACAGTCGACAGCAGATAAGCTAGGACACGTGATTGGCTTTAATTATGAATGCCGCGTCAAGTGACTCAAGACCTGACATACACAACCCACGTTTAACAGGTCTGTTTCGTATCCATGATTTTGTCAAACGGAAGAAAGAACCTGATTCAGTTATTTTCGGCACAAAACCTGTGAGAAGGCTCCATGAAGCCTTTATAATCACTGGTCCACGTAAGTGTGACGGTTTGTGGACCAGCCGCTCGACGATGAAAGATAATGGGAAGGGAGGGAAAAATACCCCTCCCCAGATGCTGATTTCAGTTTTGTCATAAAATCCCCAATACCGCTATGAGCAGCCTCATGACATACGGTTGACAAAAACAGTCATTACACGCATTAGACAGTGTGTTGCTTCAATTTTTCAAAGACTGACGATATATCTCTTCGCGATGCCTTTTGTAGCTTGGAATAGAGAAACAGATCGATCAGTCCAGTCACTAGGTCGGTTAGAAAGAAATTCTTCCAATTCTATTGACAGCCCACTTTTTGGTGATGCAGAAGTTGATTGTCAGCGTTTTGTATTTTAGACTCACCGATTGTTCTAGGTTTCGTCGCATCGGCGTCAATGAGTGGATTTCCCACGTCGAGTTATCATGCAAGTTCGTCTCATCGAAGTCATCTTGGTTACAGTGCCAACGCAAAGCCCCATACCATCTATCCTTTGCTCAGTGCAGTCTACAACTGTCGAAATACTCGACTCGTCATTCTGACCTCATAAGCCATGGGAACGAAGATTCAAGTAACACCTCGGGCCCATCGCACTGCTAAGTCCTGCAATGGCCTGCGGTGGAGTGAGTGGCTTTGCAACGTGAGACACTAGAGAAGGCCACGTAGGATCGATGAGTTGGTGAGGTGAGCATCCGGCTAACTCGATACCCAGAGTTTAATGCGCAGGACCAGCCTACGTGTTCAACTTAGAAACAAATTATTCATTTTGATGTGCTTGTGTGAACAAAATCGTTCGGTGACTTTTACACCACCCAGCTGTCGCAGAAAAATTCACACTATTATTTTTGTTGCAAGTCAACCAATCAAAAGATTTCCAATAAAATTCCGATAGCCCAGAAAGTCCAGGAAAGTTGGTAGGTTGGGGAAGGTGAAACATCAAATTTCAGAAGATACGGTCATGTTTGAGGAAGTATTAACTTTGACATTCCATTGATAACTTGACACCAGTTTATCGTTACAGTCCATCGGAAAACTTCAGTATTCTGCAGCAATATCTAAAGGATTTTATCGAAAGATTCCTACAAATATCGAGACGTACCAATATAAAAATGAGATGGGGTACAAATTAGAACACTTTTTACCTCGTCGTCCCATTTAGTCAACTATACCGGTTGTTATTGTCTCCTTTGCTTTTGTGTAAATAGCAAAACTGTCTTGCATAGTGATGCGAAGTGTTGTATACCATACTATCCAAAAAAGACCCCTCTGAGAAGGCAACTCCTGTTGGGGGCACAAAACATCATTCCGTGTCAGACACAGTTGGGCTTGGGATCCCTTTTTTCTGTCGTTTTTATTCGCAGAATTGCCGTACTTACAAAATGTCTACCAATATACCGTGTGGGTTTGTGTTCAGATAGAAGCACATGAATATCACTCAGCCAGTGTCTGAGATAAATAAAATAAAATAAATTGTTCAGCTGTATCACCCTCTCGGTGCCTAGCTGCCATGCCATCCTAAGGAAGCACGAGGGCTGAGGTACTGCCAGGTTGCCCGAGCCTAGACAGGGGAAGTCGAGAGGTATTGGTCGGGTTTGAATCACGGACCTTCCGGTCAGTAAATTTGCGCTCTAACCACTGAGCCATCTCGCTCCGTGTCTGGGATACCGAGTCCAGAAATTTGAGTCTATTTCAACTTATCGATTGAACTTAAGATTGTGTGTACTATGTTCGACGTTGAAAACATGGTGATAATTTTTTATACATTTTCCGCAATTCAACGTAGCGTTTGTATATTTCATTTTGCTATCGAACAGTCTTGATGCAGCATTTCGACGATGGGCTTTAGCTCAGTCGTTTATAAACGTAACATTTGGTTAAAGAATCACAAGAGTGGTCGGCTGTTCCTGATTAGTTCCGATTCTGGTGGACTACATACCAAGAATACAGATTTTATCAAGGCATATTCCGGAAGATGAGCTTCGCGTTTAACTCTGAACAGTAAACCGGCATTGATCACCGTGGACAGCTTCATACACTGAAACTCTTAATGTGGAATTGGACGCATTTTGATAAGACCACAAGTATGCTAGCGGGTGTAGACCATCTGGACCATCCAGAAGCTATTTCCAGCTCCGCTGTTGAACGGATTTGGTGGGTCTTGACTTCCACAATGCAATATCTGTCAACAGGAAAGTTACCTTTCACCTCCTGGGTGGTTGCTCTTGGCCGCTCACTCAATGAAGCTTGTGCAGTCATCCATTTACCGGACAGCTTTCCTAATATACACAACTACGTGAATCGATCGATGATCCTCAAATGCCTTCAAACCTAGTTTCTCCTGTTATTTTTCACATGTCATTGAGCTCTGAACTTGACATAAGGAAGATCCGTGCAATAATCTACCCAACTTTCAACTCATCCTGCTCAGAACAGCGTACTGAGCAGCGTATGTGCACTTTCAGTAAATTGCGAGTGATTTTTTTTACCGAGAAGAGTTCTGCAGTAAAAGAGGATTCGTGTGTTCGCGCGAATCACGGTGAAGAGATAGACCCAAGCACACACCCCCAGATGTTTAAAAACCATGAGGCGTATGAGAACAAAAACAGTGAGCATTCGCGATAGGTGTCACTAGTTCACTCCGCAGTCTGCATCACATGGTCGTGTCTGCGGAGCGGCTATCCGGTTGGTCCGTTTCCACTGACCAATGAATGGGCGGCGTGGGTGAAGTGTTTAGCTCACTGCGCGAAGCGACACCATCAAACAAAGCATCAGTTACACTCGGCCATAGATTCTGGTCGCTTATCCAACGTGCAAGGACTTATCTACTTGTAGTTCGCCGCTCAACAGCAACCACGTGCTCTTCGTCATACGTTGGTGAGACCAACGATGGCCTCCAATTCTCAGACGTCTGTTGTTGGAACATTTACAGAACCCAAGCAAATATTCGATCGTTTGTCACACGCAATAGTATCGCTCAAACGCTTAAGAAATAAGGTGAGCAAGCAACACCTGTCCACTTCATCCCTCGTTTGCAGAATGCCTCCTGCCGGATAGTCCGACATCTGGAGGTCCCAGTCACGAAAAATGATCCCAGCCCCGAGCGAAATCGATCCGGTCTGTGTCGCGAATACTCTGTTAGGCTACTTGAAGAGCTTCCACCTGTGTTGAAGGAATTGCAGCTGGAAATACTAGAGACCATTGCGGCTGGAGCGTTTGGCCGAGCAGTGAAGGTACGTAGTACACATTCTCTTATTTGCTCATTAAACCCAAGGCTGCCAATACCGTCATAGACATTCTGAGAGCCCAGTGAGTATCGACTACTATCGGCTTTATGAAACAGTTATTTACGGCTTGTCTTCCAACATACACTCGGTATTTATCGTGCATGTTTTTTTAGTTGTATGTATAAGGCAGAATATCGGTAGTGTCAGAATATGGGCCATTAAAAACTGTTAATCCTCAATTAATTGTTTGCTAAAACAGCGTCGCAAAAAATGTCTCAGTGAGAGGGAGCTTTAGGAGTAATTTCCTCTTTTTCAGTTATGCTTTGCGTCCATTTACAGTTAGCTTTGTGCACAGTAAATAGCTTCGTGATCTAGTGAACAGAAGATTTGGTTTTCCTATTGATGATCTAGTGAGGGATCAATTTGCCTCAAACACACTCACCTCGCTACAGTTAGAGAACAGTACGAACTTCTCGTCTCCTGGTAAATAAAAGCCGGAGCGAAATATCTAGGACCAATCCAGGAAAGTACGAGTGCTGTCCAAGCGAAAGTGATTTGAACGTGAATTTAAACCGGAACAGTTTGTGGAGGTTGCGACCTCCATAAAAACTCGCAAAGGCAAAAAGAACCTTCTTCTAGCTAGGACAGTCAATTTCACTACTTTCTAGTAGTCACTTATCCGTTCGCCGTTGAATACAACGATAGAAGTGAATATTGACTTGTTTTCCTAAGCCCCCTATCAACGGTGGGACGCCGATTAAAAGACAACACTATTGTTATCCTCATAAACTTCGAATTCGCTTCCTTGTTTTTAGGCGATGTTACTCAGCCTCAGTGTATCTGATTGGCCAGTCCTTCAACAAGGTGAATTTTCCGTGAGGTTTTACCCTTAGATGTCTTCTCATTATTGCATCAAAAAACCATCTTTCAACACCCATGTAAGGCATATTGAATGTTTTTCCCCTACAAGCCTACCACAAGGAGGTAGATTGTCATCAACCCAATGACTGGGGAGCAAACTTGAGGTTTGCAAAATCAATTAAATTTGTGCACATAGCCGTCGTGCGTTGGTCGTGCCATGGTCTAATTGACTGAAAACTTGGTCATTCCTGATCCTGCTTGATACCTGCTCCTTGGTTCGGACCCAAGCCCACTCAACGCTAGTGAGCTTGCGGCCGCCGGCCTTCCAGAGTGTGGTTGGGTAGAGATTTCGTCTCTGACATCAATAAATTGTCCGATTTGCCGCAGTTAGATTCCAACCGTTTCCAACACATTCCGTCCTTTTTCCGCAAATTCGGATTTATTTTAAAGAATATCATGACTATGTTTTTTGTCGTGCGGTGTAGGTGGCTTTTGCATCTTCATACTATATATTGTCTGTAAAGAAAATCCTGGTATCCAACTGGCTTGCCCTGTCGTCTTTGTGAGATATGTTTGTGCAATCCATTGAGAAGAGACGGGATCGTACCCATGCAACCATATGTCCCATGTACCTATAATTTCAAGGCACGTTATTCCTTGTATATAAAAATACCAAAGCCGAGCTGGACGGATTACTGATCGACTGAGCTGCAATCACATGTAATATTTCATGTGTATGTATTTAGTATGTAATAAGTCTTGTTTTTCTGGCCCCAACTTTACTGTGGTGGTTGTGTTGTATCTGGACCTGAATAAGTTAGATTAAACCATAACGTAGCTCCTTTAGTCGACCTAATTGTCTCCTTGCCAGTATGTGAAAATACTGGTAGCTCGGATGCTTTTATTATTGACCAGGTGGCTGATGATCTGTTCTCCGAGCTTGGCAATTAAGTTGTATTAAATTGCAAGTTGAAAACATGAAAGGCATGTTTCAAAGATGCAAAACAGGTCCTGAACATCAACTTAAGTTCAACCCAATTACTTCCTCTCTCAAACTAAAACAGTTGTTGATTTAAGAACTTAGTTGATCCCCTTTAACGTCCTTTTGCCACTTTAATCCCGGGTCAATCTTCTCATTGCTTGTGACGACGCTGTGCAATATTTCAATTTGTTGCAGGTTAGACACCGTCAGTTGGGATGCCACTTAGTCGTGAAGGAAGTACTGAACAACAGCAAGGAAAATGAGCAAACTTTGATTCGTGAGGTATGTTGTAAAGTGTATTCTTGGGCTACAATATCTCGTTTTATTCATCTTTGGTTTATTAAATCAAGTTTGAAATCACGGGCAGGGTTTGGAGGTTCTTCAGCTTGATTGCAGCCAAAGGGTGTTTCTGGAAGAGTACATTCAATAGACAAGGGACAAGCGGACCATCACAAAGGAAAACTGCAGCTGGTTTCAGCTGAGTCTCCTGTCAAAATCAAATTCATGTGCAAATCGGAGTATTTGTCGAAGGAAAAAGCCAGTTTGTTTTGAGTTAAACATGTAGTTTTATATTAGGTGCTAACGTGAGGCCCACATCAGATTCAATTAAATCTACCGTTTTCAGTATACTCCAGCTGGACGTTTTGTGCAAAGCCTACATCACTGTTCATTCGGGCCGATGCCCAAAACATCGAAGTGTTTTTCCTTGGTACGATATTGCCCGTGAGGTTCAGGAAGCCTCTTCGACGGACTGCCACAGACAAAGGATTTATTTGAGGTATATTCGAGTCTCATGTTAATGTCAGCTTAGTTTGCAAATGGACGTCTTAATCCAAACATATTTGGCTAAATGTTCAGGTATGAAGTACGATCGATGTAAATTTAGCTACTATACATATTGGACGATCCTCGGAACGTGCAATTAACGGTAGGTTGTTGAGAACTTTACAGAAGTCTTATAAGTAGCATCGTATCCATGAGGCGTGTTTGTGGTTTTCACGTTCGTACATCCGTCCTCGGGGATTCACAACAAAAGTCAGCTCGAGTCTAAACAAGCAATACACCGTTTACTGCGTTTGTTTTTCAAGCTAGAGAAGTTTGCAAACTTGATGTAGAAGACCATCGACCAGAGGTGTCAGGTGGTGTATTTCATTCGTTCGGCGTTCTCTGTAGTTGCATTCTGGAGACTTAAGTTGGTAATGACATCGCAAGTGATAAGCAGCAACGTAACTGGCAACCTCTGGACGATTGTCCAGCTGCAACATCACCGTTCCTGAGACAAGAATTAAAAAATATCCACGTAAGTGGTCTTCATCTTCCTTACGTTAAGCCTAGGGACGCGCAGATACTACATGAGGGCTTTGTATGAGTCATATCTATACGCGTTTGAGCCCAGTTCAATGTCAAGAGTAGCTCACTCTTTAACTCATCATAAATGGATGGCAGGGGGGGGGTAGTTTAAAAAGAGCTGTCCGGGAATAAGTGTATCGACCACTGACGTAACACACTACTCATAAGATTGCTGAAAACTCTGACAGCATACGACCGGTTTCGCCCTTCTTGGGGCTCATCAGGTAGGCGCAGTCCTCGAGTTTCCGTCGACCTTATGTTCTACTTGAACCCAAATTGTACGAAATTAGCAAAATGCACTCATTTGCATACCAACTTGGTTTTGACGGGCGACTCACCTGCTTCAGAACACTCCTAGGATTTTTGGCTAAGTAGAGAGGAGCGATTTTCGAAACTGGCCGATTCATTTTCAATCTGCCCACCGTTCTATTGTGGCAAGAGTGAAGAAATGGGGAAATCAGCCAAGTGGTTTCATTTCCAACACCTTTTCTCATTATAAACCGAAATATTGGTTTTTATCCCGTTTATGTGCGCTGTCACTAAATTGGTAGGCTCGGTAAAATTTGTTTTACTTGTATATGACTAAGTTCGAACCCATTGAAAGGAGGAAAGCCCTTCAGTTCGGATTTGCTAGCAAACATGAACAAAGGGTTACAAGCCATTAGACGCGAAAGTAAACATTGCATCTGCACCGAGTTTTTGTAAAGTGAACATTTTTAAGCAACCTTTTGAACTTTCCTGGACGTTCATTGAATACTAAACAATAGTAAACGAACACTGCGAAGCGGTTCCATAATTTCCATAGTAACCTTCATCTTCCATCGGCTGCGGTGGCGGAGCTTGGACATCGGACCACAGACTACTTGTGTGCTTCGTCAGTAGTATACGCCGCTACACCGGTAGATTCTGGAAGCCGACAAAAGTATCTGCGAAATCTGTTTGAACTGTCGATGGGTCGTTTTCTTTCGTCTGTATATCTTACTACTTCCGGAGTTCTGCTCAGTCGGATCAAATTGACCTGATTGGACTAGTTGGTGTACTCTTTTTTCTGAGTTCTGATGTTAAAGGTAAACTTAGATTCGTTTCCGAACGGTCATATGTCAACAGCTACGTATGGTGTTACAAAAACGTTTAACTTCTTGGGACTATATCAGCCAATTATCCTTTGTGGGGGGGGGGAACTCACGTTTCACTTAGATGACTTAATAACAACTTCACGAAGATTGCGGGAATATAGCGCCCCCTCCAGGGAGTCTCCTGCGGTTTGTTTTATCGTTTGCATATCGTGTATCACGGTGGTTTGCTCTAAACAGACAGGTAGCCGCAGGCAGTAGACCATGGTAGGGTGTTTTCTACCAGACACCAGGGTCATGGAGAAATAGTTAAGATATAGTAATTTTATTGAAGACACTTATTAATACGGTCTTCTGAGGTAGGTGACGACGCCAATTCAACTGAAACAATGGATTTGGGGACGGAAGGTATCCTGAGATCTGTGACAGCAGTTTCAAAAGGACCGTAGCTTCCACTGAAATTCCTCGGTATTTGTCGACAGTTTGTCTCTCGGATTTCGAGCTCCACCAGGTTCCTTCAGCAATAATCAGTAAAACAATGGGCGTCGCAAATACCACAAATCGTATTGTTTTGTAATCCATTTAAAGTTAAGCGCAAGAAACACACCTATTGGCCCTTCATCTGTTTTGCTAGCTATGATTGTCGCGAAAAGCTTCGTAAATCAGGGTTGCACACGCTTATCCCCCATGGGACTAGGTCCCTAGGTAAGGAATAAACTGCGTAGTCTCGATGCTCTTTTTTGTTTTTTTGAAGAGCTCTATCGGCTGATTCTCTCATCTCTTGTGCTTTCGGATGCCCTGAGTATGGTTTCAGTTGCATTGATCCCCTTCTAACTGGAGCTGTTGTATTCGACTTGTTTCAGTCGCCCAGTGCACAACATCACACGTGATTTGACCTGAATACACGAGCATCACGTGATTCTTGCCTGAGCCGACCAAGATAACCGAAGTCGTACGGCAATGAACGTAATTCATTCTGCTATTGTGGTTAGTGTTCCGTGAACTCGCTCGATCCGTCACAAAGAGAGTGGACCTTACCGCGGTGTAATGGTTCGTCCACCTCCTTAGTCCACTGAGCTATACTAGGGAGTGTACGTGTGACACTCACAGAATCTGTTGGTAGACGTCTGAATAGCGCAGCCTCCTGGTTCTGCAGGTCGGGAGTTGGAACGACTTACGCCTTAACAATTTAGGCTGCTCTGACAGTCTTACGCCAACCACCACTACCTTGCGGTTAAACATTCGATTTAAAAACTTTGGTTGAGGACCCTAGTCGGCCTCCTGTCTAGGTCTGGCAGTATCCTAGCTCATACACAACCATGAATTGAAATGCACTCGCTCGATGCTCCCAAGCTGGACACTTCATCCGGATGAGACTGTTAGACGATATTCCAAGTCATACTAAAAGAATCGATCAGATCGGCTCCAACCAACAGCAGGCAGTAGGTGTTTTATTATGTGTCTGAGTCTTTCTGTAGTCATTAGAAAATCCTCGAATGTCTTTTCGAAAAGCCTTCGAAGTTTTCACACAATCGTCGCAAAATTTCAGTTTACTTTGACTGTCCCGATTAAGGTGGGCCAACAAATTTGGTCTGCCCCTATTCCATCCAACAGGAATATGGTGCCCCCGGATGACCAAGGGGGAATAGCCTCGAACAAACGGTTTCCTACCTAATGACACCTAGCTCAAAAGGTAAAAACTCAGAATAAATTGAAATCGCTGACCGATTATGTCAAAATTTCAAACCTTTCGAGGAGCTTTTTTTAATATTATGCAGTATCGATATACTTTCGATATTTGGACGATTTTGGAAAAAACGTTTTAAACTGCTCGGGAAGTGTTTTTGGCCCAGCGGCCCAATAAGATTGAGTTGGTTGTTTTTCTACCACCTCCTCTGAGATTTCATGGTTCTTATGGCTTTTTCAGTTCAGTAGCACCAAGGCAATCTTGTCCTCAAAAAGACATGAATGTGTTAGATTCTCCGGAACATCCACACAAATCAATCAACTGTTAACAGTAATTCTTAACGAAATGATCACGAAAGTCCTGTACTTAATCGATTTCAAGTCTGAGTTTTCCGAACAGCAAAAGGGTTTGGGTGTGTGCAGAAGAGAATCATACTTTTCGGACGTTTTAGACTCTGCCTAACCATAACACACATTGTTCAAACAGAAATGCCATTCATCGTGGCATTTACCTTACTAGATTTGCATGTTGTTTTTTGGATTCGGGTGATCGATAATTCTTGAATTGACAATGTGTTCGTAAGAAATAGACGCATGTTTAGGTGACGTTACCAAAAGATTGGACTCACGGGTGTATAAATTTAGAAGTGAACAAGGATGGCTTGTCTTACTATCTGGCTGTCAAATATGGTTAGTCATACCACTGTAAACATACTGTAAATCCGGTGAAAATAGTCCTCGTAGGCTAAGTACTACCACAGTTTTTGTACTTTACAGGTACGTAACGGTGCTCACCGTCGCTCAAAGTCGTTTATTCTGGGAGAAAAGGACGACCATAAGAACTCCATCTTAGCACAGAGAGTTCTTGCTGGACATGAGGTGACATCCCATCTCGGTTCAAATACCGAATACAATATTCCAGACTTATAACGGATCATAGACTGTCTCACTGCACCCTCCTACCAGTTCAGCCTATTTAAAACGACCAGGCCTGGACGTTTTATCCGGGTGAATATTTCAACATATAGTCAGTCTAAATGGATTAGACTGCAGTTCAACAATGTCATAACCGCACCGTCTGTTCTGGAGGAAAGCTTTGTTTACGGAGGGTAACAGTATCGAGGGTTGAAATAAATGGAAAACCTCCTTTGTAGAGATGGATATCATGCTATGAAATTCAAAAGGAAGAAGGCTGTCCTCAATGACCAGGAAAGCCCAATATAAACCATTTTACATAAGGTGTTTGCCTTCCCACAATCACAGGAACTCAGTAAACTTTTTTGAGCAAACTGAAAACGAAAAGCAATGAAGTCTCCAAAGAAGCTTACCAACAATTAAACTACCTCTTCATTGATTTATACTATGCTTGTTAGCGATATCTTTCAGTGTTTGGCTGTCCCATCCATCAGTCATATTCGGGACTGTCTCCCCAACCAGCATACCTCGTGTGGTTTCGGTTACCACACCAAGAATAACCAACTTTTTGTGTGTCGTTACTATGCCTCAGCTGACCCCTTAAAGCATGCTGGTAAGGCAGTGACGAAGCTCATTAAGGGATGTATTCCGATGTCCTTTACAACGTTAGGGTGACGATAAGTGATATGTTAACACTGTTGCGTGCGATCCTGCGGAAATCCACAGATTGTTTCTGCAAACTGACACAAACAAACCAAACCACTTGGCTTTTCGAGGAGCAAATTTCCGTATCAATTTATGAAGAAATTGTTGATGCTACCCTCAAGCGGTCGGAAAAGTACGGTCTTGTTCAGTGAAAGGTAACCGATAAAAAAGCTGCACTACGCTACTGATAGCCGGTACTTTGCTGTACACTGATGATTCACTACTACCTGCAGTCATAGACACGTTGTCCTGGAGCAGCCACTTACTCACCAATCTCGCACTAGAGTTTCAATATGTTGGACTATTCTGCAGCCATGCTCCTCCGGCTGAAAAGAACTCGCGTGCACTGTACGGACCCTGGGGACAGTAGTTTTGCTGAAGGAGGTGGGTAGCTGGGGAAAGGCGGTGTGGCATTAGTTATAGTGCGAACTTTATTTGGAAAAGTCCGCGGACGCCGAAAGATGATGGTGTCATTTGATGACCACCGATAGAAATAAAATATACGGTACATGCACTGGTTGTTTTAGCCAGACCAAGCCATTTACACTCGCATGGCAAGCCTCCTCCCCGGCATAACCTAAATCTACATCTACGCTTAATACCTTTCTTCGTACGCTTCAAGTTGCCAACTAAAGCGGTCTTCTTTGGAGGAGGTTTCCCCATACGCGGGTGACGGTACTTAACTTTTCATGGAACAGTAAAGCAGTGTTGGTGTACAACTGCATGGATTTCTGTGAAGATACGAAACAAGGTTGTTTTGGGCTTGTACTTCCATCTGTTCCCGAGTATTTTCTCACTAATTTTTGGATATTTCAGTGATGTATAAACTTCGTCGGCGCTGTTTGTTCCGTAAGAAGTTGATCATGTATTTTCATAAAGGAAACTACTCACAAGGTTGCTGAAAACTCTTCGACAGCCCACGACCGGTTTCGCCCTTCTTGGGGCTCATCAGGTAGTCATGTCTTATGCATCTGCAAGCGGCCAGATTCATGCAAAACTCTGTGCTACTGACGTTCACGTGAACAGAAGCTTGTCCGACCCAGTGACCACAGGCACGTGACCGGCGTTGTTCGCTCAAAGTGCACACGGAGGCTGTTAAACCCAAAGCCGTTCAAATACGCGTGTGACCCAAACACTGCATTAGTTGCTTAGCCTAAACAGAACGGTTGGAACCAAGTGATAATCAGAACAACCAAAGAAGTATTTTTTTAAAAAGTTTGGAAGACAATCAGCAGATTTATTCATAAATCCAATGAGTGTTTTTCATATCCGTCTCTCGATCGGTTCTAAGCGTGTTCCAACTGGTCGAACCGAGAAATCAGTTCATTCCACGAATCAGGCTGAGGGATGTTTGACATAGGACGGAACCGTTTCACCTTGTTCGGGGTGTGGAGAACACCATCTGAAAGGTCGGTCCGCTGTAGTAGTGAGAAATCTGGCACCATGCGTTCAACTCCCATTAGATAAGTCCCTACTACTACCAAACGATATTGTGCCCACATTGAGGATCACAACCGAAAGCCCTTCTTTTTTGAAAGAAATCTGTCATCGAGATGGTGGCATGAAGCAAGTAAGGCAAATCCGGCTTTCCCCATAAGAGAAGCTGGTAAACGCACCAGCCTGGTTTTATTTGTGGGGCGACCAAACTCGGCCAGCATCGTAATTTTTTTAGGTCAACTCTTCCATCTGACGATATCCCTGGTGTGACACTCACGTTCTAGTTGTGTTGGGAGGTTGTGATAAATGTCTCAGGACCTGTTATGTGTGTGAGTCATTTTTCAGAGCCATGTTTGGTCAGAAGGCCATTTCCACGGAAGGTGGCTGAATTTTGAACAAGACAAGGCTTAAAATGCAATTCCAGTTGGTAGTTGCCGTGAGAACCTCGAAGCAACTGATTGTCAATCAGACGTGCTTACTGGATTTGTTTCTCGCTTTGCCGAACAGCTAATCTGCCTTCTGCCGCCATCGTACGAATTATTTTGCACTTTGTGCTGTCTTATAGTTATCGGACAAAAACAAAACAGTTTTCCTTACAATTTCTGACTTGTTCTTTCCTATGCGGTATTTCATTCGAATAGGTTTCAGTGCTGCGCAATCTGAAGCATCCAAATATTTTGACCTGCTTAGCCATCGTGGTGAGGAATAAACGACTATGTCTGGTCACCGAATACATTGATCGAGGAAGTGTTCATCAAATTTTACTGGACTCTCCCGAAGAGCAGCCTCCGTCCTTCTGCACGCGCGTCTCATTTGCACGGGATATTGCAACAGGGATGGTGAGTTTGACAAGGAGCTTTTCGTCCATCAAATTTTTTTGTTCACCAGGCCGAGTTAGCTTTATTAGTGCAAATACTTTAACATTGCTTGATAGCATCGCTTCGTTCTTCATCCGATGGTGTTTCCTTTGTAAATCACCTGGTCGGATGAATTTCCATGCTACAGGGGCTAAGTCGCTGTCTGCGATTATTTGTTGGTTTAAGCTTAGATATAACTGCAGTTTGGATGCTGCAAATTACAATTTTTCCTATGTGATAGCAAGTTTCTTCATTCAAATATGGATCAAATAGAATACAATGAATATGAGGACAGGTAGCAAAGTTATCAAACGAGCTGACTCAGCGTGAGTCACACCAGTTGTGGTGAAGAGCAAATTGCATCATGCATACACGCTGTTACTTTCTCGCATATCAGTTATGTCGATGGACTACTCTTAGCACTACACATTATATATATATATGTATATATATATATATANTTCGTGAATTTCTACATTCTATATACACGCTCGTAAAAGGCCATAAAATATATATATATATATATATATATAATATGAGTCTGAAGACGAGATATTGAAAATGATTCCTTTACTCAACTGCTGGTTCTAAAGCTTTATTTAAATTTGTGTGTGGCTGGTAAATTAAGGTAATGGAAGAATAGAATACCCCAAGTACAACGCAGGATATGATTGGAGATAGTCTTACAACTCGAATTTGTTCGTTGCTAGTGTACAACCTGTGGCTGATGCGCGTCAGTTTGAGCTCAAGTTGTCATGTTTGTACCAGACGCCCAGCATTCATGTGTGTTCAAAATGATGAAGGCCCGCCCTGGAACAAATATTATCGTTTATTTTTGAAGAGCACAGTCACAAACATAAAAAGTAAATGCAAGCGATGGATGTGGAAGGGTGCACAGAAGAATATTAGATAAAACGAGGGAAGCGTCCCATTCGAAGTCGTGCCACCAACAGTTCCAGTCAGACAAGATGAATCCCAACGTATGTGAGAATGTTTGGTATGGAAACACGCGTGTAAAGACCAGCAACCGACCAACCAGCTCTTCAAGGCGCGGTATGCGCCAGCACAGTCAAGACTCACACATCAGGCACAAAGTGTCCGTCATACTGGGTCAGGTGTGAAAGTCAATGGCAAGAGTGAGCACTCAACGCCATGTACCACGCGTAAGTACACAGAGAGCCCAAAATCACAAGCAAACACAAGTCACTAACTGTGACCTTAGGAAGTCCCAGTCCAATAACAGCCTTGGCGGATTGAGGAAAGCAGATCCCTCGATAAGAAATGATCATCGGTTGGTGGACTAAAAAATCGACATCACGATCAGTTTAAACCAACTACTAATTCTAGTAATACCAACGGTAATAATAATCTCGCAATAGTCTGGACGATTTCGCTTTGATGAAAACCGACTGCTCGAATATACAATGAGTCATTTGATGACGAGTGTTATCATTTCCTATTCGACGCTGATATAAGTAGGCATAATTTGATTTGAGATTTCAGTCCGGTTTCTGGCCCAACAATGTGTCATTTGACATGGATATAGTTCATACAGAGACCTTAAAATACAAGGCAACAAAACCCTCATCAGTGGGAAACGTAGGAGTAAAATAAGCATTTTGAATTCTCGTGAAATACACTCAGTTGCACAATAATTTGGTTGTAGGTCGAAACTCAACTGAATTCCAGCTGAGTTGCTTGTTGATGCTATTCTTCAACTGAATATGCTGCACGAAGTTGGCACGATTTTTGGGATATGGAAAAGGTTTCTGAAAACTCTCCGGCAGTCCACGACTAATTTCATCCTTCTTGGAATTCATCAGGTAGGCCCATTCCCCGAGTTCCCATCAACCCCACAGGCTACCTGCCCCGGCAGAGTCAAGGAACACGACTGCTGATGGGATCGAACGAAGAGACCAACTATATCCATCCCCTCGCGATAAAACTATGACTACTCCCATCGTTATTCCACTGTCAGTGAATGGAATTAGATTATTTCTGGTCAGCAGGTGAAAAATCCCATCTACATTCAGTCCCAAAATTAACAAACAATGTGACTCCGTGCAACTGGCGTGAAAGTACGGAAACATGAAGAATAGACGCGACAAGAGCGTGATCGCCGCATGCCGCCGTCTCGTCAAGGAAGATTTTGATGATATTTTCGGACTTGTTTTCATCAAAACCTCTATCATTCACGTCGTTTCACTTTTGATGAGTGTAGGGATAACATCTTGTCTGACTGTTCTTCATTCCTACATCCCAGGTTACGAAATGAGTAAATTATCAAAACCGATCTGTTACTAAGATTCTGATGCGTACGTAAAGATATTTGAATGCCACCCGCTGCCATGAGGAGACAGGAGATTTGCATAGTTAGTAGGATAATAAGGTATTCCACATCTCTGGTATTATCCATGAAGATTTTGGACTGACCAACTTGTAATCTGGATGTCCACGAGGATTGAGATCCTTTGAAGTAAACTAGCACAGCGGACATCTGTGATTCCAAAACTGAGTTGATGACTGCCCAGAAACATGAATGGAGAAGCGTCAGTCAATGTGTTATCGACACACTCAATAAAGGTGTGGCAAGATGATTTATGAAGGTTTTGAGTAGAAAAGGCCGGAAAATATCATCACAATCTATACTGATAGGAAGACACAACGGGAGCAATCCTATACTTTTGTCGCACGACGTATGCTCAAATCTCCTTAGGAACGTTCGAGTCACTTTCATGTGAATGCAACTGGTGAACAATCTATACGTTGATTGCACTGCCCACCTCTCACTAGTATGCACACAGATTTGGATTGGAGAAATCATGCTGCGATCTGAGGTATTATCTAGTTGGGTGGTTTATATGCCCGTTTCACTGAAGGTCTACTACGACCTGCTCAAGCCAGACGTGTAATTTTAAATTATGAGCCCTGGTGGACTGCAACGCGGAGCCAATTCAAGTTCAGCTGGATTCAGCCCAAAAGGTGTATCTTTGCGATATTCTACTTTGATTAAGTTATTGAGCCATTATTATTATTGTTAGTTTAGGCCTGAATTACCTGAGTTACCAACATTCTGCTCAATAGCAGATCTACATATGTTTTAACTTAGCGATGCGTTTAAAGGATCGATAAAGCAGACTAGGCATTACATTCGGTTGTGTATTATTGTCTGTCTCGCCATGTAACTCCCAAAATCTTGAGACACCAGAACCGAGACAATCTTGCTCGTGATTTATTAACACTCAAGGAATCTCGGCAGTTGCGTTCGTAGACCAGCAGGAAAGTCAGACTGATGACGAACTGTTGTCGCCGCAAGATGATGTCAGTATTCCTTGTTAGGTAAGAGTTGTTGGTCGTCTTGCTGGTGACGACTGGATGTCACATGTAAAAAAACATTCAATGCGGTGCAAAACATAGGCATATCTACTGACTGAGCGTGAGCCGTGTTTATCTTAGGAATAAATCTGACAGGTGATGGCGAGCCGTGCACCTTTACTGGGAACTTTTGTGGGTGATTTCTGACTAGCCTGCTCACAATGTGTATGGATAGATTTGGATTCAATTTAGAAATTTAGGGCGTGGTTTTCTGATTTTCATCCTGCAAAGTAGGATGTGCAAGATGACCGATTGTGGAATAGATTTGTTAGTTCGTAAATATGGTCTGGGTCGCCATCTTCCAAATAATTGTCCTCGTTTTGGGTCATCTCTGCTAAGGTAGTGAA
Organism: Opisthorchis felineus; assembly: GCA_004794785.1. NCBI lineage: Eukaryota > Metazoa > Platyhelminthes > Trematoda > Opisthorchiida > Opisthorchiidae > Opisthorchis > Opisthorchis felineus. The sequence goes on along the minus strand of SJOL01006425.1, from coordinate 527,186 downwards.
TTAACTCAGTAACAAAGAATAGCCTTTTTTTGGAAGAGCATTTATCATATTTCATCCACCTCCAGTTGCAGAATAAACTCGAAACCGGATCGTTCTCTTAAACCAGTATCTTGAAATCGGTATACGTCTATGACTAGTGTATATTTTTATCTTACTTTAGCGGACACTTTGACCCCCGCAGAGTTTCTCATACCAAGTTGGTCAGTGGATGGGGATCTGACGAACACAGTCTCCTGGGGACATATACGGCATCCTATCCCTTAGAAACGTGTGCTACTGTAGTAGTATGCCGGCACCCACCCGCCGCCTTCCGGTCGGGTTTTTGAGCTGAAAGTGTTGGTTGAGAACCCTAATCGTCCTCCTGTTTAGGTGTGGGCTCCCTGGCAGTATCCCAGCCTGCGTGTAACCATGACAGTGTTAATTAAAAATATTGCTGTGCCCCATCGGCTGTCGCTTGGTGTCACGAGCCGGGTCGCCTTACTTGCTTCATACAGAAGGGCGGTAAGCGAAAACATGCTATTGCTGATACCTCCTTTCTTTCACTTCCACGTATTACCTCTTCTACCCCACCCCACCCCAATTTTACTAGTCCCTATCAGTACTGGGACAAACTTTCTTGTTCTCCTTGAATCATGCTTAGTTTCTGTACTCCCATCTTCAGTAACAACATCAAACAACTCAGACTCTGTTTTCAAACCTCGATAGCCGGTCTACTTAGCCGCCTTTAATGTTTGCACACTGAAGCAAGCAGGACAACAGATGGCCCTTGCTGGATTCACTCTGCATTGATGTATGCTGTCTGTCAGAAACAAGAATCCAGAGTAATTGAGCCGATTACCCAGTCGCCCCCTTGCCAGTTCCGGATGCGCACCTCTGGTTACTCGGAGGCCGCTGCTGTTGGATATGTTGCGGTGGGTATTGTGTTGATCCGTCGACTGGAGGTGTTTCTACTTGATCAGATAGCCGCTGATAGTCGCTTGATTCGTTTGACTGGTCCTTGGAAGCCTCCTGTTAGTGAAAACATCAAGGATCACAATGGCTCTCTGATATCCAGCAAAATAACAAGTTTGGATCACTGGGCACAGTACTTCGAACAACAATTTAGTTGGCCACCGGTTACCTCCAATGCGGAATCCTGCCCTTCAACAGAAAAGTAGACTGTGAATATGGAGCAACCTTCAATCCCAGAAGTGTCCGAGTGTATATCTTTACTCAAGCGTCATCGTGCTGCTGGTACTGACGACCTTCCACCTGCTCTGCTCTAGGATGGCGGTGAATTCCTCAGTCAGCGCCTGCCTAGCCTATTTGGGTCTATCTGGGAGAACGAGACCGTCCCAGGATCGATAATAGTGTCCACTTCAAAAAGGGTACTCGTAGTGACTGTGGTAACCACAGAGGTGTTAGTTTGACGCCTGTTGTGACAAGTCTTCTGGCTTCACTGATTCTTATTCATCTTACAGCGGCACGCAAATCTTTGACCCGTGAGTATCAAGCAGGATTTCGACCGGGTAGAGGCTGTGTCTACCACATCTTCACACTCCGTCAGGTGTTAGAGCAACGCCATATGTACAGACGACCCACAATCTTGGTAGTCCTTGACTTCAAGGGTGCGTTCGATTCTGTCGATCGGTCAGTGCTGTTAACCACGCTTGCTCAACAGGGCATGCCCCAGAAGTTTGTAAACATAATTCGGTCCCTAAATTTACATACTTCTGGGCGTGCGAGAGTATATGGTGAACTCTCTAAAAGCCCCCCTACAAAAAGTGGTGTCCGACAAGAATGTCCACTCTTTCCATTTTTGTTCAACTTTGTTCTCGATGAAGTAATGAGACCAACGCTGAAAGGTCTTCAGAATCCCGGTGTTCAGCTTGTTGCTGGTGCAAGCCTTGTCGATCTGGAGTACGCAAACGACATCATCCTCATCTTTGAAGAAGAAAGCGAAGCACAAGCTTTGTTGAATAAACAGACCACCATCATATCATCTTTCGGTATGCGCCTTCCACCTTCCACCTGCAACGTCATGCTTCAGAACGTCCATTCTCTAAATATGCCTCTTGAGACCCAAAAAAGGCACTGGAGCTTGTGGAAAATTTTACATATCTCGGCGGTTGTATCAGCTCTGACGGTTTTGTGTCTGATGAAGTCAGTACACGGTTCTCAAAGGCCCGCATCACACTTACTAATTTGCATCACTTGTGGCATATCACTGGGTCTCAAGGGTTGCGTGGACCAGACTACAGTAAGGGCTTCATTGCTGTATGGCTGCGAAACATGGTGTCTTCGGGCAGATGATGTGAGGCGTCTCTAGGCTTTTGACCATCGATGTCTCAGAAGCATTGCTGTTGTCGGGTGGTGTCAATGAATTTGTGACTAATTAATTAGAAAATGAGTGGTTGGTTGTGTAGCAGGTTCTTCAGTCACGGAAAGCACCCAGTATCATCAGCTTCATTGGTTCGGCCGAGATTAGTTGTCCTCCGTGCCTCTTTCAGAATGTCGCAAACCGTGAGGTGGAAAACGCATGACTTTACTGAAGGGTGTGAAAGAGATTATGAATAGTTTGTGTGTTGTCGGTGCAGTCCGCCCTCCAGGATGGAGTCCCACTGCGCTTGGTTGGAAACATGCAAGAAATGACGGCTCATTGATGTCTATGGTGTTCATGCTGTCAGTTTCTTTCCAGATTGTTTTTTGGTACATTTGGAGTTGTAGACACCTCGGTAAGCTGGCACCGGGTCCCTCCCTCATCCATTTTTTCCCACTTGAAGGCTTTAAATATGATTAATTGAACTTTGTGCTCATATAGCAACGACATGTCAGTGTCAACTTTGATGTTGTTGTCTCTGAGGATGATGACGATGATGATGAACACTGACAATGTCTAGGGAGTGGTTGGTCGTAGGTTATCTAATTCGAAGACTACTTGGTTGTTTTACGTAACAAAATATTCTCCAAACAAGGAAACACCTGATGCCAAGGCAATGTTCGCGGACGAAATTGTCTCTCTGGAATTTCTCTTTGAGGAAATAAATCCCACAACTTAACAGGAGACACCTGTATGAGAATATTTTGGTCTAGATTTTGCTCCACAGTTGAAGTCAACCTATGTCAAGAAGCACTGTACAACCGTTTCATCCTTATTAGGAATCATCAGCAGTGATTCGAACTCGAAACCTCTTGAGTAGCAGCTGGAGACTGAGCTGTTTGGCCACGAGCGGCTGGTCGGCGATGTAATTAACTCATAATAAGAAGGATATAACACCAGTTATCTTTCAATCACGTGATTCACATCACGTGATCACATGTTAACCGACTTCTCGGGTCACAACTTCTCAGATGGAAAGTTCACTTGTTTTGTGAATTTTTTTTCGCTCTAGCTACCTATCATTTGTTGCTAGTATGAGGAGAATTTCCAAATCATTTAGCTCATCTCGAAGGGCGCACATCACAGTTGCCATTGGCCCAGTTATATCCGTCGACGGTCAACATAAAACGACCGGTGTCACAATTTGGGGATGCTAGCGGATTTCTGTCTGCTCTTACTAACTGAGCTCGTTGAGGTGTCTAGTGTGGCACAGTCGTGCAGCATGCAACATGCACACAATGCTGGTTGAAGGTACATAATAGGAACGAACATCTACGATAACTCAGCGTTTATCGGAAACATTCTTTCGAGCAGATATCGGAATATCCTCGACTGTGTGCCAAACCGTATTTGGTCGCTGTGAATTCGCGGTCAGGACTTTACAATGTAAAAGTAGATTGATCCAGGCTGAACTGGTGGAAGTATGGTTCAGCGGAACGCAACAATTTATTCTGACCATTCTTATTGCCTACCAATTTTCACCATCGATGAATCTTGATAGGTCTCACAGGCAAGAAACCAGATTTTGTGTATTTTTTCCATTCTGATTTTCTCTGAACCTGTTGCTTTTCCAGTGACCTGGGGTGTAGCCACTCAGTCAGCTAGTCAGGATTCGACAATTTAAAACTCACATGCGTTTCACTGTCAAGCGTACGTACATCTGCGTACAGTTGGGCCTTGAATTATTCTTTCACATCCGCAGTTGTCGGTGTGGTGGACGTATGAGTTTGTACTGTACTGAGTGTAAGGCAAATTGGTCAATATAGTGTAGCAGTTTATTAAGCTTCGTAACTGTAATACACGTCTTTAGAGTATAGTGTGCTGTTCTCCACTAAAACTCGTATTTGAAGGTAGTGCAGAACTCTCTAAATGCACCGGCAGTTAAAATTACTTCCACAAAAATCACTTAGAAGAGGATTTTTGCTTATCCTTACGAGATTTGTTGTGTGAGTGCTGCTGTCACTTTTGCGCATTGCCTGTAAGCCGCGGCTCGCGAATGTTGAGTGAGAAATGGAGGCGCGACCTTTGGTGGATTAAATCAATATCTCACCTTGAGTTGCTGCCACGTGACTCAGTGTGTGACTAAGCTTCGCTTACCGTCCACCATATGGACAACAGTTTTTGCAATATAATCGTTGCTGTTGAACCCATTAGACTGAAAAGTGTCGACATATTTGATTGAGAACAGTAATAGAAATGCAAAAAGATCCGTGATCAACCATTCTGGACCACAAGGTCGGAAAATGACCTAAAATTAAGCGCAAATTGCTTATAGGCTGAACAAATCGACTGGTTCGTTGTCTATTTCTTGGGCTTAGCTCATGTGCAAATTGTAGGCGTTTTACTTCATTTTCCGCCACTTTCGTGAGATGCTGTCACGGATCGGGATTCTAGTCTTCAAAATATCATATTTTCATCCTGGCGGTTTCCATAGTGTCAAGGCCGGGACTGTGGACTAGTCATATGACTGTTGTTTATCTACGTTACTCCTTATCTCAGCTATCCGGGACACCTGTAGAGGTCACTTGCTTCAGAAGATGGAGTTTAAAGTAGGCGACATTTCCCTCTCTAACCACTTTATCCACCATAAATGTTGTTATCAACCTTGGTGTTTCCTGAATTACTTGCATTTCTAATCTAACCAGTCTCACTAACATGCTTATTTGAAAGGGACCTTCTGTTGTCGCAACTCAAGGATCACTTGAACAAATGGAGCCCTAGTACGTCGGTTCTTCAAAATATAAACCATACAAATAGTAAATACATCTTCTTTCTGGCAACAGATGTATGCTGTGTAATCTGCCCAACTGAAAAGAAACACAAAGTTTTCTAGCTGAATTTTTTGTTGCTCAACCTTTCAGTAGTCAACACTGGCAGCGTTCACTAGGGGCGAACTGAACAAAATTACATAGATAACGGAACAAGTGCCCAGTATTTTCATTGTCGAGACAGCCCACACTTTATGTGCTGTCCTGTTTAGTCACGTTCGTGTTCGTACACGTGAAGTCGAGTGGACTACATTTGCGTTTTCTTGTTTTTGAGAAAATTTTTTTATACCGCTGACCAGTCCTGTCCACACGGCGGTTAGTGTTTGGCCCTCACATGGGTTGACGTCTGCGGGTTGATCTTTAACTGCTGCAGTTTTTGCGCAGTGACGCTCTGAGTGCCGCGGCAGGTTTCTGTGACGCGTTTTGACTTGGTCAAACAATGCCTTGTGGCTCAATGTTAAGGCGTGGAGTGCAATCGTCGAGTCTCATTTCCAGTTTGTGGGACTTAGCAACATTCTAGAGTGGAAAATATGTTTGCTTCCATAAGGGAAACTAATCACAAGGTTGCTCAAAACTCTTCGACATCCCACAGCTAGTTTCGCCCCTCTCGGGGCTCATCAGGTAGGCGCAGTCCCCGAAACATAAGGCGACTTTTGTTGAAGAATATGATGAACCAGAGATTCGGCTTGGTTTCGGGTGAGTCCCCCGTGGAAACCAAATGGGTATGTAGATGACCGTATAGGTGTTCAGCTGTTAGTATGCGCAGCTATCTACTAATTGTTCCCGACTATTTACTTCACAATCCGATCATCGTATTTCATAAATGCAGTCGATTTGACTATCCAGATGAACGACACAAAAACCAAGAGAAACCATCGGATAGCCATTATTTCAGACACCGAGATGACTCGGTGATCAAGACGCGAATTTACTAGCCGGAGGGTTCGTGATTCCAACCCAACCCTGCCATCTTGACTACTCCTGTCTAGGCCTGGACAACCTGGCAGTATATCATCTCTCGTGCTCCCTTCGGGTTGCGTGGTACCTCGGCACCGAAAGGGTGCTACAGCCGAACAATTCGATTCGTTTATCTCAGCGTTTCCGTACTTCCTTTCTACTGTACCGTATATCGTTACAGGTCATTCGTTTCCACACGTTTTGCTGGCCCGAATAATGTGAAAATACTGATAAGCAGTAAATAAGAAAGAAGGGTTACTGTGTTTGTTTTAGCTGTGTTCTATTATGTGATGTAGGAGAGAATAACCTTGAAAATATTAATCTGACTGACATTGAGAGCGATGTTAATCAATGAGAGGCTTGTGAGCCTTTTCTCCACGTTAGTCCCACTAAATGCGGAGGAGTGTATGGCGGATGCAAGGCATGTCGTTCTAGCCTCCGAGTTGTTTATCTTCCTTTATTCAAATCTAACTGGTTTTTTAAACATGTTCGTGAGATCAGCTGCACGCTTCTATCGATATGTTTTCAGAATTTGCCACCCAAAACCAGAGTTTTCCAAGAAGCCAGATGACGCGAGAATAAAGCGCTCAAAATACGGCGAGGATAAAACGTTCACTGGAACCATTTGTATAGGTTTACAGCTGACAGGGATGGTGGTACTCAAAGCAGTTCACAAGTTCCTAGGCTACTAACCACATATGTATAGCATTTACTACCAATTCTTAACCTTGGGAACGATACAAAGATCAGTGTGGAATTCTACCCACCTTCTTAGTTCGCCAACGTCAATGTGGCCAGTAAGTGTATATCCAGCGCAAAAAAGAGGAAGCTTCATTTGCAAATTAAGTTGGTGTTAACGAGTGTCTCACCTAAATCTATCGTTTACGTGCTGCACAAAGGCCTCCTTATGTTTGGGTTGTTACATTATCGTAGCCTACTTTCTTGATGCATTTAGTTGAGTCTCCCAAGTGAGTTTGAAAATAAGTGTATTTCGCGAATGGCCTGCAATTTGGTTCAAGTAGAATTTAAAGGTGGGGGAGTCTCGAAGACTTCGGCTACTTGCTGAGCCCCAAAATTGCGAAACCGGTCGTGGGCTGTCGAAGGGTTGTCAGCAAACTTATGAGTAGTGTGTTCCATCAAGACATAGCTCCTTTTAAACCATAGTTGTCTCGTTAGCAGCAATGCGAGTACCATAGAAGTATGCAGGGCGACAGTGCGACCCAGAGATGAATAGGGATGGCTTACACAGAACGACCTTGACGCCAATCATGTTGGATCACCAGATGGCACAGCTTTGGTACTGATGAGGGACGGAGACCCAACGTCAGAACCATCGATCGAGTGAACACACTGTAACAACAAGGTAATTGCAACCTCAGCTGCACGACTAGCCGAACACATGACGCGTGGACGCCTGTAGACACCTCATTTCCTACCAGATCTGAGTTAATGATAGTATGCGACAGTGTTCCAATCAGCCGACTACCCGCTAGTCAACTTTGCCTCTTACCATCTGACCGTTCGTTATAGTATCGGCTGGCCCACTCTGCGGAAGTGGTGGTGCGACGACGAAGAGAGAATTGCGGCATATCTTAACAACTTTTCGACTTGTGCCAGTTTACGTGGTTGAGACTAGAAGTGCCTTTAGCCCATACGCACATGCAATACCTGTAACTCTGAGATGAATGTTGTGGGAGCGAAGATAAAGCTGTTGTTAAGTTTTCACAAAATTCAGCATGTTATTTCTTGCCTTTTAAGTGTGTCGGATTTCCATAATAGGCTCAAACTGGGTAAGACTCTTTTAAAAGGTCACCACACTCACCCAGATCACGCATCTGTGTCGATAGCTAAGGGGACTCGACAGTTTACTGGCCAACAAGACAGAAGACGAAAAAAATGGTAAACTGTGTCAAGTGGTTCAAACATCACATAAATCGGAAGCAAAATCTGTTTTCGAATCTAGTAGTCTCAAGTCCTCTTTTAACCCTTGGAATTCCCTCCGATTTCATTGTTGAATTTCAAAGTATTTCACCCCACGTACCGCAATTCAAATTTTTCGCTGTATTTTCCAGGCATTCATACATGAAAATAATATCGTCCACCGGGACCTCACCACTCACAATTGTCTTGCGCGACAAGTAAGTTGATTTATTCTCGTAATCTTGAAGAGTTTTCTGTAGAATTAAAAAAAACACCCCCACAACGTATCTTTTGGTTATTGGTCTACTGGATTATTCCTCCGCTGAAGAAATGTCTCCTGAGGCACCGAAACTTGCGCTCAATAGGGTTAGTGATGTTGCGGAGAATCGGTAGTTCGGATGGCTAATTCACTGAGCACGGTAATTGGGTCACAAGCTTTTCATCGCTACTCTATGCATGTCATGAATGCGCTTTTGAGTGGAACGGACGAGGTATCCTCAGATGGTGACAAAGCCTTTGCAAGCCGATTGTTCGACCCACCGAACAAGACAACAACTCTTGATAGGGAGCACATTAAACAACTGCGCATTGCGGTGCGCTGAAACCAGCAAACTGATTTCCAAAACTGTCGCGGTGGCGCGCGTGTAGCCAAAGCTGAATTACTGGTTGAGTCCACCGTTGATAGGAGAAGTGTAGGCATAGAGGTAGTAAAACTCATATACTGTTCAATTTCCGAGGTAGAACTTCAAATACGAAGTATGCAGCAGACAAGCAAGGAAGTTCTCAGAGTTTTCTGGGTAACAGAATGTTGAATTTAAAAATAAGTCAGATAAATATTGTTGTTTACTCACTTACTGCGATGGTCGTTGAATTTATCTAATTGAGACTTTTTACTGTCTGGCACAGTCTACGTCTGTTCATTTGCTTTTAGGACGGTTCAGTCGTCGTTTCCGATTTCGGTCTTTCAAAGATCATCCAACCTGACCCTCCCCATGATTGGTCACTTGAGCAAGCCACGCACAAGAATCAAATACACTTATCATATGAAGAGGAGACTGAACTAAACAAAAACTCAGAGATGACCAATTCTGGTTCCAACCTGAGCAACGGTCGTCGAAGACCATTTCGTTCCAGGTGCCATACTGTGGTAAGTAAACCCAGCGAATCTGTCCCGATGCCTGGTCGCGCAGCTGAAACAACTGATCCCTTACCTATCGATCCCACTAACCTAGGTAGAATCAGCGGGAAGTGTCTACAATCCTCGTAACCTAAAACTATTCGCTCGCCTGATCCGAAGAGCCAAAAGTTGCCCATCAGTCAGCTAAACTGCTAGTTCTCTCCTTTTTATAGCTATGACTTTTGGAAGTTGAAAAAAATACTGTGATCCCCATTATATGTTATCATGATAAAATGGGGGTATTTGAACTCTTCTGAGTGGTATTTCTTTCTCGGGAAAATTGTGAGGCAGGTCGTGGCTGAAGATGAACGTTATCCAAGGAAGTAACCTTTCTTGAAGCGGCATCTCCCCAAAACTTACTAGATACTTGGCATGCCCAAGATTGTCAGAAAGGACGCAACGATGTCAGTAAGTTTTAATAAATGAACTTCGCGACTAGACAAAGTAATTGCTAGGATCACCTGGCACGGACTTTGAATAATGCTGACAGTTTGTTTGGGAAACGTCGTTTCTAGGAGATGTTGAAGCGCAGATTCATCTCTTTTCTGTCTGTAAGCCTCAGCGCTTGAAAGACGTGTTTAAAATGCCTGGAAGTCTGGCGGTTATGCGGACTCACGTCCAGACTGACTATAGCGATACCCCCGATACAACGTATCCTACACTGTGGTGTGAGGTTTTGTGGTCGAACGTTGTCGCAATGCCACAACGGCCTGTTTGGCCTTTTAAGATATTGTGGAACATATTTCCCACTGTTGCCCGTTGATCGAGTGAGACTGCTGCTTTTCCTGGTCCACTAAGCTTCCCACCTTTAGTGATGGCGGAAAGAAGTGGCGATTTCCCGTTGGTGAGTTTAAATTGGGTGATGCCATACGTAAGCGCGATCACCACGCTAGTAGTAACAGCGACCTCTTAGTTTGGGCCAATTTGGCCCCAAATCCCTTTTATATGCGTTTGCCACAATTACTGGATACAAACTGAACGACTATCAGGTCCGTTGTATACCATATTATTGTACCAAATTTACTGTGAAGGCGTACGACCTGAAATGAGGAAGAATTTGAGACTTTTGGGAATTGCGGGTAAACTGTTGATGGATCTTGAAAAAAGGCCTATTATCACACAGTTGTTCCCTGGACTTCTTTGAATCGAAAGGATTTTATTGAAGACCAGTGGAATCTGGTTGTTCATGGCTCAGCCAAACTCCGCAACTAAATTAGCAACATCGTTAGATATTTCTCTGGATCCTCGGTGGAGCAGTTATAATACCGGGACCATCGATTGATGCGAACTGAAGAGGAAATCACCAGTGAACTGAACAACGACCACTTTGTGGCGACAGTCGAATAAAATGGGTAAGTTCAAGTTGGAAGAGAAGAGCTCATGTTCTTCACTCGGCAACTGTTTGCAATTGCGAGGTCATCAGCTATAAACGTCACTATTAGTTTTTGAAACAGTACAGCTTTTATCAATCTCGAGTGACAGCTCTCAGTTGGTCTTCCTGGTTTGCATTGCATGGTCTTATTGTATACTGTGTCAATTTAAAATTATTCATTTCGGTGGTTTGCCAGTTTTTTTGGCTTACGAGTCCTAAGGGTGATCACTCAATTCAACGTGACCGAAAACGTTGTGGGAAAACTGCAGCGACGAGATGATTATTACGACCAAGTAGATAACTTCTGTAATAACGTTAATGCGTCAGCTCAGTTCTCGGTCTGATGCTCCGAAGCCAACGTTTTCAGCAGAAACGCAGAGTGTATAAAGTATCAAACGCCAAAACCCGGTCAAAAACACATGTACAGCGTGTAGTACTTAAAGTGTATGCGGCGACAGCATTCTGGAAATTTGGACACCTGGACTCGCTATCGGCAACCGGCATCATCGGATACCGAATCATGGTTGGCTGTTGGGTCCGCAATGTCGGCCATTCAGAGCTAGCCTGCAGGCGGCCCTATCTTTCGATCAATCACGTGCGGGTTAGGCTTCTTGGTCATAGCAGTGCCTAATTGCAAGCTGTAGGGCTGTTTCGGTGCAGGGTTCCGACTAACAACTTTGCCTCTCAAATTTTTGCTTCTGCGTCTTTTCTAAAATACGGCATCATCAACTAAACCCCAATCAATTGATGGAAACAGAACAGATTACAACATTTCGTCACTATTTTGTTTTGTTACCTTACGTAGTCTTCGTCAGACAAACAAACAGAATAACGCGTGATATTTGGGCATCACGATATCCGTATTTTAACAGTTTTTTGCTGTTGAACAAAAACCCCAATACACACAATTCGATCAAAAAGCTAGATGCCAAACCCAGGGGTCAAATTTGTAACCTTGATTCTGACTCAAATATTCGTTCCCCTAAAACGAATTGTCTAATACCGTAAAATAATTTCCTCATTCAGTCTACTCCTGAAAAAAACCTAAAACCTTTTTGTCAAGAAGGTCAGATTCCTGAAGATTATCCCAGAATATCTCGAACCTACTGAGACCCTCAAACTCCACTAAACGCCGATCAGACAGCCTTGAATCAAGGTCAAACAATGCCCTTCAGAATATAGCGCGAGGCCGTTGTACTTTTGCGCTCGCTTGTTTGCAATAAATCTGTTGTGTACCTTGTCGGCGAGTTTTTTTCCGATACTAAGGCACTGGAGCGGGGACAGCAGTTAGATATCAGACATTTTGCGCTTTTGTTACGGAATTCTGCTCCGCGTCTAGTCCCCAATGTTGCGGCTAGTGTTTTGGTGCACTCGTTGCAGTCTGCGCATTTCAGTTCGTGCGTCATTTAGTGGCGGATAAAATCGGTCCGCGCATGGTTTTCGACACTCCTTTCGGAGAAACAGATTCATTGTTTCTTGTGACTCTAACACCCAAACACAATGGTGATGAATTACCTCTGTCACCTCAGTAACGACTGCAAAAAAGGTATAGTGAAACCCAATACCCCACTCATAAGGTTGCTGAAAAATTTTCGACAGCCCACGACCGCTTTCGCCCTTCTTGGGGCTCATCAGGTAGGCGCAGCCCCCGAGTTTCCGTCAGTCCTATGTTCTACTTGAATCCAAATTGGACATTTTGACAAATACACTCATTTGCATGTCAATTTGGTTTTGACGAGAGACTCACTTGGAACCCAGCTGAATCTCTCGTTTATGAAGTTCTTCTCCACTGAATGTGTCGCACCAGACCGCCTCATATTTCAGTTGGTACGACGTTCAAGTAGAACATAAGGTTGACGGAAACTCGGGGACTGCGCTTACCTGATGAGCCCCAAGAAGGGTGAAACCTGTTGTATGCTGTCGAAGAGTTTTCAGTAACCTTATGAGTAGTGTATAACGTTTGTATAATGTATTGCGGTATCTCGAATATAGTACCAACTGAAACATAAGGCGGCCTGATGCAGCACATTCAGTTGCTTAAGAACATCATAAACAAAAGATTCAGCTGGGTTTCAGGTGAGTTTCTCGTCAAAACCAAATTTGTATGCAAATTAGTGTATAAGTTGAGTATAGTGAAATCTCATACAACGCACACTGAAAGAAAAGGATCCAAAATCGTCACCACATGCTAGGGAGCGATTTGTAGGGTATTGAAAGCGACATCCATCTGTGCACTGAAATATATTTCAGCGTAATATGGGCATTTATTCTTGATTGTAAAATGTGGAGCAGTTGTCCCCAAGGGAGGCTCTCTTGGGAAGGGGCCACTGCTTTGGCAAGTCCACGAGAGCATTCCCTGTCAAAATCGACCAAGTTTACAATCCTTCCCGCAGAAGAGCTAACCCTACTCCCCAGTTATGGTATTTGAAGGAAGGGGTATTTAGTTTATTGGCAGGGAACCATGGGCCAGGCGTCCCCAAATTGATGCGTGCTGTTACTCCTCTCGTATGACTCAAAATGTGAACAGAATTGACCAAAAGCGGATGCACCAAGTTTTGAGGTTTGTTATTGCAGGTAAACGTCTGGAGCACAGTCATGAAGCTTAGGCCAGAATTATCTTTTCCACGCAAAACCGAAAACATGATGCGAAATAGGAATATGACCACTTTCGCCTGTATCGCACCACTGGTGACATTTGGTTCCAATCCCACAAGGTGGTAGTCCGGGGGATAGATTCAATGCAGTTATTTCATTGGTGGAGTTCAGTTGATGCTTGTGGTCACCGTCACAGGCTACGCCGCTATCGGTCAGTTTCTCTACGAAAACTGCAGCGCAAATACTATTAAACTCGGATCTTCATGCAGTTCAAGGATAAAGCTTTGGGGTCAGGGGTGCGTCCGAAGCCAAAGTAGCTTGGTTCTTCACATGTGGACGGGGTTCGCTGGAAAAACGGATCAATAGGCTAGGGATAGTTCTTCAAATCTCGTAGATTTTATTTTTCACTATCGCGTATCTGAGTTTTCATTTGTTTTCAAACCAGTTCATTCTAAGCTTCACCACGTGTACGTCATTTCTCATTAATTTTGAAGGTAGGAAGTCCATTCTCGATGGCGCCTGAAATGTTGGCTGGAAAACCCTATGATCAATCGGTGGACGTCTACTCTTTTGGAGTCATCATATGTCAGTTGTTGGCCTTATGCGACTCCGATCCGGACCACATACCCCGTTGTTCTGATACCCTGTGTATCGATGTGGATGCGTTTATGGCAACTCATTCGAATATTCTGAAAGATGGACCACCGGTGCTGATCAATGCAGCAAGGCAATGCCTATCCTTCCAGCCGGCAGACAGGTGGGTATTCATTCAGTTGTTTATAAATCTGCCTGATATTATGTTGCTACTCGGTCTGAAGGACGACGGCAGATTCTTTGTTTCATCTGGGTTTACAATGATCAATCAATAAAATGACTAAAAGTAACACCACCTCATCAATGGAAATCAGTCAAAGAAGACCCGGATAAAACGATCCTTAAGCGTAGAGGTTGGTAGAAAAAACGAGCACATACGATCGATCAACACACTGTCGCGCGTGGAACTGTCAAATTTTGTAAGAGGGATGAATGATTTCAACCTTGATTATTCATGCCACTATGCAGAAATCGAACGGACGGACATCATACAATGACTGATTCCAGTTGGCTCTGGATACATTTTGAGAGACCATGGCGAAACTTTACCGATTGGAAGATCAGTTTTGAAATTCATAAGAAAAAATTAATCAAGTGAAAATCGCCAAAAAGAAGTGGACTTTCTTCAGAACGAACAGAAGCCCAGCTAATAGGTTAACGTACTCTCTCAAGGTATGATGTGCAGTTCTTAATTGTTAGAAGACGCTCCCATGGTCGTTTGTGGCCTGTTTGATCTCCTCTCCCGACGACCGATGCGTGCAGAAAACTGAATGTCGTGGAGACATGTAGTGGCATGTCCTTCGGTGCACAGAGCAAGCAGAAAGTGGACCGTATTCACCACAAGGTGAAAACTACTCATAAAGCAGCTAATAAGAACAAACCGGATTCGGGACCGGTTTGAAATCTATCAAGTGATGGTCAACCAAAATAATTAATCAAATGCCGCGCTATAAGTGACATAACGTGGCATGTGGGTGTATGCAACAGAGCGCACGCAATTCAACTTAGATTGCAAGTTAACTTTACTACAACCTGTGGAGCCAACGCACTTTGACGTGTGGTTTCCGCTTATTTCAGTAGTATCGGATAAGAGGTTTTCGTAGGTCAGGCCCAGAGGCGTACTGTAGGACGCTTTGTGCAGAGATGTTTCGATCGTCTGTCTGCGTGAAAACCGTGTGAGGATGAACAGTGAAATTTTCAAGCTATTAGTAACCAGTATCACCTTACCTGAAGCAGGAAAGACATTATCCATTTCTGTTTTTTATCATGCATCCACAATCGATATTGAGTATTTTCGGTGCGAAAAATGTGCGGAATTCTGTCCTATCCCAGCTGCCGCATCCTACCAATACTAGTTGAACCATTCGAAGACAGTGTAACTGAACATCTTTGGTAACGGATGCTCAAACTTACTGGCATTTTTTAATGCTTCATTGGAGGTAGCAAATGGGTGGTCATTATTTTCGTGGTTCTCAAATATTTATGAACGAGTGCGTCAAGCCGCATAATTCTCGGATCGCCACAATTCTCGTCGATGAACAGAACCTAACGACGCGAGTTCGTAACCACAGGTGAATTAGGTTGAGTGCCACGTTGCACAAACTGTGCGAAAGAACTAGGTTTATTAAAAAAAGAGATTCATCTTCTGCCGCTAGTATCCAAAGTACATGCTGGTGTGTTGAAGCCCCACTTTCTATCTGGAGCGTTTCAACCATGCTTCGTGACTGCTGCAGCAGTTTATTGATCACTTTGAAACTGTTCATTAAGCAAGTTTGATAAAACCGTATTTCCCGGCTGGTTATTTGCATGCGACAAGTGAATTTCGGCCTTAGTTTGGAAGAAGACCATCTGTCGTCATCTTGTGCTCACCAATTCATGGTGTTTGTCGCGATCTAAATTTCAACTGGCCTCAACATCTTGTGCACAATAGAGGGGCTTCACATCGCCATACAGTTTCCGTCGGCTGAAAATTTCGTGTGCAAACAGCTGGTGAGTGGACATACACCAATCACTTGAAAAAACGCACACAGCTCATTCATACACACGAACATGTATTGCATATTCCTATATGGTATTTGGAAGTGTACCTGTTCATTTACATTTTGTGACACTTTCACAAAGGACCTTTTAGACCTGGTCAAATACCCTTTTTATTTTAAGTTTCGAGAAGTGCAGCGTACAGAAACACGCCCACCGTGTGTTTTGGTTGACTGTTACAATTCCGATCACTGAGTGCTTTCTCACCACACCGGTCAGTTATACTGTCATTCACGATCATATCGCAGCTAGATATGACAGCTAGATATACAGTGTAAATCAAAGCCCAGTTGCCACGTTCTCCAGCGTCAAAGGAAGAGTAGCCGTTCCTTCCTCAAATTGTTGGAACTGTCAGAAAGCTGCACCGATGAACACTAACCTTATACCTGTTATACGGGTTGACCGGTGGCTTCAGACTTTCCAGCTAATGAGTGCTGGTGAACGACAGTCTGGAACCATAGTCTTAGAAAGTCTACTGGACCTCTCAAACTTCACCAAATTAAAAAGACCACAGTGCTGTTCAAGATATCCATAGCCAAGCTTCGCTCGAACCAGGGATCGTAGAATCAGTGGATTTTTTTGCCTTCTCAGAAAAGCATGTGGATAAATTGTTATTCATAGCCCATCCCTTAAGTGCCACATGAGAAAGCCCAACGAAATCGCGTAATCTGGGAAGAACGATCAATCGAAGTGTATGATGGTTTGTTTGAATGCTTTATCGAGCTAGTCCAACAGTACAAACTATCGGACAGCAGCTTAACTCCCTGTAGGGACATGCAATTTACTTTCATATGCATACTGATGGCGAAAGGCGCAATATTCTGACTACACAGTATAGCCTTGTTACAGCACTACTCGTTATGACGGAACCCTCGTTTTTCGACACCTTTGTATTTGAGCGAACTGTTTTGCTAAAATATACCTCGTCACAATATCAGTCTTCGCTACCCGTTATTTGTAATTCAGTTCCGTCTCATTGCGTCAAACAGACCACGCGATTCAATGTTTGTTATCGAGACAGCAGTTGCATCGTAGCCACAGCCCTTCCGTTATTCATCGCGGTGTTGTATTGTAACTGTCAACATCATATCCGATGTGACTTTGTCGGTGCTAATACACCACAAAGATTCAAAGGACAACTAGACAGACCGATTCGCCCCCATTCACCTGGCAATTCCAGTTGAACCACATCGCTTGAATACTAGTAGTCTGACATGTGTGATGATGACTAGAGGTGGCGCTGTAACATGCCAGTCTGGTAGTTCGACGGCACGAGCAGAAAATTACGTGCAAGTAACCTGCAATTGGTGTTACGCCATTGTAAATGCGACAAAGATTATGGCTCCGTATAACAAATGATGTTATTGAAAATCACTGAGTCTCAGTCGATTTATAGGTAATCTGATCGGTGTGTCAGTCACATGGACGGTACAGAGGAAAAGACCGAAGGAGCATACCTCTCATTCACGTGATCAAGGCCATAAATGCATTTCACTCGATCGATTTTGGTGATTTGAACGGCATTTGAACAGATACCAGTAGGCAGTGAACCGAATTTTGGCCTGCGGTTGCAAACACTGACATGTTGCCTACTACCTTGGCATTACCGTTATTATCCACAATGGACGGAAATGCCCGCAGTACTCGAAAAAATATAGGCCAAGGCACAGTTCCGCAATTGCTCTTCACCAGTTTTTAGGACGAAGTTGTAATGATCACAAAGCCGGCGGAAGAGTATTGAAGTGAGAGCCAATCACATTATTGGTCAGACGCTCGTGACCATACAGTTAAGTGTCTAACCAGTGGCCGGAGGTTCGCTGGGTTGAAACGCTCTGAGCTTCGTGAGATGCGCACTACTAATGATTCCCAGCAAGGATGAAACAGCTATAAACTGCTTCTCAGCTATTCAGCATAGCTCGGCCTCATTGACAGGACCATATCTCTACCGAAAATGAGATCTCTGCACATCACCATGAAACATATTTGTTGAAAGTGTTTCGTTGAATTGTTCCTGTACAGCAGTACAGGACTTCTTGCTATTGGTGAGTTCGAAGGTCATTTACGTCCACGCGCAATTGCAGGTTAAGTTGTCGTAGCTGTGATGAAACCATACGATTTAACTGTGCAATTTTCTAATTGGAAACGAAACAACTTGACTTCCTTTTCTCTCTTTCACACACGCGTCCACATTCAGGCCCAGTTTTAACAGCTGTCGCGATTGGCTAGATGAATGCCTACTTTATCTCACCAGCGGGAAAGTTCCTCCGGAAGACATCATGGAGAGATGAAGGTCGGGATAACTGCCTCGATGGTGACATTCCAGTGGAACCAAGCTCGTAATATTTTTTGTATGTTCTATATCAGCATGTATTTTTACACTTGTCCCGAAAAACTCACATTCCATTTGTAAAATACCCTCCGCCAGCAGGGAAAAACCGCTGCTCGAACACCCTCTAGTTTTCGGGAGTGGAGGATCCGTTTTGCTCAGGATCAACCCACGTTTATTACTACAGCTGTATTCATTTGCTAAGAGAGCAAGTTATTTACAAAAAAAGTATAATGCCTATTCCATACTTTGTCATAAAACTTGGGTAAGGGGTATTGACCTTAATCTGTCCGAAAATAAGAGGGAAAAAAACTGAAACTGTTAGCCTCTGTTCGACTACGTGCACGCATCGCTTACGACATCGGAATGATGCTTCGGATAGGCTAACTGGCAACGTGGTGACTGCAGTGATAACAATTGGTCTTTGCTTCTGAATTCTCAGCTCTGTGAGAAAGAAGGCCCTAAGTTCAACTTTGTAGCCCAGGTGCGGTAATCCAACCGGTGCTATTCATATATCAACGTATTGCGGGAAGACTGAACGGTCCTCCGTCACCGTCCAATCAAGAGTACGTCAACTTGCTTATAACAGGTTAAGATACTACTCTGCAAAGTTCATTCCGTCAAAACGGGTAGTTAAGTAACGCTCTATTTATGACTTGGCATACGTCCTACCCCGTCTCCCTTTGTGGTATCGACACAACCTTGTGTATTAAGGCGAATTCTGTTAGACTTTGACTTTTTCACGTGCGCAACGCGAGCCTTGGTGGCCCTATCCATGAAGAACATCATAATGACTCCTCTGCATTCAGTACATACCTTAATGAGTCGGCGCGTTATCACTTTTCCGTGACTTGCGGGTTCCGGATATCGTGCGACCTTTCCTAGCGTCAGCCAGAACTGTGCAGCGGCTTTGTTCCCTTAGGCCTCGGAAGCCAGTACACGTGGCAAAATTGATTCGTGGCTACCTTTCATAGACGACTATGGCCCTTTCATCGCACCGCAGGACAACCGATATGCTCAAGCTGCTGCTCTAATCATGCTGAAAAGTCTCGTTCTTTATTTTGAGCGATACAGGGAATCTCCGTACAGTAGAAGTATCCAGATACGCACCGAGTAGCTTTGGTGCGCTCTATGTAACTCGACTATCGTGACGGCAACAGAAAGTAATCATTTTATCACGGTGATCATGGTAGCAAAACAGTAACAAAACCTTTGGTTATTGGAAAAAAGCAAACAGGTCGATGTTTGAATCAGGCCTACAGATAAGTCCAGTGTATGGATACTTCTTTCTCCTCACAGTCCACACCCTATTTTTAGCGCTCAGTAGTCACATCGACCTGAATGGAGACTAATGTTGCCGCAGAGTGGTCAGTTTTATGGCAGATCCGTAGTCCGACCCCATAAGTATCATTTTACCGAAATTCAGTCTACAGTGTTGTGATAGCGAATGGCATCATAGCCGACGCTCTGGACTGCCCTTCATACTCTGTGCATAATTCATCTCAAGTTCCTGGTTTGGATCTGCACTGTAAGTAGAAAGACGAGGTCGGACCATGTACGATGTCATGTTTCACAGGGTTGGGCAAGTTTTGAAACTCTGGGGCCGGGTAAAATAGAAGCGCCAATAATGTAAAGGCAGTAAGCGTGCGACAGTAGACAAATCGGGTCAGCACGGGGCTCCTTGTAATTGAGTTGCCAAAGAGGCGAAAGATAAAACAACCAGTCGGCTAAGAGAGGAAGCGAAGCAAACTTAGTGAAGATGCTTCCAGAAAGCATGAGGCTTTTGCACAGCTGCACCGCAACACTTGAGGCGTTGAATCGTAGAATGTAAGTACTGGATAAGAGCTTTAACCTGACAACGGATGCTTTCCTTGACATACTTATTGATGATCTCCGCAAAATTTGAGGGTTTCGTCCTGAAAGCTACTGGTAAAGGCCGCCACGGAGGCGGAAGGTCTCTCGGCGCTCTCTACAAGTTGCTTAAGTGCTGTAGGCACTATGACGTTACGGTGGTTCCTACTGTGTCAGTACGAGCTGCATTTTCTATTTCTTTCGCAATCCGACGTTAGACTCTAGCACAGAGATCATATGAGGCGAAATTGCCGCTATCCGTAGTTCTCCGGTGTTTACAGTCGCGAGTTAGCATCAAGCATATAGGCCATAAGTCGTGTAAGTAAAGGTTGTTACGCACGTCACACGCTTGAGATTGTTGTCTCAGCAGCCAAGGCTGTCTCGACCGGTTTTGATGCCACTACAGCAGCTATCGTCCAAGCATTTTGTTTACCCACCATGGTCAAACAACATCGCAACGCATAATCTTTACTGTTCTACATGCAGCCTTTTGCGGAGTTCTTTAAGTGCACCTCAGCAATGTCTGAAACTCACTAGTATGTTAATCGCCTTTCGAATGCTGGCTAGGTTGTGAAGACAGCAGAAGGTAACATGGACTTATCAACCGCTATGATGTCACAATACGTGAAATGGGATCAAAATGCGCAGGCAATTGAACGACGCAAGCACACTCAACTGTTGGTCACCACCATGGTAAAGTGACTTTGTGATGTAACATCCACCGGGCACATAAGTTTGGCTGGTGACGTTCAATCAATAATGCTTCGCTGACAGCTGGACTAACCGAGTCTGTCACATGGCGGGTTCAGCTTGTGGTCCATCTCACTCACGCGTCTGGCGATTGCTGTTAACCAGTGACTGCTGCAATGAACTGTTCTACTGACTTCAGGAACTGCTCATCAATTCCTTGACGTCTGTTACCGTAGCTGAATGTGAACTGGTAAACGGTTTACCTGTTGATTCCGTCAACAAGGTTACCAGAGCAGCTGGTTGAGTGAGGCGTGATGCAGATACCATTCCCCGGAGCACATAGTTCGTCAGATGATCACTTCTGAAAACTAATCTTTCATTTCTTCCTTCGATGTCGGTTTTCCGAGTCGTCCTTTACTATTAATGCGGTGATGCCGCCTGAAGTGGGTCGAAGATGCATGCAGCGCACAATATTTGAGGTCTTTAAGCCCCGCTAGACCCCGGTATTCACATATCCGTCAAATTGGTCACCCAACGCTGTGATTGTACCTATGTCAAACCTGCCATGCGTCAGTAGTCTCAAGTTTACCTTGCCATCGAGATGGCACACAAACCGATTTGTGGCTAGCACATTGGGCAACTTCAGAACACCCGAAAGTAGGTTTAGCCATGTCCACATAGATCTTGTTAAGAGCTTAATAAATTCAAAGCAGTCCACTCATCTGTCGAACACCCTCTTCGTTGGCCAGTGACAATTCACACATCCGAAAACGCAGGCTCAAGCACTCAGCAACATCAATAAATAACCTATGGATATCCAGCAGCATAACAGCTGATCTTGTGTTTCATAGCACGATTATCTTCTGTCCAAAGGTTATCCTGAAATTTCGGACATCTATAGGAGCTGACCGATGATGAGGCATCGGACGTACCAATCGGTAGTCAAAACCTAAACCGCGCGTGTATAATATCGTTCTGCCACGAACAAAAGCACTAACCTCCGTTCCGTTAGGTGTTTCCAAGAGAGGACTCATAGCATACGCCACCGTCATTCAGCATGCAGGCTTTGATGCCATCAGCAGGCGTACCTGACGAAAGGGCTGAAAAGAGGATCCAGGCGTTTTGCTATCTACACATCATAAGCCTTTTAATTTGCATTGCATAAGCTGCAGAATGCTGGCAAAGTGAAGACCACCTGAGCTGATCTCGTCAACTAGACTTTCTTTGGACCCCGCTACTGTGCCACTTCTCAGTCGCTCCAGTCAGTGCAACTTTTGCTACCTTTTAACCAAATTAACGAAGATTTCAAGTGCGTAGGTGCTTGTGGTCACCATTTTTATTGGTGGAATTGAATGTGGAGGTTAAGTGGAGTCCTACCGACATACATCCAACACGACGCTGCTTCGTGAGTGTAACATTCGCTGGAACCGATGGGGATTCACTTGTCCGCACTCGTCAGACGTTCCATACCAAACACAAATATCGGATCCGTTAGAGATGGCGCACACTCCTTGAGAGCAATTGGGCTCTACAGCGATGCATTACTGGAATCCTTCTGGCGAGCATTCGCTTGTCAGGTGCTTGTTAGAATTTCCAACCCTCTGTGCGGAGGAAGAAGGCTGGACAAATATAGCCGTCTACCGAAAGAAGGAGACTTTGTCCTTTAAGTGAAGCCAATCTATGCTGAAAAGCTGATGAGCATTATACAGCTGTTTCATCCTTAGCGGGAATCATCAGTAGTATGCATCTCACGAACCCGTGACCTCCCAGCTAGCACTTTGAACATTTTACCGTTCAGCCATGAGCGACTGATCAGCAGTGTGATAAACTCTCACTTAGGCAGGATATAACACCGCACATTCTTCAGTCATAGGATCCACATCACGTGGTCTGACGTATTGACTAGCTCCACGAGTAACGACTTCTCAGGTGGAAGTTTCATTCATCGGATGAATTTTATTCTTCCACTGAGCTACTTATCGATTGCTGGCAGTGTGAGGAGATTTGGAAGTTTAAGTGGAAGAAGAAGTGGAAGAAGTGAAGAATCTATCTTCCAGTGCAGCCAAGGCAGCCGGTAGCCCATGGAAATCGGACAGCCTTACTGTCATCAGAATATGATTTGTCGGTTCCAGTTCCACCAAAACATTTCGCGAAGCGTGGATTTCCCGTTAGACATCTGGCATATCGGTTTATTCATACAATAACTTTCAGTGGCCAACAAACGAAAAGCCATCAGAAATTCCCTTGATTATGCCCTTTTGTACGTTCAGTTTAAGAAGCAATAGGCGCGAGGCCGAGCTTCAGGCACACCAATTTTCTCCTTCACTTGTTCCGAAGGACACGTTTAACTCCAATTCGAATGTGCCATCCGTGAAGAACATACACGGTCCAGCCAACTGAGTTCTTCTGTGGTCTACAAATCACAAGGTACTCAAACAGAATGTCGTGTCCAAAACAGGCCAAGGCGAGGTATCATATGCATAGTCACCAAATGGCTTTTAATCCACACATGACCAAACTTTGAAATAGAAACCAAAGAAGAAAGTTCCGTCGTCTCTTTCAAAAATAATTACCGACATTCTTACGATTTTCGTTGTTTAAAGACCACGATGATACCCTGGTGTTTGTGAGATTCGCCTGTGACAGATGCTTTGTGTGGGAGGAGATACCCTTGCACGGACCAGGTATCTGATAGCAATGGTGGCGAGATCATATATCCTCACTTGAGGAAGGTTAATTTTGGCCGAAACCAGGATCTTTACCGGGGCGATCCGCGCGCGCAGCGAGACCACTAACAAAACTGCATCTATTTGTTCCGGATTAACATTTGAATTTGGATTTTCTGAACTACTCTTACGTCTGTTCAACTGAGCAGCTCAGTTCATTGTTCGATCACATTTTTGTTGCTGTTCGTAGACAAGAGATTCTATTCTTCTCCTTCCCCCAGTTTTTTCCGAGTTATTGAGAGAATACATAGACACGCATTCAGGGGAATTCGCTGTCTCCTCCAACAGTTGTGTCCAAGGTCCCCCAGTTACCTTACGGTGGAGAGAGTTCACTTCTTGTAAATTCACTTTATCCCTGGTTGCTTACTGGTTTGCTACAAAAAGCCCGGAAAAAATGAAGGAGAATGAGGAGTACTCAGAGTGTGAATAATTCACCAGTTATTCTGAGTTTACGAGATACAATTTTTGAAGTAAGGCTTATATCAAAATTTTTGGGGAAACACCTGACTACTACATCCCATAACCGGCAACATAATCACGCAAAAAGGCCGACGTCTGTTTGATTGGCATTCCATGAATCCTCATGTGACGACTGAGGAACTGAACGAATTGTTTGAAATGGTTCTGTGCTACACGAATTCGAATGTTGTAGGCAAGTATGGAAGACATTTGGACGCAATGGGTATTTTGAACGTGTTTGAGCGAACCCTATCGGGTTGCCTACCTATTTAACGCGTCGCATGTACTTAACCACCTAAGGTGCAGTCAGAACCCTACAGTCCGAGGATGGCATATTGCCAGCGCACAGAAAATAGCTATGTTCAAACGATTCTCTCGTGTTTTTAACAAAGACGCGACACGCGGAACTAACAGAAGGAGATACTCATCCGTCTCTGGAATTAAACAGTACTTCCCAATCCGCTTATAGACTATACCAGTTTCTGATCACGGACAGAATGTCCCATAATTCACGAGCTTTTGCGAACTGCGCTAACTTTTCCAAACCGTCTAGGAAGTTGCGCTGCAATCTCAACAAACTGTAACTTTTGTTATGGACAAAGTGCGGGCTCAGATAAAAAAGTGATAAGCGTGAGGCATCATAACTTATCTATGCGTGAAGCAATCTGGCACTATGTAATTTTATCCACTTTTCGGTGTCCCTTCCACAGGCACATACCTCCATCAGTTGAGAACCTTTCTACCTCATAGCAGCTGTTGAAACTGAATCTGAGTGGGAAAATATATACTCTATTTACGGTTGGTTTTGAACACAATTCAGACAAGTTGCATGTGATAGACAACACGCTAGTTCGGTACCTGACGTGCCAGTGGCTGAAGATCATACGTTGCTGAGTGTGTCAGGCACAGGCTGAAGTGGATCATTCTAGAAGTGCGAATAGAAAACGTACTAAGAACGCAAACGAACTGTTAAAAAGTTACGTATGTGGAGCGGGACAATTGTGTAATTAAACCGGAAAAAACTGTCGCCCATCGAATGACGGCGTACGTCATTAGCAAAGTAGTCAGGCATCTGGGATATCCTCCGTTAGACACAGTGTCGGGTCCAGTTTATGGAGGCATGGTATGTTTTGCCCGAGACTTGATGTCCTTCAATTTCTTGTATTTAGCCAGGCAGACATGAACGGGAAACCGTCGATGTGGGTTTCGCGAGATGAGCACCGTTAATGATTCCAAACAAGTATGAAACAGCTTTACAGTGCTTCTTGGCTTCTTAGCACTAACTGGCTTCACTTTGAGGTCGAAACCTTAATTAAAAATGACCAAATCTCCCAACGCCACCATCAATTTATCAGTGGTTCAGAAGAACTACAGAAGTTGTCAGTCGAACATCCAGTCAGTACGTGACCACATGATTTGTTTTCCGTGACTGAAAGCTGAGTGGCGCTATATCCTGTCTAAGTGAAAAGTAATCACACTGCTGATCGGCCACTCGTGACCGAACGGTTAAGTGCAAACCCTGGCTGGAAGATCTCGAATCCAAAACTCCTTTTCCCTTCGTGCGATGCACAATGCTGATTATTCCCAACAGGGATGCAGCAGTTGTGCAGGTGCTCTTCGGTTTTTCAACATAGATTAGCTTCATGGACAGGGAGAAATCTCGAGTGGAAATGATGACTTTAAGAGGGAACATGGCTGCCGTGTGTTTATATACCTTCCTTGTTTTGAAGGTAGAACTCTTACTCTGGTAACCGATGAATTTTGAAGTTAACATTCTAGAGACTTTTCCTGTCCACAAAAGTTAGGTGTCAGCGTATGAAATTCTGCAAGTAGAACAGCTTTTCAATGTACTTGTGGGCAAGCAGTCATGGAGCACATTACGCCTTCGAAAATAGTTACGACGTACTTTTTCCACGTCGGGTAATCTCACTGACTGCCAGGACTACGGTGTGTTACAAACACTGGTTGTTTAGTGTAATTCGCCACTCGATCGAGTCTCTGAAGGAGCTCCAGTGGTACAGTGCTCATCAGTTTCGCCTAATTACTCGTCGCAACCCTACTGGATCAAGGAACAACGTTCAAACAGATGCGATCTTTCGCAGCGGACTTCTGACAGATGACGTTGCATAGTGCCTTTGGTAGACAAGCTGGTTGTGTCCGTAACTCCGGCGCGAAAGCGTATCCCATGTGCTCTGGGGAGGTAATAAGAGCTTACTCAAACAATACTTTGCCGTATTATTAACTGTATAGTTTCCTCCAACCATCAAACTGACTTAAGCCCACATAGTTCAGCTGGCTTAAAAAAGCTTTGAGGAGATGAAGAGTTTAATTGCTCACAACGACAGTGAGTTTGCCTAACATTAAGCTAAACTTTCACGGTATCTTTACCTCGTAGGCATGTAACCTACCTAATTTCTACGCGCGGCGTTATCATTTGTATATTTCTTCTCCTTCCAGAATATGGATTTACCGAATCTTCACTAAACAATGCCTTGTTACCTACTGTTTCAGGTAAATCCACCAGATTCGTTCACTCCATGAGTACTTGTTCCACATATGACTCAGCCTGAGTGTGTCAGTTTTCCTTTGGTAAGATATACAGATATCAAACACGTATGCACATGTATCACTTTTAGCTTCGGTATAAAATTCACAACGGTTAAAATTTACGCCGTACTCGGCAACGTTACTCATGAAAGACACTTGTGGCAAGGTCACCGTAGTGCGTGGAAGTCTGCGGCATCCTAAGGAGCGCGTACTCAGCTTCATCAATTTCACTCACCGACGTATTCCCACTCCGTCATGAAACTGATAGCGGGAACAGCATGCTTGAGATATGCTCGCATTTACTTGTCACGTGAGTTTTGGACCATAAACCGTCCACAGACTATCCGTGGTTTGCTTTGTAATGGGACATGGGTGAAGCTGAATTGTTTATTGCTGGCATCTTTTGCAAACTCGTGCTTAAGGCTTTAGATGCTCGTAGTGTCACTAAAAGGACCGTATATGGGCGGAATTTATAGGATGGAATAACATTTCAAGTTCTCAGTATTAACTGTAACCCCAGTATCACGTGCAGACGTCCGCCGATGCTGTGGCAACATGGCCTGAATTAGTTAGTAAGCGCTGAAATAAAAGTGGTCTGTTTTGGGTAGGCCTCATACTTCCACTGCATGGCTTTTAGTTTAGAATGCGGGTTTATGTGAAGGCATGTCTACGTGACATAGATTGCGCAACCATGTTAGGTTACACGGCATGTTTGTCGACTGATTTTCCGAAGTTCATGACACCGGATTATTCTGAAACACAGCAGGTGCATCGCGGCTACAGCTTATGCCGATGTAGATTCTGTAAGACTATATGGTTTACCAGTGTATGTATTTCAGTATTTTGAGGGTGGTCTCAGCTGTGGCGAACCAGTTTTGAGTAATATGATCGTTTTCAGGTGCCCTTCGGGTACACTCTGTCCGTCATGCCCTATCTTAAGCAGCCTAATATTTTTCAAAGGAATTATTAGTCTGCTAACTTTCTTCTAACTGCAAAAACTTTTTGATAAAAGGATTTTCAGCCGGTATCGAACAATACGGATGAACATCATCTGAAAGAAATTCCTGGCATTTATCCGGGAAACTCCCTGGAGTTTCATGAAGTGCGCACTGCTGATGATTCCCAAGAAGGAAAAAACAGCTGTACAGCGCTTTTCGGTTTTTCACCATTGTCCGCCTTCACTTAGTAGACAAATCTACCGGCGAATTTGTAAATGGTGTCATACCGTCACCCGTCATGGAACACCATAAACATGTCATCATTGTGTTGTACTTAAGTGTGTTTATGCATCGAGACCACTTGGCTGCTTTTGTCTAGAAGTTACAGTCGGTAAAGCTCTAACAATGAGCTGACTTACAAAAATCTGCGCCTATTGGGTGCGTTTTGATCACTTTTGTAAGTACGAATGGCGGTACGTATTGCACTCCCTGTCGACGGTGTTGAGCTAAACAAACCGCCTCACTGTTGCACAGATGTGTTCAACATCAGTCTGTTCGTCACTGATATTGTTACATCTGTGTCTACCAGGTCCCGTTTATACTATCGCACGTTGAGTTTTGAGCACTTAATGGATGTTTTGTTATTTCTGCTGGCACTTCAACAGATACCCTCATTTGCACATTAATTTGTTTGTTTTTTCTTCAACGGCAGACACAGCTGAATTCGGTTGAGTCCAATGGACGAAACCGGTCGTGGGCTGCCGGCCTACCTTATGAGTAGTGTGTTATGATCTGTGTTGTAACTAACCGTTGTCCCCTTTCCAGTGCCTTAGTGTCGGAAAAAGACTCGCAAACAAGGAATACAACAGCTTTATTGCGAACAAGCGAGTGCAAAGGTTACAAGGGGCCTCACGGTATTTAAAGCGCACTGTTGGCTTTGATCCGAGCGATCTGGTCGGTGTTGGGTGAACACCCATCGTCATCGACCGTGTTTCTATGAGATGCCCGAGCGCTCACCATCGTCGGCCGTGCTTTTGTGGCATGCCTGAACACTCATTATCGTTGGTTGTGCTTCCGTGTCGTGCCCGAATACTCGTCGGCCGTTGCTGCATTGATTGATCGCTTAAACGTTCGATCGGAAGCTGGCTTTTCTGGCAGGCTTCTTTACTGCAATTTTATGGGGTTTGAGTGTCGCAGTGGGTTTCGGGCATTCTGAAACTATTCTCAGGAATCTGACCTTCCTGACGATCTGCTGCTGTTTTTTTACGTTGCAGTCCGTAAATGAGTCTAGTACAGTTTGTTTTTCAAAACTCTCCTTTATCCAGTTATTATAGTGGCTACAAGTGACTGTCGCTTCCTTCCCGCAAACAAAACAGATTAGTCATGTGAATATATGCGGGACTTGGTCACGAATATTTCAATCATCTTTGTGCAATTCCTTTCGTTCTTGTCACAACAATCATCTGCGTACTGTGTACTATTTTTAGCGACCAAACAACTCCGTTGTTTCAAAAACGCGCAAAATGGCATAAGGCGCGCTACATTCAACGACACGTTTGACAAAATTGCTGCATTATGTACTTTGTTATCCATTGGCAGGGAACACGGTTTTCTGTTTACGACTTTTTATTGCCGTACCCATCTTGTATTATTTCCTGACTGATGACGTTCTCATTCGCCATTGTGTCTACATTAAAAAACAAAATAAATTGTTTTCAAATTATCACCAGCTGATCCACTTGATATAACAATTGTGAGAGACATAAAACAATACTCATAAGGTTGATCAGACTTCTTCGACAGCCCATGACCAGTTTCGCTCTTCTTGGGGCTCATCAGGTAGGCGCAGTCCCCGGGTTTCCGTCAACCATGTATTCTAGTTGAATCTAAATTTGTCGTGATTTGCGGAGTACACTCATTTGCATGCCAAATTGGTTTTAACAGGAGACTCAACTAAATCCCAACTGAACTGCTTGTTTATGGTAGTCTTTTTCAACTGGATGTGCCACTGCAGACCGCATCATGTTTCATTTGGTACAGTATCCTGAATATCGTGCCAATTGAAACATGAGGCGGCCTGAAGTGGCACATTCAGTTGAAGAAGATCACCATAAACCAGAGATTCATCTGCGATTCGGCTAACAACTGTCATTAAATTATCATCATCTGGCCAGTGCAAACCATGTTCATATTCGAAAAGATATACAAATACACAAACTAGTACGACCAACGTGAGAAGCCTCACAGACCACATCTTTCTGACGGGACTAATGGACTCCCAGATCAGAGCGTTAGAAGAAACACGAGAACAGTGTGTGTGTGTGTGTGTATCCATTTACATAGGCACTTGAATTGGACAGTGACCTGTTGTGTTAATTTGCCCTCGTTTGTTACTTTTAAAGTACAGACCTGATTACTACTTGCCTCTAGAAACATTTGTTGGCCTACAGCTTGCTGCATATGGATATACCCGGGACATTAATAGGTCTGTTCAATTTTTAATCCTGGCGTTTAAGTAAGATCATGTTCTACTGATCCGAAACCTGTAAAGAAGCAACGAGTAAACCCGCTTTACTCAAGTGGGTTCCACCTTCGAGGTGTGACAGCTAACAGATGGGTAAAATCAAGAGGGTAAAAATGTTGCCGTTTTCACTTGCCCTACGTATGTTTTTCCAACGCAAAACCGACAGATTGTATTGCAGAAGCCTAAATTTTATTGCAATGTTGTCTTGGCACTTTGAAATAAAAAATCGAGTAAAAGGGCAAACGATTTGCTTGGGCTGCATTGCCCTCTGAATGGAAATAAACAGAGGAGGAATAATAAGTTCACAAGACTTAGGGAAATGCACTCATTTGCAAACAAATTTGATTTTGCGAGAGACTCACCTAGAACCCAGCTGGGTCTCTCGTTTATGATGTCTCCAGGCAGCTGAATGTGCCGCACCAGGCCGCCTCATGTTGCAGTTGCTACGATATTCGAGATATCGCGACACGTGTATATTCGTAATGCACTACTCATAAGGTTGCTGAAAAATCTTCGACAGCCCACAACCGGTTTCGCCCCTCTTGGGACTCATCAGGTAGGCGCAGTCCCTGAGTTTCCGTCGACCTTATGTTCTACTTGAAACCAAACTACACGGAATTAGCGAACCACACTCATTTGCAAACAAATTTGGTTTTTCGAGAGACTCACCTGGAACCCAGCTGAATCTCTCGTTTGTGATGTTTCCAGTTACACACTTATTACAATGAGCCCCAAGAAGGGCGAAACCGGTCGTGGGTTGTCGAAAAATTTTCAGCAACCTTATGAGTAGTGCATTACAACGTTCACAAGACGATTGACAATTCCATCTGAGCAGTCCTCACTCAAGGAGCCAGTCAACACCTGTGACCATGTGATGTGGATCCCGTGATTGAAGAATGAGGGGTGATATATCCTGTCTAAGTGTGAGTTAACCACGCTGCCGATCAGCCGCTCCTGGCAGAACGGTCAAGTGTTCAGACGACTAAAGGGGGAGTTGACGGTTTCAAGACTCCTTGGAGGTTCGTGCGATGCGCGTTGTGGATGATTCCGAATGAGGATTTAACTGCCCTACAATGCTTCTCGGCTTTTCAGCATGAACTGGCATCACTAACAGAACGAAATTCCGACCAAAAAACTCCCAAATCCTTTCATACTATCACCAAACGCGCACTAGTCATGACTGCTAATTCTTTGGCTCGCAATCTATCCGTACAAGTTTTCAAGATTGGGAAAAATTTGTCTTCAGAAAAACCGTAAAACCGTTCCGCAACTTCTATAGCCACCAACGGCAATATTAAGTGTAAACTAGGTGGAGTACATTTGTGAGTGTGTCCCATAAAACTTTCTGAATACAAGTTATTTTATCAACTTCAGAAGTTTAGAGGGTCAGTTTGCATTAATGTAACAGATGTCTGTGTTAAAATGACTGGCAATTTGATTGACGCGTAATATTTCAACGCTGCAGTTTATTCCGGATGACGTCAAAAACAGTCATAATGTCTACAAAGTTTGAATACTAGTTGTTATGTACGAACAAAAGGGGAAATTGCAATGAAAACAAGATAATCTATGTATCAACGTGATAAGCCACCCAGTCAGTTGGAAGTAGTTACAACGCATGGCGCAACAAAAATTGGTGAGAGAATTACTGGCTAGTTGGACCAATGTAAATTAAACAAAAAAGTAGTTGAAGTGTTTTTTTTTAAAAATTCGGTAAGCAGTTGTTGAAAGTTCTCGTGATGCAACACCCAACCCCCATCGTATGCAGCAGGTTCGAAGCGCTACCTGCCTGAGAAGTCCTGACAGGCGGGTCACCCGATCGACACAACCAGGACTGTTGTTGGGTCGTCGTTCGAATCGTCGGACAAACCAAACGTTTCACTCAAGCGTAGACAAATTTCACCTGTTCAGACGTGACGATTCAGGTGCATCCAGTGTGCGCTGGTAGAGTAGTGGTAACACACTCGTCTCGCTTGTCATATTTCCGTATTTCAAACCTAGACTCGGTCAAAAATGTGCAGTGCTGATGAGCTCTAATAGGAGTAAAACTCGAATCCTCCTTGATGTGGGTTTACCGGAATAACTACACCAGGACAGGAGAACCGTTAAAACATGAATGATGTGAACGTGAATTCTACAAATCCCAACAACTAACCATGATATTAGCATGTCGACCTCGATTTTTTTTACTAGCATCGGCCCGGCAACACAATATGATCAAAGTATGCTCTTCCCATTGGTGTGTATGGTTAGTCTGTAATTGTACAAATGTTTTGGCTTTATTCACTAACATTGCAGTGCTGTCTACATTCCCTGTTTATTTAGTCGTTATCCAATAAGGAAACCGGACCCAATGCACTTAAGTAACCCCTCACTTTGTGGGGGGAAATGTGCTCAACTACTGACTACCGACTGTCCTCATGAGTAGTGTGTTACGTCTATAAAACAGATTGTGGCTGGACAATGATTTTGCAAGCAGAAAAACATGCACACAATGGCTGCTTAATGTCACATTACAGTATTTTAGCCTTGTGCCTTTCATCATGGTAGATAGCCCTCTTCATCCGCACACGGACAGATAGGAAAAAAAGGAAACCATTTCATTCAAATTAGCACAGAAGATGGTGGGCTGCTACAACCTTGCCCTTCAAGTCTGTGTTATGCTGAATATATGATAGTATAACATTGATGAGGATAGCTTTGGAGATCCTATTGGGTCTGGGTTAAAGTTCTGGAGTGATTCAACAACTGTTGGAGAGAACCTAGGCGTTAAAAGAGCTTCTATCGATTTTGGGGACTGAAAAATCAGCTCTGACGTTGCATAACGCTGGGAGTAGGAAATCCGAATTTTTAGAAGGTAGTCTGCAGCCACATGAAGCAAACGACACCCATTACCCGGTTGACTTGCGGTTACCGAAGGGCCATACAACCATGAAAATACAATAGGCAAATTACAGTCTTGTGTTTGTGATATGGTTGCTCATGCACAAAACATGATTTCAAAGTCTGCGTAACCGTTAAAAACGATTTAGCTTGATCGAATAACCACCAACTAACGAAAAATTGGTTAGGTTGTTGAGTTGCGGGAGTAAAAAAGGCATTACGCTGTGGGTTAGACACAAAATAAAATAGAACCACAACAGCTGTCCGCATAAGCCAAACAGGGTCAAAACTCCTATTGTGTAGGAAGCAATAGCCAGAGTTAGGAATACAGCTTCTTGATTCGTTCAAGCTTTTAGGTAGCTACCCAGTAACCACATGGCCACCAGTGGCCAACGGTGGCCAAAGGTGGCTAAATTTTGCAACGTTATTACCGCTGACTGCCGTCATGCATACAATCCTAACATAGTAATTTTTGCATAAATGCCTTCTAAAATTCAGGAAAACAGAATGAATGGGATATTGGATCCCTATGTAAAAAGTCATCTTTGAAACCGTTTTGTTTTAATGCACGGTCGATTAAACATGTCGTTTATTGCGTTAAGTCCGGTTCTCGCTAGCTGAGTCATTCCCCGCTCGCTCGTTGCTGTATTTGGTCGAATTTTGGGACCGTCGTCAATAAGTATAACCAAAATGTACCACAGTCAGGTAACGGTTTCTGATTACTTAAATTATTCTTAGAATTATGGACGCAGTGCAGCTGAGAGGCAAAGGCGCTATCGTTTCAGAAAGCGTGAACTTTCTTCTCGAGTCTGTTTACTGTGTGAACGCGGCAATATGTGGGAGCACCGATACGGGTGTAATATTTCGGGAACTACAGGAAGTATAAGCTCTCCTCCAACGCAGTATGGTAAATTAAAATCAATAGTGGGTTGACAATATGCTCGCACTCTTGAAACATTTTAGATGTTACTGCACTTTCCACAGCAATGGAACCTACGCTGTCGGCCGCAGATCTGGCCTCAGAGAACCCCAACCCAACACCACGTAGGTAGTAATTTGGAGGGTATCTAGCTATATATCTCCTTTTAAGGCGCAGTAATTCCGTTCTGGGAGCAACATTACCAAACACCTCGTACACTTTCTATCGTGGAGGACATGCGCTATGCCCTGGCGCATCTGCCGGTGTCCCTCAAGTACAAGCGTATGTTGCTGTTCGTTCTGCGTCGGCACCATCCTGATTTGCCGAAGGACCCAAGAACTCTGCTGTGCACACCAAGAATGACGACATCTAAAGATATTGCCGGAGGTGTTTACGTCCACGTTGGATTGCAAAAGGGTTTGCGCAAAGCCTGGTTGACAGCTAACATGCGTGGTGAGTTAAGACGGCTCAACGTTGTGCTTAACATCGATGGCGTCAGTTTACACGGGTCGTCGCGGAAACAGATTTGGCCAATTCTCGCAACTGCATCGGAATTAGCGGGAACGAGGCCATTCGTAGTTGGTGTCTTTTGGGGTGTTTCGAAACCGCTGGACGTCGAAGCTTATCTGCAAGACACGATAAGTGAACTGCAGTTGGTTTTGGATAGTGGTTTTACCCCTCCAAATGATGTACAATGTGTGCCTGTTCATCTGTCACGTATCGTTTGCGACAAACCAGCCAGGTCGTTCGTCAAGCAAATCAAAGGGCACGCCGGTTATTACGGATGTGATAGGTGTGTCGTTCATGGAGTCCGGCTTGAAAGAAGGATGACTTTTCCACAACTGGACGCCCGTTTGAGGACAGACGCCGACTTCCGTTCAAGATCCAATGCTAGACACCATATCGGTGTCTCCCCATTTGAGCGGCTACCAATAGACATGATCAAGTCATTCCCCCTTGATTACATGCACTTGGTTTGCCTAGGCGTCACAAAGAATTTGCTGGATTTTTGGGTTGGGGGACAAGCGCGTCGTCCTTACAGATTGTCGCAAACGCTTAGGACGGAAATTAACCGGCGCATTTCATGTGTACACAGTCACACCCCCAGCGAGTTCCAACGTCATTGCCGTCCTCTCGAGGACAGTGGGCTGTGGAAAGCCACGGAGTTTCGACAGTTTTTACTTTACTTAGGGCCCGTTGTACTTGCGGGTTTGATTGATACCGATGTTTACAGAAATTTTCTCGATTTGTTTATTGCTGTGTATTTATTTTCCCACCCAATTTTCCACGTTGATTATGCTGACTTTGCTCAGAGCGTAACCCGCGTATTTGTACAGAACTTTTCCGATATATATGGGCCGCGGGCTGTCACGTACAACGTACATAGCTTGGTCCATTTGGCGGATGATGTGAGGGTACATGGACCCTTGGATCGGTTTTCCGCGTTTCCCTTTGAATCATTTTTAGGTAAACTGAGGAAGGATGTTTCCGGGCCGCGTAATCCTGCCGTTCAAATACAACGACGTATTGCTGAACGGTCAGCATCAGCTTCTGCTGACACGCTGGACTGTTTGCTGACAGATGACTGTGGGGGAGGTGCACCCGTTCCATCCGACGGTTTACTTTTCCGCTCTTTTTTTATCTCTTGCTCTACACGAGACAATGCAGTTCTTGTTGACAACCACCCGTGTGTTGTTGTAAGACTTACAGCCCTCCATTTCCACTTTAGAAGGTTTGATCTTGTTCGTCCTTTTTTTACATTTCCCTTACAGTCTCCTGAAATTCTTATTTTCCGTGCTAGTCGTCTGAATGAACGTGTCTTCATTCAGCCTTTAAGTCGCATTACTTGTAAGTGTTTCGCGCTTCCTGCTAATGATGAATTTATTTATATCCCACTGTTACATTCCTTTGAAAAATAAAACTTACCTTGACCAGCGGTTCTAAACAGCAAAAAATTGTTGTGGATATAAGTTTACTCTTGCAACTGCCTCCCTTATAGATGTACGTACTTTTCAAGTTCTTGGATGATGGACAATTTGGGATTGGATGTGAAGAGTGGTTTCTTGATGAAAGAACCATTTGTTGGCGCACTTTTGATGACTACGACGCACTGGAATGCGCCCTAATAAACAAAGAGGGCATGCCGTCAAACAGCATCAAGCGCTCCGTTGTAGTCATTAAGAAGTTTGGTACGCTCCACCCAAAAAATCTAATTGAGCCTTAACACGTCTTCAGGTGCTTACTCTGAGGCAGTCCGGTTCCGTGCAGTGCTAAACTCCAGCGACGGCACTTCAGACACGGAGCCACAAACCTACTTTCGGCTGCATTATGGTGTCCGTGAGAGGTAATTTTTGGTAATCACCGGTCCATTTTTCAGAAAACGCAATCCGAAGTACTCGTCACCTGGTGAAGCGGTTGAGGAACACCCACCCCGGAGACCTTCGAAAAAGTTCACCTACTTGACCCCTCCGCGGATCTTATCCTCGCCTGTTGAGTAAATGCGGCCATAACTTTAGTTTCCTATATATTTAAATGTAGTTCGACTTATAGCCATCGGTCCTCTGCTATATCGCCACCACCTCTGCGGACCATTGAACACCAATGACTCCAACGAGGAAACAAGCGATTCCGATAGGTCACGTGTGCCTGATTACACAAAGAAAAAAAGGATGCGCATGCTGGCTGCGTTTTGACGTAAACTTCCATCATTTTCATCCATTCGTATCTAGATGAAATGCGTGACGAATGTGTGGAAGCAGAGGCCTTCCGAAGTGAGTTGATGTCACTCTTTTGCTTATTCGAATAGTAGAAGAAACCTCTGATCGCTTGGAAAAGCTGGATGTGCGCCTGAGTTATTTAGAGCAACGCCTCAGTTCTGGTGCGTCCACGCAACAAATAAGGGAGGGCAGTCTTGAAGAGATAAAGAGAATGACTAAAATGGAGGAGTTGGATGCCTTCCTGATCAGATTGTTGGACGCAGAATTTTGCGGACAGTCAGTGAGTACCTTCACTCTGGTCCACACTTTATTAATAAAGATCCTTTCTCTTTCAAGACTGGTCTGCTCTGACCCTCGCCTGTCAGTCAGTAACATGCTGCGTGCTCAGTTTGCTCCGGAGTTCGCAGAGAAACCGGCATGGTTAAAGGGAGAAGACAAAAGACCTATATCAGGCACACAGTTGCAAGGGCTCATAAAGGGTGAGGTAACCGTTTTACATTCACACTTGTCACTTTAGATGCAATCTACTCTGTTGCTACACACTCAAGTGTCGCAGTGGACTTCATTGAGAAATCCATCCGGGCATGGTTCAAGGGAGCCTTTGATCGAATCCCAGGAAACCGGAAACTGCGACGCGAGAGGGCCGCCTTGCGGTGCATCGAAGATAATCAATGATGAATGTACAATATTTCCAATACATTTATATTTTTGCACTTATCTTGTTATCCTCTGACCATGCATTGTGTTTTTGTAAGCACGACGCGGTTGCTAATTAGCTACGGCGTCCGGTTATAATACGCATGCGATGAGGTTAGGTGGTCAGATCGAGTACTCTGGGAAGCAGCCATTTAGCCGGCGAATATGCCTCAACACATTTGTGGCTGCAACCGTTAGCTTCGTCCGGCTGCAAGGGGTTTTGAAACATTTTTGAAAAAAAACAAGAAAAAGTTAGGCGGAATTTTTTTCGGGTTGCCACCTTTGGCCATGGGCATGTTGTTTCGCGGAGAACCAAGGATATTTTTTGTGACGCTGTCCGGAACATACAGTGCACTGATTATATGGCGTCCGCTCTTTCAACCTAGGCATTTATTTGACATTGGGGAAGTTCTTTATTAGAGAACAACAACGAGTCAACTTAAATGGTTATTCCGAGTTGGAAAGCCATCACACTGAGGGGAGTTCTGCTTAATGGTGACGGCAAAGGAAGAATAGTTCTGGAATGCTCGAAACGGACGCAACCTGGTCCAAAGTTTGTATGATATGCTTAACCAGGGTCACGGAGAGAAGAAACAACGGTTGAATTCTACCCCTGTTAGAAGCCAAAGTCGATGATAACCTTTACGGACATCATTCGTGAATGATAACACTGTGGCAGCCGATTGGCTGAACTCATAGGGTTACAAAAATTGAGCTTCTTACCAGTTGGTGTTTTTCTGGTCCATTGTCTCCAGCTGGAAATACAGAAGGTTGAAGGTTGAGCAGAAAGTAGAGTAAAGAATGCTCTTTTTGGGTCCGCGAACACTTTCACCTAAAATATTACCGCACTGAAGAACAATTTTGAACGCGGGGATTCCTTTAGGAAAGCTAGTCAGAAAAACTTTGACGATGATTAATCGGATCCACTGAAAGCTATCTCAAGCGTTGCTCGGAAGTTCTCCCATTTTTCGCGCACTATTAAAACGTTAAAATGATTCAGCGGTCCTTATACAGCAGAAAATGTCTGTCTTTACATGGATGTGTACCATCAGATTCCGTTGGCTCACGGATTCACGGATTCACGGAGTCAAGGAATGGTACACAGGACCAAGGCTTAAGCCCAAGTTTCCCGGGTCGGTTTTGTTCTTGTTGTTCAGCGGCCCCCGTTCATCTGAAAGGCACAAGCGGAAAAAGGGTGTAGCACTGCTCATTAAGTTCCCAGTGCGGGGCATTAAGCTTATCAGCGCAAGGACCCACATAGAAAGCGTCTAATAGTGTTTTAAACTGTGTGCCAGATGAAGCGTTAACAGCTGTTGGAGGAAGGGTATTCCACGTAGCAACTGCCTGAAAACAGAAAAAATATGCTTAATAAAAGTGTGCGCTCTGAGCTTAAAAGACTCATTTATATGTCCCCGCCGTGTGTTAGCTGGGTCAACGGTAAAAAACCTGTTGGCTAAACTTTGTTCAAACAGGGCATAAGTAACTATTAGGCCTCCTCGGAGGCGGAGATCCTCCAGGGGAACGAGGTCAAGCACCGTGAGACGCGTTTCATAGCCCATGGATTTAAGGCCGGCAACCATTTTCATAGCAGCTCGTCGGACACGCTCAATGTGGGTTACATCCTTCTTACGTCGTGATTAGACAACTTAATTGGCATATTCAAGAAGTAGTCTGACGTAGGCCCCATAGAGTATTTGGAAATTCATGCGAGCAGCACGAAAGAAGGTGCGCCGAATCATCCGTAGAACGGCTAATGCCTTTGGAGCCGATTTCTCATGGTGCAGTGAGAAGAACTAAAATAATAATAAAGCCGGTTGAACTTGAGAGTACTCTTAAAATCTCACTGTCTGGCCCTGAGGAATGAAGCAAGGAAGAATTGTCACTCCTTTTTTGCTCTCTGAAATCTTCCTGGCCGTCTCAAAGGCCCCTGAACAGAGAGATTTCAAGGGAGTGTAAACAATGAATCCGGTTTGTAGAAGGCTTTTACGATCAAAGATGTTGTTTGTGTGCTTAAAGGGTGTGGCTATGAAAGAAAAGTTTGACACTTAAACGAAGAAATTTTAAGCGAAAGATATGAATAAAATGTTACACATTGCGAAGGAATGAGACAGCCATCATGGATGGGTTGTGTTTTGCGGCACCAGATGTAGCACGAAGATGCATGCAGTTCTGGGAGCAAACTCATACTCCAGAGATAGTAAAATGCTACGCTATCAGTTAGAGGCTCAAGTTAGATCCACTGAGAAACAGCATAAAGAAGCTCAGCTGAGGTTGACCGCAAGGTACCTGGTAGATGAAACACATGCGGAAAAGATGGCTGACCACAGTGATATCAAAGATTACTTTACGACACTGACTCTGAGGAATTTCCATTAAATTTTTCCATGGGGCGGCATGTAACGTCTTCTGGAGGCAGAAAAGGAAGGCTGCGGTATCGTAAACTTGCGAGCTACCCAACGGTGAAGAGACCTGAATGTTGTATATTTTCGGGTGGTGTATACAAGCGCTTCCTGCTCCGACCACGGCTGATCCTACATCTACTTACCTATGGGCAATACCCAGCCTTGAACGGGATGACCGTCCATTGATGCTGGTCCCAAACAGCGTCAGCATTCTTGTAAATGATCGAGGGTGATGGCAAGCCTAGTTGGTTGACCAATTGTTGCGTACAATCACCAGCACCGATGCTAAGACAACAGGAGGCACGCAAGAACTCGTTATAAATGGCCAAACAGTAGCGATAGGGCTAAAATGGCTACGGAGGTCCCATCCGCACTAGTTAAGCATTCAAATCGGTCAGTCAGGAGGCGCAGACACAGTTATGCATGCTGACGGCTACCAGTCTATTCCATAGTGATTACTGCCAGACTTGCGTGCACCATCTCAGCAGTAAATGGAAGCCAAGGCAATATGGACTCAGAGCGGATACCGAAAGCCGCTTACTCACTGCGATGGGCCTCCGCTGTCCACATTTCGGCTGATAAATTTGTGGCGGGCCCGGATTCTTGACCTTGCAGGCGCCGTTGCTCGTGAAATGGGCAGCGCAACGACGTCTGATGAGATAATTTATGTGATCTGACCGAGGAATGCTCTCGTCCATGTCCGGTGGCAATAGGTAGTAGTAGGGTGGTGTAAAGCCACATAGACACGGACTACACCGAGGGCGAGTTATAACTACCCAGTGGCCCCAAAAGACTGGCTGACTGATGTTGATAATTCGGACCACTCAGCGGCGCTGGAAAATCTGAGCTGATGATACGCACGGAACAAAGGTTTATCACATCATAGGCGGGGCTATTCAAGGGGTTGGACGACACGGGATCTGGGATTGCTCATGTGGGTACTCTGGCACGCCTCGCTCTGGCAAACGGTATGGGGCTTAAGGCAGTGTGGGTTTTTAGGAGGGTATTTTGCAGACGGGGGCGGACTGCCGACCTGGAAGCTCTCTTGGGGGGAGCACAGTTCATACAGTCAGCCCACTAACCAAGCACTAAAGGCGAAAGACAGTTACTTAGCACTCGAAAGGAGACCAGAATGCATTAACTATCCGGCGATCGACGGTGCCAAGCAATGGGGCTTTGTATGGTTAACTAAAGGAGCAATGAGGACGATTTACTATTGCATCAGTAGTTAGGCACTACCTCTTCGAGTACCGACCTGTATAATGTGAACATTAGAAACGTGGTATATCCGCGTAACCGTGGGCAAAATTCACCACCGAAGAACCAACAATCGCCGACTGTGCTTTGCGGCTCAGGCAATTAATTGATATATTCACTATCTTACGTGTGACCGCGTTTGACCCTCCCAGTGAAGTCTTGAGGTCTTGAAGTCTTCATTGAAGATCTTCCCAGAGTCCTTTCGCGTCCGAAAGAGTGTGCGGCTTTATTTCGCTGGACATTACGTGAAAATCTAACTTGACTTCGCCGAAACCATAAATATTTTGAAATGGAGGAGCCTACAGGGGATTGATCAAATCTCAGTTTTCGTTTCAGTGATACGCTGCTGGCAGTCATTTGTTTGAGTGAGTGAAATTTCAAGGTCACAAATCACCGCAGATTCATAGATAATTAATGCCTCACCGTTGCAGCAGCCGATCCTTGGACGCGCAATGCTCTTATCTTCAAAACTTTTGCGAGTGGAATGAAAATTTTGGCTCCAGAATGTTGCATTTTACTGTATGTATTCTAAAACCAAAAAGCACCCTAAACTACGTTCGTTTTGATTAATCTCCCTTCTAAATTGTTGGCGCGCATTCGACTTCGAACTTGCTGTGCTATGGCTCCAGAAGCGGCTTCACATGCCTACTGAGGAATCGATGACGTATCCTTTCCATCCCATATGGCGCTTGAGAAGGCGTTAAATGGATACACGAAAGACAACTACGTGGTATTTGTGTTCATCCAGGAAACGAAGAACCGACGCTGTGTGGCGTTAAAAATGCAGCAGGCGGCTTGCAAAACAAACGGAAAGTCGAGGAGTCCGAAGGAGCTAGTAAGCTGATCGGATTCGCTCAGTACGCGAAGCCCTGACTGTCCAGTGCGTTTTTGTCTAAGGAGAGAGGGAAACCATCTCTCGGTTACTTCGCAGATGTATTAAATGTCGACGGGCCGCACGCAACAAACCGTTTTGGGTGAGTTTTCTAAAGCAACTAATATCAGGCCTCCAGATATAAGCTGAACACCTTCCTGATGACGGGTTGCATGGGTACCGAGTGTCCGGTTATGTACGCCTTCATGGAGAGCAAACATTTTACCCCCATTCGTATCCAGGGAAATGATGTGCGGGCGCGTCGGTCAGCTGTTCAGTCGTATGCGTCAGTTAGGTTCGTTCAGTTGTTCGCTATGATCGGCGTAGGTTTCATGGTGCCAGCTGATTAGGCATCGTGGATTCCTAGCCGCATGTTCGTCTTGTGAGTGGGCTAGGTCCGTTCAGCTGTCCGCTATGACAGACGGCATGGTCGTCTTGGCATATTTCGCCGCTTACGACGGAGAACTCTGCCGTTTAGCAACAAAATTGCATAGATAATCAACATCAACGTTCTTCCAGCCTTGCACGATTTATCCTACAATAGTGAGTGCGTCTTCCGCGATGATTACTCGTAATAACGACTATTTAGGTCCCTGAACACATAATTCCGTATTTGACCCATCAAACAGACAGTAAAAATTATTTGCAGGATCAGCACTTCCGCATATTTTACATCCACAAGGAACATGCATTTTATAGAAAGCTCAACGAATTATTTTGGCTGCATGACTATCTGCAAATTTCGCCCATTGTAAGCGATTCCGTTTTACAGCAATTCGAGCTATATTATTACATCAAGCACCGTTTTCACGGTCGATGGTGATTGCTAACCTTGAAGATTCACTCAATTGAACAAATCGCTCAAGCAGATAATTTGCAGGCCAATTCTTTAGACATTGACATTCTTCACTATGAAGTTGTAACCTTGAAAGCGTCGTAGCTTCCGAGAATTCAATTCCATTGTGCGAATACTGCGCGGCGCTGCAGGATATGAGAACTGCGAACTTTAATAGCCCATGGTGTGCTTAAAATATGGAGTAACACGCACATAACGTCCAACGCATATCCCAACCAAATGGGTACCTGAACCAAGATTGCGCTCGTTCTAGCCACCCAACGTAAAAAATACAATAACTGGCCGACAAAAATCTGCAGCAACACTGTTGATCGCAACGCTCACTTTGTTTTTAGCTTAATATTCGAAGATAACTTGAAATATTGTACGCTTTTGACGCAAATACGCATCTCTGCCTATAATGTTGGGTCCCAGGAATGAGCAACTAGGCGGAAAAAAATGTAAGTTGCCCCGGAAATTTTTAGGTGTCTTACGGCCTTTCTAGCGAGGAATAGTCCACAATAAGAGGCAGAAAAGTTTCCATTTCGTCAGAAAAACAGGAAAATTATCAACAAATATGGCCTTATTAAATACACACGGCGGATAAGGCTCATTCCGCGATGGGTTTCGCGGAAACAGTCAGTCAGAATCGTCGGCCAGTGGCCCAGAGACTGCAGACGACATCGTTTGCTGGTGTGCAAAACCAGCTGGTTCAGAACGATTTTCCTCCGTCAAAGGTGACTGGCTGTCCGGAGAAGTGGTAGAGTTGCCGCGGGATGGCAGCTGCCCCTGCACGATTGGTTGCTTAGCGCCGCCTGTTGCCCTGCACGTCTCCAACACATCATGTGCTCCAGATGTTCCCGTAACTTTGGTACGACATATGACGCTGTCTTCGTAACCAGAGACAGAAGCATCACTCGGTCTTGTTGAGCGTAGTCTGTTGGTCACCGCCTAATGCATGCGTGAAGAAATAATTTGCCATAGGTTAACATGTGGTGCCTGGAAAGTGGAAAGAGGTGAACGCAAGGCAGCCACATGCGCTGGTTAAAGTTCCCCGTGCAGATACAAGCCGGAGACCAGCATGTATCTTCTGAAATGGTTTAGGGGCCATTAAATAGATGTTTCTTACGGTGCTGGTCAACCAGATGATACTTCAGCCGCGATGTGCTTGAGGACCTCGTTGGTGGCACATGTCGTCATGCAGTAGAACACAAGAACTTGGCTGCCGCCCCCGATTTTATTGCCGGTCATGGCGGTAGGTGTGCAACTCACACTGACGAGTGAGCAAGTCACCGTACCGAAGACAATCTTGGTGGCACATCTTGGGCGACGGGTGCAGTGCGCAGTGTTTTTCA
Organism: Opisthorchis felineus; assembly: GCA_004794785.1. NCBI lineage: Eukaryota > Metazoa > Platyhelminthes > Trematoda > Opisthorchiida > Opisthorchiidae > Opisthorchis > Opisthorchis felineus. The sequence goes on along the minus strand of SJOL01006425.1, from coordinate 483,411 downwards.
AACACCCACTCGCTTTCTAAAGAAGTTTATTGGCCGCCTTTCCAAAGAAAGCCAGTCCACGCTGGGGGTGAATGGCCCACATGCGAGTGGCGTACAATCACAGGGACTTAGACGTGAAACGAAACCAGGATCCGTTCCCTGGAATATATCCAGGTCAGCATGGTTATTATCCTGCGGACTGTAACTCAGACGCGCCTTTAAAGTGGGCAGTGCTGGCCGCAGTTCACGGATTGATACACAGGCCTGAAGCATTTTTCCAAGCTTTCTGGGCCGGGTTTGTTTATGTTGTAAAACGGTTTCCGTTCGCCTGAAACGCGCGAGCGAAAAAAGGTGAAGCAATCCTGTTTAACATTTGAGCGCTGGGTGGTAAGCTTGTCAGCGCAAGGACTCACGCAGAAACTATCCAAAAGTGCTTTAAACTGGGTTGTAGATGCAGGGCGAAAAACTCAGCGGAAGATTGTTCCACGTAACAACCACCCGATATGCAAAAAATTGTTACCTAAGAGGTCCAGTGTAGTGACCGATGCTTTGCAGCTTCGACACCTATGTGGAGGTCGCTGGCGCAGAAACCCCAGGATTTCAGGCCATCCATCAAAGGTAGACATGGTCTGCAAAACGCATCTGGAAGGTCGTTGAAGTAGATCAGAATCCCGAGTTGTCCCAAAACGGAGCCTTGAGGAATTTCAAAGGAGACCTATACAAACGTAAACTAGTTCGAGCTTAGTTTCCATTCTGTCTTATTAGAATGTCATGATCCGGCGTTGAATTCCTCCTTGAATCCTCCAAAACCGTAGTTTGTGGGGCAGAGGGACGTGTGCGCTCGATCAAATGCTTTTGAGTAATCCAAAATTCGGCATCCTGTGAGTCGTTCGCCCCTGGCCTGGGTTAAGCTCTTCATAAATACAAGCATGTTCATCACGCGAGAACGGTTTGGGGGAAGTCCGTATTGCACTGGGGCCATGAAGTTTTTGGCATTGTGGTGGTTTAATATGGACCACCTCAGAATGTATTATATCACCTTGCAAAGTATGCTAATAAAGCTGCGATTTCTGGGCACCAGAATTGTAGATTGGCTTGACGATCACTTCCTTCTAAGTAGAGGGATGGTTACCTCCATCGAACGGCTAGCGGAAAGTCGGGTAGTAATGCTTTTCCAATGTGAGTGTATTTACTTGGATGGACCCCATCCGTTGCAAACGCCTCGAGGGGGTTTGTCTTCGGCGAGAGTTGAAGAACATTCTCCTCCTTGAATACCAAGTCGATTAGGGGCTGCTCGTAGTTGCGCCTTGCCAAGATAACAATAAAAGTGGGATGGTGTCACAGGAGCCGAATACAGAACTGCATAGTCTTGTGTGTAGGCAGGAGATACCACAGCTTTGCCACTCGCGGGTTCCCTGTTTATATCTCCCAGGGAGAAGGTGGATAGCTTGTTTCATCGGCGGTGTCATGAACCTACATAGTGCATATTTCTATTTTTTTTCCGGGTGAGGTCCAGTGTCGTAGCCAGTTTTTGCATGTTCCATCAGCGGATCTTTTATTCACAGCGATTAGGCATCTTTTGTATCCTGTAGTTATCTTATTATGAAAAAATTGTTGGGACCTCATTTCCAGAAGGCACCGAATCCTTTTAGGTAGCTTCTGGTCCGTTAAACGTCGTGCTGGTTTCTTTGGGAAGAACACCGCATCGTCCTCGTCAATTCTCGGACGGTGGCCATACATGTCCCCCCACTGGGGCTGGTACCAGTTTAAGCTGGTCAAGGAAGACATGGATTTCTGAGAAGGATGTACGAAAGAGGTTTCGAATCCACGTTTGAGGTTCCGGGTTCCTGTTTCAATAGTGGATGAAATCAAAGGTCAGCATTTCGTAACCACTATGTCTTTCGCCGGTGATGGCCAGATCCAGCAAGGTTGGTAGGTGGCCTTCACGGTATCAGGTGGGTGTGACGACATGCTGAGACCAAGAGCTCTGTTAAACAACTTTGTAGGCGCCGGTGCAAAACGTCCACTGGACCCGGTGCGCTGAAACGCCATCCAATTGGTCTCGGGAACGGTAAAGTCCCCTGTCAGAAGGAGATGCGTGACGTGGTAGCTGGAGGAAAACTGGTTAAGGGTTTCAATGAGGAGCAGATCGTCTTCCGGCGGACCTGAGGGGTAACGGTAGGCGATGCCAAAAAGACGGGAATCTGTCCCACACAGTGGAAGTTGAATCGACACCGCATTATAAAAAGGTTCAGGGGTTGTGCCGGGGCGGGACCATAATTTTTACGGGCATCCCCACTTATCCTCCCGCGTTTCGAGTCGGCTCGGAAAATGGGGTAGCCGTCCATCGATATCTTTGCCTCAAAGGCGTCTGATGTGAGCCACTTTTCTGAAAATGCTTTTATGAACGGTTGTTCAGGGCGATCCGACTTTCGAATACCGAGGACTTTGTTGAAAAGACTGAGATAGTTTGTATGCATTTTGGCACCATTTCTGTTACGTCCAAATGTGGGGAGTAGGAGGCGTGCCACCAGAAAGATCAGCGGAATTGATAGTTTTACTCCGGGTCTGAGTCCAAGGCTTCAAAAGGGGCCTGTGTGGAGTACTTGTTTGCTTTCTTCCCTGTTGCTTACAGTGCCCGCTGCTCGCTTGTGGGGGGAGTTCGCTCAAACCCTTTATTTTTAAGGAACGCAGTTTTTCCCCACGTGGCCGAAAACTTCGAAGATTGTTGC
>SJOL01006425.1:369250-463726 GCA_004794785.1 Opisthorchis felineus | reverse complement strand
TCCTAGTACGGCGAATAGTAAGAAGACGAAAACCTTGCACACAGCTTTAATGATCCGAACAACACGCGATTAACAGGCGATTAACGGGAAAATGACAATGCATATATATATCCATAGTTTGACCTTGAAAAATGCCGGAAGTTCGTTAGCACACACAAAGATACAGAGTTTTTGGGGATATTGATATCCCCAACAAGTATCCGAACAAAACGCTACATCCACGCACTGCCTTGTGGGTCAGGGCTTCATCTCAACCAAACTTCGCCAGTCTGTGCAACTAGGGAGTATCGTTGGCCCTTACAGCTCTTCATTCACCAACCCCCACTTCTTTCAACTAAGTCCTGGTTTATTTAGCTGTCGGTCACCTAACGGTTGCTCTGTATCTAAACTTCTCTGTCGAATCAAACAACAAACAGCTCTTGTTCAGACGTTGTTTTCTTTTTCAGTCAATGTATGCTGTGTATCCAAAACATGCACACGAGATTCCAGTTCGTTCATACACCACAAACCGTTCGGGACGAACCTATATTCCTCACAATTTACTCTTCAGGTGTTTGGTGGTCCTGATACCGTGATTATTGGTATCCATGGTGCGGGACTCGGGATTAGCCCCAGAGCTGAATGCGCTACACTAGACGGGATTCTAGCAAATAGTCTTTACGCTGTTCGGTTGAAATCAACGCATTTTGATGCGGCGAACGATACTCATATGTTCTACCAGTATACACTGCGACAAACAACAGCTCTAGGAATGAGAAACGTAGCCTCCATCTGGACTCGTCACGGCTGCCCCGGTCAGCAAGAACTACAGATATCGTGATTCTAATAGGTGACATGGATATCCAGGTCAACGACCAGGTCCGGAAGCAACCCATGTTGGTGGCCGGTTCGGGATTCAGCCTCAGTGCACAGATAATTGCGAGCGCATTCATCAGTTATATCCTGAACACTATTCGTTTATAACCGGTACTAGCTTTCAGCACAAGCGCGTACATCGCGTTGTCTAGAGAACACCTGCAAATTAGCTGTTAACTCAGCTGGACTAGGTGACCATTAGCTACCGGTAGGATTGTCGTTCATCTTAGGGTACACAATCTACTCTGAGCGCAGCATTGTACGTGTACATGTATCCGCTCACTTCCCCTCGGGAATACGCCTGCCGATGCAAGGTCATTCAATCCACCACTGGCAAAGCGTCCCTACAGCCCCAAAAATATCGTGATGAGTTGGTTAGAAAAGGATTCAAGAAGTCTTCTGAAACTGTCTGTCCGAGGTTGCTTATACAGTGTACAATGAACACTCGACCGTCATGAGCAGCAGCCCTCTATATCACGGACAAAAGGCTATGTTAGCGCACGCAGTTGCCTCAAACCGAATATTGGGCGGCTTAAGGATTGACAGAGAGCGCTGAGGGATAACGAAGGCTTGGGAACTAGAGGGAGCTTTTGCAAGGGGAAACAGTTTCACCCTTTTCCAGCTAATCCGATCAACTGGTCTGAGGAGGGCGGGTGTTAGCGAAGTGACCTCCAAAAAGGATTGGATCTCAATTCATTCACAGAAGCGTTGTCTTGAATGATGGGCTGAATGCTTTGAATTCACTTCAGCTGGCACCCATTAACTTGACCCCTGGAAGGACCATATGAACCCGAACAGAACGCCGAAAGCAGTCTTGCATCGACAACGGAAGTTCAGCGTGAAGTTTCATTGCTACATTGCTGTGATGTAGCCAGTCTATATGGTGTGCACTCTTCGAAGAGGGGTGTTGACTGGATGATGGTCAACCTGAGGACTCTACTCCGACATAGTTGGAATGGAAACAGAGTACCGACGGAACGGGGCATTTCGACTGTGACCTCTATGTTCAAAAAGGTTGCAAAAACATCGTGTGAAAACCACTGGGGCATCAGTCTAGTGGTTATAGTTTGCAAGAAGCTCTCCAGCATTATCCTACGCAGGTTAATCCATCATCCGGAGAGTTATGTTTGCAGGAACCAAGCCGGGTTTCGCTCTAGCCGTGGCCTCATCAAAGCCATATTCAGTTGTGGGGGGCGAGATGGCTCAGTGGCTAGGGCGCGAATTTACTGGCCGGAAGGTCCGTGATTCGAACCCGACCCCTACACCGGTCAGAGTTGTGCGAGGAACGATGCGAACAACTTTCTGGTGAACTAGGTGGAAAAGTAGACGGCGGAAGAAGCTCTGCTTTAAACATGACAATATGTTTTATGGTGGGACGAGTCTGAGATGTGTAAATGAATGGAAGCTATGATGGGGAGAATTTTTCGGGAGTAGAATAAAAATCCCGCTTTTCAGGGAGGCAGAGTCACAAACAGTTCAATGTGAGACGGCCAGAAGAAATGTTAGAAAATGATGGACAAAGAGAACGAGTGGGAGATTTTTAGGTGGTGGTGGAGCTTACAGAGAAAAGGTCGTTGGAGAATGAGCATTGGTGGGGAGAGACGGACGTATTGGGACTTCGATTTGCTAATTTGGCTGCTGTTGGTGAACCTCGTCCAGGGATGTTTCCGCAGAAAGCCATTGTCGTGGGACGGTTTATTCCGACGAACCTGGTGCACTTAGTCTTGACCTTAGAGGCCTCAGAACCGACCCTGACAATGAGGTAGTCCACACAGGTACATCTGTATGGATCTCCCTAACATACAAGGTTCGCTATTGGGACACAGTGAGAGTCACCAGTGGTGTAAGACAAGGCTGTCCACTTTCCTCTTCCCTCTTCAACTTTGTTATTGATATGCTGCTTGAAATTTCTCTGCCTGCCTCTGAAACCTCGGGAGTCGAAATTCTCCCGGAACGTTTCCTCACAGACATTGAGTATGCAGACGATATTGCTCTCCTTGGTTCAGATCCTTCCCAAATGCAAACGATTTTAAATAACCTAAATAACTCTGCCGCACGGTTTGGCATGCGCTTCACACACGCAAAGTGTAAATTGCTGTTACAAGACTGGGTGGGATCAAACCCACACCTCATGCTTGCAGGTGAGCCAATCGACGTGGTAGATAAATTTGTTTACCTGGGCAGCTGTATAAGTTCCGGTGGACTGGCTGGAGATGAGATTATTTCTCGAATCGGAAAGGCCAGGGCAGCTTTTGCCAACCTCCGACACCTATGGCGCCGACGTGACGTCAGTTTGTCTGTCAAGGGAAGAGTTTACACTGCGGTGGTGCGATCCATACTGCTTTATGGATCAGAGACGTGGCCCCTACGCGCAGAGGACATACGGAAGATGTCAGTGTTTGACCATCGGTGTCTCCGAAGCATTGGTCAGGTCTGGTGGGAACATCGGATTAGCAATGCTGCGGTACGCCAGATGGTCTTAGGAAGAAGGAACTCTCTCGCGATAGATGAATTACTCACGCTTCATAGGCTGCGCTGGTTAGGACATGTACTCCGCATGCCAGAAGACCGCCTGCCTCGCAGAGTTCTTTTCGCCCAGCCCTGTGCTGAGTGGAAGCGACCGAGAGGTGGACAGTGTATGACCTGGCAACGAAGTATGAAAACACTAACCAGTAAACTTAGTCGGGTGGGCAACTGCCGCCTTCCTGGATGGGGACCCCGGGACTCAAATCACCAGTGGTTAATGACTTTGGCAGAAATGGCCCAATCGCGCAGTCAGTGGCGCTCGTGCATCAAAGCTATCGCCTTCAATGCGTAGCTACCCAATTTCCGAACAAACTGAACATGTCATCACCTCCAAGGCCTGGCTGTTTGTCCCACACTCTCCCGTTTTCCGGTGTTCGAAACTGTAGCAGCTGGAACCAATATGCCTATGGTGCACGGTTTATAGCTGATAAATTGAATTAAATTGAGCAGTGGAAGTCAAGCAGTTGGGTCACAACTGCTCCAGCTGTTGAGGGTCGAGCCATACTTTGCTAGACAGGGAAACCTTACTTTGATATCATTACACTGGAGATACCTCAGGATGGAGTTCGTGCTCGATTGTCCAACATAACTGTCAATGTCATCCCTACTTGAAATTAAAGAATCAACCAAGTCATCTGAACCGTTGATACTTTTCATTTGTTCCACATGTTTGTAACTGCGGGAACTCGTCAGAAGAAACAGTGCCTTATCCGCTGATTCACTGGTCCATTAGCCACTTCATTTGACTACTATTTTTCGAAATTTAGTAAACCCATTTTTACACTACCTCCAGAGCTCGAATGAAGTGATGCATTTTTCGTTCGCATTTTTGCAGTGAAGTTTCTTGCGACTTTGGTTGACGCAGGCTACGAGAACGGTTTGCCCGGAGCATAGATTTAGCACTTGTGCAGCAGACATCCATGCAACACCGCCCTCTTCAATACCCCCTTGTAGCTGTGCAAGGATCCTCACTCCGAATTACGATGGCCGCCTAACGGGGGCGGGTTTTTGAGGTTGTAATGCGAATAAAGTATCGTATTTTGAAATTGTGCTTGAGATTCATGCTTACGATTTTCTTCATCTAGGCACTAACCTGGTCGTTCGCTGGTTTTCATAAAACCGAACAGTTGCGTATGTTTCATCGCACCCTTGCACATTACCTGCAGCACCCCATGGAAACCGTACTTCCCAAAACAAAGGGTCCTAAATGTTCCAAAGAAGAAAAAAAGTTACTTCAGAAAGCTGCGGCTCGTTCAAGAAAACAAGAGAGGAAACGCTCCCTTGAAGACTTTTTGCACTATGAAAGCATAGAAATAAGCGATTATTACTTCGAAGACGGTCTGCGGAAGGTAAAGTTATTCGAATCTTTCGAGTCTACTACTTTTTAGGTTTTTCCATATCACTTTATATTCAAGGCTTACGTAAAACGTCGGTGGATTGACCGCTCCATCCACGAGGTCCTTTTGGATGAATTCAATTTCCCTTTTCCAGATATCATAGTGAGTACTATTTGTAATGCTCTGGTCATCTAGAGAAGCATGCAAGATGCGATTCTGGTGACCTGCGGGTAAATGATGAGTGCATTTCACCAGACTATTTGCTCCGCGATTCTGATATGATATCACATAAAGTGCATCGACATGAAATGCCTGTATTGGGTTGGTCGAACCAACTGTTCTAATGCTTATACCACGCACTGACCAGATTCGCCGATTGATTTTATTCACGAGGATAGTGATTTACTGGTAATCAACAAACCAGCATCTATTCCTGTCCATCCGTGCGGTCAGTACACCCTCAATAGTCTAACTCACATCCTGGCGAAGCAGTATGACCGTCGGCCGCTGAGGTTTACTCATCGATTAGACAGGTAAGCTCACTTTGGAACTTGGATTGGCTTTCGGCACACTCATTGTTTTGAAAATGCCTTAACCGGAGTCCGAGACACAATTAGAGCAAATCCGTGTGTTTGGACGTAATTGCTGATGGTTGGTCAGATGGCCGTTGATCTGTTCGCCGAGCTTGGCAATTGGGTTGCAAACGTTTCATCCCCAGACATCGTCAGTGGGTAGTTGAGTGGGTGGACATAATTGCGTTCACGTGGATGTAACGCCTTTAGGATTTGATAGAAAACTCTATACAAAAGGTGTACCGGTTTTCACGACCGGCCGATATATTCGTCTGATGTAGGTGAGCGAATCTACATTCCAGAGTGTTTGCTTGAAGTTGTTGAGGGTGAAAATCCACTCACACTTGTTATGTATAATTTTACATTTATTGTGACTTTGTGCAGGTGTATCCTCCTTGACTTGTGTATTCGGCTAGACTATAATTGCATCTATGCATCCTGGCATAGCCTTTTTCACGTACCACGACACGATGCGCTGCATCGTCCGTCTGGGAGTCCCCTAGACGGAAAGTAAGCATATCTGGAAGCGGAAAGTGCGGCATTTACAGTTTTAATTACTTCAAGTACCTCACACACATTATCGATATTTGAGACGTAACTTTAAATCAAGTGTCTTCGCCATTCGCTACTAAACCATTCCCACGGCGGAGTACTCCAATGGTACTCTCAAGCACAACAAGATTCGAATCGTACAACAACTTGAGTTTTATCCATTTGTTACCGGGACAGAAGCCACTTCTGGTGGTCACACCGTCGAATTGTTCTTGTTATTAGGCCTGCAATCCCAAGCACCTGTCAGCAACAAGTACCAGTCTACACCCAGACTATTTCGTGCCCTGCGCATTCACTTCCGAGACAGACAATCAGTCTCTCTGCAATGACCAATGTTTTCTTATCTTTGTTGGAATCCGGCGGTGCGTCAGAATCAGTTGACTCATTCCTTTTGGGTAATCGGCCTGGCCCGATCAATCGATTCCCCTTACAATGGCGTCGACAGGATTTCCGGTCCATTGGAGGATGGGGAAAAAAATCAAATTTCATTTTCAGTTTTGCCCACAGCTGTCCAGAACGTGAGGCTGGAATGGCTGAAACGGCCTTTGGCGCGCTTCATTCACCTACAATAGAACTGCTGGTACATAACGTAACCTAAGGTTCTTTTTTCGGTAAATACATCGACTCTATTCCGTATGATTTGATCCAGTGGGTATACCCCGCATTCCTGCTGTTTTCTGGCTGGTAATAACCTTAAGTCGCAAGTCATAAACACGAAGAGAAAATCCGCAAGTAACCCTAACCTTGAAACTAAAGAAAGGATGAATCGGGCTATAAGCTCCATCAAACTCTTTTTATAGGTAACAAGAACTAGAGCTCCTTACAACGAACAAAAAGCTTCAGCAGCTGAATATCTTGTGAGCGAGTGACAATTGCTTCGCAGTTTCAACTAATACTCCACCGCTATTTGCTTTAGTACAATCAGTAAGCCTATGCGCAGTGTTGTTTTCCTCTTTTTTACCTCTGGCAAGGGCCAAACACACACAGGCCATGCCACCAAGCATATCTTCGTGTCGCAATTTTTCCGTATTGGGGTAATATGTGAGGGTACAACTTTTTATTGATTTTTTATGACTGACCATTCGTAAATGTTGAATACCTTATTTTCGAAATCTTGGCTTGTCGTAGCTTTGCAAATCACCACACAACACGCTTTTGAAGCCGACTAACACAAATTAACGGTAATGTGGCCAACGCAGACGCTATCATGTTTGCCCTAATAATCTACCTTTATATCAGGATGACCTCGGGATTGATGATCATCGCGAAAAACTATGACGCTTCGTTGCGGCTTGCCACAGAAATTAGTGCACGAGAAGTGAAAAAGGTAAGCCTATTTCTTGGGGTCAAACGATCGAAGTGTAGTGTGATGTTGCTTCGCAGTTCAGATGAAATTCACATCTGTGACTTGATCTTGTGTTCAGACTGAAGATCAGTAATTCACAGACAGGGGAGCATGGGTTGCCTACTGCAGGTTCTCTTTTCTCCACATTGTGTGCACTCGTGGTTTACAGAACTATTCGCACGATTTCCCTTCGAAAAGGAAGGTTATCTTAGGGAGGTGTATTCATATAAATAGACCAGCGGGTTCGGTACGCTGTTTAACAACAACCTTCTATGACCTGACTGTCGGATTACGCACGTCGGTGGTATCCATCTGAAATGTGTCTGCCTCCTTATTACGACCAAATTCACTTGTTTTTGAAGTCCTAGTAGAGGAGGAGCGCCGTACACGCCTGATCTGTTCACCCGCAGTATCGGGTTGGGTTGAAAGTTCCTCAACCCCTGTGGCAAACCATCTGCTACCAGCATGTCTACTCCGACTCTTCTCTAAATTGTCCCAAGGTGTTTACCCGTGACCTTGAACGTACCTTTTGCTGTTGACGTTTGATCTCTTACGTACTCCTGTTTGTCCGCCCGTGGATGCTGGTGCCTATGTCTACATCCCACCGGCTACTCTGCCTGACATTGGCAACCCTAGTTCGTGTCCTTTCTCTCTAGCCCTGCCTGTATGGACTAACTGTCTTGACTAACCAATCATGTCCCCCCCCTCGGCCTCGTCTGCCTCAATGGTACGTGCGCCGGTTATCCTTTATTCCGACCCGTGAGCGGTAAAGTCCCCCACCCCGCTACTTGTTGTACAGTTGCTCTTTTTCAGCAGAGGTCTGAAAATCTGAGGTCTGTTGTCTGCCTGTGTTAATTCCTATTTAACAGTGCCGCTTTGAACGGGTTATCCCAACTGTTCTGTTGTATCGGGATCGTTCGGAACGCGTGTCACTCAACGTCCAGATGGGGGATGTTGCACCCACCTTCATGTCTTATTGACGCCCATTTCACTGCTTATTCTTGATGTTCTTCAGACCATAATGTTCATCATTTGTAGAAACAGTTACTGTGTCTGGCTGTTCACTTGATTTGTAGAATTTTGTTTTCCGTCCCCTAGTATTACATTTGTCGAGCAGATGGTCACTTTCCGGATGAGGTGGAAGATTCTCCCGGTACGTTACCGCAAGGAGTGATTGCCTGCACCCAGCCCCTGGGACCTATCTGCTCGAAGATGGGCTTGCACGCCGTGGTACCCGAGTCCAGCGGCGGCAAACCGGCTTGTACACATTTCAAGAGGTTGCTCTACGATCCAAACACCAACACGAGTCTGGTCGTCTGCCGTCTATTCACTGGACGGACCCACCAAATACGGATCCATCTGCAATATTTGGGTGAGTCTACTTATTTGTGTTCTGAGGGAGTTGGCGCATTGTGGTTGAGTTTTCGGCATTAGACCACTGGACATGTAGTGAAGAGCGTGGTATCATGTTGTATTATCTGAGGGAAGAGCTCTTGGTGCGTCCGTAGTCTATACTCAGCGTCGAACAAAGCTTAAGGACTTACTGAATAGTCATTCATATGACCGTGAAAGTGAACCTTGAATTTTGTGACGTAGAGTTATGTTCCACTACCATTGTGGTTTAATTTCGGGGGGGGGGGGTATTTTTACGTCTGTCAAATAGCCAACTGAACTATTTTCAATGAAGTACAGAAGAACATTGGGAGCATAAGCAATCAGTTTGAGCCCCATCAATTAGGACTATGCTTCCCATAGACAGGTGGACATAAAAAGACAAGTAATACATGGATATTCAAATCCCCAAGTCGAAGGCCACAACAGACGGAATGTTTACGCCACACGAAATAGACCAGTCAGCGCCATGCCATCAAATAAAAGCTACCGTAGGGGTAGATGAAGTCTGTGATTAGATTTGAAAATTGGTCTCACTCTAACTCCAACCTGGGTGTTCCTAATAAAGACGAGAGATCTCGTGTGGCTGGAATACAGCCACGCCTGGAACCCAGATGTGAAGGAAAACCCAGCCCAGTATGAGCTTTCATGGGTCATTACAGACTGACGAATGGTTCACAGACGAAGAACAATGACAATGGCATAATGCCGTACTTCTACCTGTCCACGTATAATTACGCGTCAGTTTGAGATGGTGCTGGCGTCTGTCACGGGTGGTGCAGCTTACAGGTTTTTTGGAAAAATACAGTTCTTGAATAATACGGTTATCTTTGTAAAGTATGACTCATAGTTCTACTTGGCCTCTACCTTTTAAACTGAGCAGTTTAGCAACATGCAAATGCATAGTTTGTGAAACGTCATTAAGGTCACTTGTTTTACATGATTTTCCGCTCCAATTCAACCGCAACATTTTTCATCCAGGACTGTGTTTCTCTGATTTGTGGTGCAATTTCATTTTTTGTGCACAGAACCCTCCAAACCTCTTGTTGCTTGCCAGGAGCGCTAAACACGATTAAACCCAGTTTGAACTAACTATATCATGGTACACCATGTCCTTTATCATCAGTAATGGAAACCGCTGTTGCGTACAAAATTTTAGCCTTCAAAAGCACACTTCTCACCGTGAACCCATCCACGATGTAAAAGAGCCTGTTTCAACTGTATCCAAGATTTGTTATTGCGCCTCACATGTCTTTGAATGATTTACTGTCCGTCCCGATAAGTACTTCTCATGGTATGGCCTTGGCACATCACTGGCTGAATCTACCGGCATCGCGGTTGCCAAGTGCATCTCAGTAGCAGTAATCAAAATAGCGTTTTGCACTCTTAGCACTCAACATGAAGTTTCAGTTCTGCACGTCCGGAATTGAAACTGCCCATAAATTCGGGGAACAGCAATCGTGGTTAAACTCTGGATATTCTTGGGAGCAAGGTACTTCAAAGACGAGTGACCTTTATAGCGTTTCACACGGAATCAATTCAAAATATGCACATCCAACTAGTTTTTCTGTCCAAAGATGTGCTTTCCGAAGCCAGAATGCTGGATGATGGGAGACGTGAGGAATCTTTAGGGGCCATTAGTTGATCTTCAACATAGAAGAGGTAGCATGGTAACCTCTTCCCCTGTTACATTCTTGTCTACCCTTTCTGTTTTGTTTTTTTTAGGCCACCCCATAACCGACGACCCACTGTATAACTCTTCTGACTGGGGAGTCAAAAAAGGAAAAGGTGCCCAGTATGGTATGCCATTAGATGAGGTCATTCGGAAGATATCAACTCATCGAACCAAAGATTCATACTTGGATTTCGTGCATGTAAGTTGAACTTCCGCCTCGCTTATCTCAGCTGCTTTTGTTCCCATTTTGCTGCTCACTTAAACAACTCAAGTAACTGAAGTCAACATTGTGGCGCAGTGTTCGTCTGACGCCCTTTCCTGCTGCTACCTTTCGGTAATCCGACCGTTTGGCTATTTGTATAGCTAGTGAGCAATAGCCTGTTCATTTACCATTCTAAACCCCCGGCCTGTCGTAATTATGACGTTCTTTTCAATACTACTGAATTCGCTGTTTTTATCTTGAAGTCGTAGTAGTTGGAGTGCCATGTCTATATACTCAACGTTCATTTGTCATAGTTATCCGTATAGGGCACAGGTGGTCACATGCACAGCGTTCAAGCTTTCTTTATCATTTAAGGAGACCGGCGAAGTGAGTCTTATATTGCTCAGTCTTTTTCTGGGTGAACACACCACGGTTATTCGTCGAGTATTTTAAAGTGAAGCATGGGAGCCCTGGCTCAACAACTACATGTCGTTCTCCCCGAATAGGATCCCATAAAACTGGACATGACTAAGCCACATAGTCGAACCTACTTGCATTTGCACTTCAGTGTGTGGCCGAATCCGTCCCATTTTGTTGCCTGACCTCCATCAGTACTCTAGCGGTCCGTTGGAAGCAAGCATCCGGTTATCGAGCAAAGATGTAGCAGATAATTTTGGTGCGTGTCTTTAAATCACCCAGAACTTCTTACATCGGTTAGGCTATATTAGGCATATTAGGCAATATTTTCACAGTTGAAACGCGCTGGATGATCTACACGTCACTACTACTTGACTACTAGGTTTGTTTCAACGTAATCTTCCGAGATAAGCCCAATAGCATGGGTTTTCTTTGCTGCTAATTACGAAAAAAAGTTATCCATTGCTTCTACATTTATGTGACCACGTGATTTGGACTGCCGATTCATTCGGCCAAAGCCTGCGTTTGCTTTGCCCAGAACTAAGTTTTTCGATGGCACGTAAGGGAGTTTACGAAGATGTGAGTGTGATCTGCTTTTTGAGGTAAAATCACTTGTCTCTGCCTCTGGCTGACTAGGAGTACTCTATGGTTTGACTTTGAACCAATGTAGTTGGCGCTTCAAACCAGTGAAGCATGAGGGCTGAGATATTGTCACGTTGCCCTAGCCTAGACAGGAGTATTCGAGATGCTAGGGTTGGATTCAAACCACGGACCTTCCGGTCAGTAAGTTCGTGCCTTAACTACTGAGCTGTCTCAAGCTCACTATGACAGCAAAACCCCAATGTTCTACACGAGGTTTGCTGCCACTGATAAATCGTCACTGATGGTAATTGCTACATTTCTATCTGGATTTTCTAACAGTTTATCTTATTGCCATTTTTCGTCTGAAGGCTGTCCTCTATCTCCATTCGCTTTTTTTTGCACATCTCCTGCTTCAGGGCACCGAATCCAACATTTCCGGCTTTGACAGATTCCGTGACCATCTTAATAGTACCCGTTCGGCTCTTGACAAGGAGGTTCGGGATTGCCTCTTAAAGTCCTTCGACTCCACTTGTCCGGAGTGCAACCGGTTCTACAAAGATCCCGATACGAAATGTTTGGTCTTACAGTTACACGCCTACCGCTATGAAGGTGCAGATTGGAGTTACACGGCATCTTTACCCTCCTGGGCGACTAGTCTGGCTTCGCACACGAGCGATCTTCCCGCTTTGATTCAGTCGTGTATTTCTGCACTTGGTTAACATCTTTGTTGATCACTTGGTAGAACCCTGTACAGTTGTCCTTTTTTGATCCATTTTGATTTTCCAAGCGCGCACTTGTCGCTTTTGAACTGATGTTGCTGATAAGGCGAATACCTTATGTGGTTCACTTCACTGCCTAACAAGTGTGCGTCGGTGATAACTCACCACACATATTGTCGGAGGGGTCAATCTCACCAGTCATCTGTCTGTCTATCGGGAGTTTGCTATGCACAGCGACACAATCGAGTACTACCTCGATAACATATCGGTTTACTTCATTACTCAGGTCAATGATCTGTAACTTCCGCGAGTTGTCTAGAATTAGACGAATTAACAGATTTAGGGTGCGTCAGCCCATCCATAGTCAGCAGACAAGCAGGGGCCGAGTGCGAGGGGTCCGCACCAAGGTGTGAACTCACTCCACCGTCCCCACTCATGATGAGCTAATGCCGATATTCTTCCCGTACCTGACTAGAAACCCTATAAAACATGAAGTGGTAGCTATTACCCAGACTACACACGTAGGTTTTGCTTATCGCTTGTTTGCTGGATTTCATGTTGGGTGGTAAGAAACCCAGAGTGACTGTAAGGACCAACAGTCCTCTGCTGATCTAGCGCCCCGTTGATGATTAATAAAAAATCTGAGACTTTTTCAAAGAATTACTCAGCTGAAGTGGATAGAAGCTGTATTGCTGGAAAAGCCACCCACCCAATTCCCTTTGGTTATCTTAGCTCCATCTCAGTACAGTCCCATCAAATTCAGAGCGCAAGTTGCACAATCATTGAGCTGTGGTCTCACAGTTCCTGATAAAATAGCATTAAATTGCAGGATATCGCGTGTCATTAGGGTATGAAATACTAATGAAACCCCACCTTCCGCTGAAGGCCACGGGGTTGAATAGCCAGACACTATTGGGCCTGAACCACGGAGTTGCTTGCGTAATTTCCAACTAAGCCGATACCCGACGGTCTGGAGTGACGCCCATCATATGGACACGCTTTGAAGCAATCAGGTGGATGAATCATTTTACTACCTAGTGGATGATACGCCTGATTTCCTGTTATACTACAAATCTTGCGAGAACGGTTAAAGCGTGTTGGTGCGCAGAGTTTGTCCTAAATGTCGCATACCCCATGTCGCTGATAAGCCTAGTGTGGCTATGTTGTGCTCGAGTCTGTCACACGTCGCACATTTAAAGGTCACAGGCCCTCATGTGGTCAAAGTTTACTTGACCCGATCCAGTTCTGCGGTTTTCTGTAGAAATCACCTTGAAATGCACCCGCTTCAAACCGAGCTCTTCAGTATGCTGTGCTTGGGATTTCGCTAGAAGTGATATTTTGTGACTGTCATAGTTCAGACAACTCCAATTAGCTACAGATGTCCGACCTTGGCGTGACTTGGGAGAGATGCGGCCCACTACTCCGCTCGGTACACAGTGTACTTCAAGCGTCCAGTTTTCTCCAACTTATTTGGTCATCATAGTTTACGGGTTATGCATGCCGTTGGCCTTAGAACTTCCAATCAATTCTGGTCCCCTGTCTACTACCATCAGGCTTAAGTAAGCTGTTTCACACAGGGCTTTTCGCGAAATGACTTGTGGTTTTAACTACTCTGCCTGAGGTCATATTGAGCAGCCAAATCCCAAAATAGGTATCAGTCTCCTGCTGCGCTGCATCTCAGTAAAACTACCGTTCCAGAGAGACCAAATTGCCGTTTAACCTTTGGGTTTATCTTACGAAGCTGGAGGCTTATCAGTTTCCTCTAAAACGATCCTCCTGAACAAGACATACCATAGCTAGGTTGTTCAGTCGATTAGCCAAGCTAACTGGCCTTCAAAAACCGGTGGTGTTCGGATATCGAAACCTAACAAAATGATTAACATGTATATCATAACATTAGCTTGTTTATAGTCCTCCGTTGGAGCCGTTGAGTACTCCCACTGATCTACCCGTTCAGGTAGTTAGATTGCAACGATTTCCCCCCTGGTCAGTAGTCGTGCCGGGCAAGTCAGCTTGCCATGCACGGCACTATCCGGCCAAAACACGTTGAGCCGTCAATTTCGATTAGGGTAATTGTTTCACATGCTGAGTGACGGTTCAACATGATGTAACTGACGCGAAGAGGCTAACGTGGAATTTTGTGAGTGCACCACCCAAGTTGGGCATAGTCATCAGAACGACTACGGATTGTGGACAGGTTTACCTGTCTGCGTCACGTTGGATGGCATCAATACCGACCAAGAATGGTAGAATCACCAAAACCATCCCTGCCTTACTTCAACTTAGGCACCTCCGGGATCGACTTGAAATAAGCCTCTCGGTGAAAGGCAGGGTCTACAACGCGGCAGTGTCTGGTGTTTTATGGTTATAGAGCCTAGCCGCTGTACGTTGAATATAAGATTGCCTTTGACCATCGGCACCTTCGAAGCATTACATATGTATCATGAAGACATCGCATCAGCAGCGTTGGAGTGCGATGAATGAGTTTTGGTAATAAGTCAGCTGTCCGTCTAATTGATGGGTTGATTCTACTTTACCAACTACGCTTGCTCCGTACGTCAGGCGACTGAACTCTGTTGTGGCAGGTTTCGACTTGAAGATATCACAAAGTGGACGACACGGGACGGAGCGCGAAAAACAACAAAGGGCCTTGGTCGCCCTGGTGCATGTCGTTTGCGAGGTTCAGGTATCAAACCCACCATGTTAATCCCGCTGGTGTCTTGTTTTTAGTTTGTCTTTCTATCTTACATTGTCATATGCTGCGACGACCTGAATCACTATATACGGTTCATGGTTACCAAAGTGGCTGAACGGAACTATTAACTGGTCGGCTTCAGCTTCGAGTACAGTCTGTGACCAGCAGTTTCAAACGGGAAAGTTTCAAATGGTCTGCAACGAAATTTCCTCAGAAGAAACTGCGCAGTATTTACCAACTCGACAATCCCGTCACTCCTGGAATCACACTGATATCTTACTAGAGCGATTATCAGGGGACGTAGACTTCAGTTACATCTTGCATATTTGGTGTATTGGTACCAGTAATACAACAAATACATGAGTCGCCACCAGGCCGAACAGTTCCTGTTGGTTCAGTGGAATGGTTTATCATAACGGCCTATGTACTTTGGTAATGTCACAAACAGGTTTTTGGACAAGACGTATTGCATATTACATGGCATATCTACCTCCACTCCATTCAAACAGGTAAAACCTACCGAAAAGAGGCCTTCTGCATATCAGCTGTCTAATGGAAATCAATGGTATTTCTACGGGTTTGGCATCGACATCTCTGACCTAGTTTTTATTGAAATCTACACCGTGCATTGGCGGACTGAATACGATAAAAATATTCGTTTAGATAAAAAGAGATGGCTGTGATATACCTCTAATACGGGTAAGGAAGTGATACCTTCGATGAGATTCAACCCTGTGTTTGCACTGGGGCGTCACCGGTGGCTAAAGAGCATACTTGACGCGAAACGCTCAACTGTAAGCCTAAACAATACAATTCGGGCGCCACTCGGTGGGGGATTTCATGCCACATGATCCGGCAACAACGAATCGCTCCCGAGGTCATACATAGAATGGTTGGGATATAAGGGGAGAAGAGTCACAGTTATTACTCTGATCGAATTCGTCCAAGTTAAGCTGTCACAAGCGAAAGCCCATCCAAAGGTTGACCGGGAGTAGGTGTGGTGTGACGTAGTCCAAAATTACCGGTAACGACAGATCTAGCAAAATATGCACGAATTACACAGGTGTCGCGGTATCTAATCTAATCTAGCAGTAGAGAGACAAACAACTGAATGAAGAGCGAACAGGCTTTTTCGCTAACCCTCCAATACAGTCGGTGGAAAATACATTAAAGTGTCATGTGTTCCCATTTCCTATCACTGGTTTTTCCAAGATTGAAAATCTCACTTGTTATTTCATTTAACCCGGATATATCATCTGAAGTACTTAAATTACACTTGTCACAAATCAAGTAAATGGGCTACTTTATAGCCTCGTTTTCCCATGATTTCGCTTTATTAACCGTGTATGATTGTCGCGTTCGGAAGTCGAATGGCTCTCAATCATGTCATTGGTGTTAGGCCACTTGTCTTCTGCAGTCTGTATCGGGTCAAAAACTGTTTGGATCAATATGAGATTGGGCCTTGGTCATAAAGTGAACTAATTGAACATTTCTGTGGTTACTTTTCATGGTAAAATTCTGACTCCATTTATAGTACTCAATATTACTGAAAGGATGTAAATAACCGTGTCGTAGCTCCTTAAACGTTGGTCTTTTTATTTGGCCTATGGGGTACGAAATATAACGAACTTGAATATGCGTGAATGACAGAAACTTGTACCACTACCAAAGATCCGCTCGACGACTAATCATTTGCTTGAAAGAATCTTGCTAAATTCCTCAACCAAAATCTATCACTGAAATGGTCTCATTTTATATCCCGGGGCACGTCGCGCAATATTACTGGTGATTGTGGTTTTATCCAAGGAAACGAATGTCAAACCAGTATCGCATTATTCAGATAGCTGACGTCCGAATGCTGAGGGGTCTAATAGCACTTCGTACTATGCACTTTATTGTCAGCAAGGAATCGAATAGTCTGTTGGATTGGATTGGATTGTCCTTTGACCAAAAAGTAGTCTTGCTTCAAGTGCTTGTACTGCCTATTGCTCAAGCAGACCGGCATCTAGCTTCGTTTTCGGTATTCCACTGGGTGAGTTTTCCCATTCCGAATAACACCAGTTTAGCCATCGGGGATGAAAAGGAGTATGTCTATCATTCATACTGATTGGTACAGGAGGTTAACTTCTCCGACGTCAAGGAACCTTTCCGCTGGAAATCAATGGGCCAGTTGGCCAGTGCACTACCGTTAAATTTTGACAGCGAGCCGTTCGGACCACGATAACCCTCGTTCTTAACAATTTGGAGCTGGGTATGGGTTCATTAAGGAGTTTTGGGACAGAAGTGGTTGTTCCATATATATAGGAGTCAGCCCAAGCTCCCCCAACGTCGGTAAAAACCAAACATGGACAAAATATTTTCTGTATACGATGGTTGTTGTCACGTGTATACAGCTACTCATCTCGCTATATTAGCACATGAATACTATAGTTAGGGAAGGGCTATTTGACAATGGAATGCTTGCTCGCGGTTTGAGAGTTCAGTGATTGTGCAGAAGAGACGGGGTGGATGGATACATATAGATAAGTGGTGTCAGGTGAGAAAGTGCGGTGGAAGGTTTCAGCTTGGCGGTGCATTATTAGGCCACGACTTAGCAAATGCGTGACCTGAAACTATCGAAGCTGGACCACCAGACCAAGGGAATGTGTAGACACAGTCGGAACCAGAATAAGGCACCACATGCAACCAGTAGCAGAACAAAGGCAGGGCAAATAAAAGCAGTAATGCCAATAGGAGAATCAGGGAAAAGTTTAGTAATCGGGGAGGAATAAAGCGAGAACGGTGGACTTTTCTGCTGCTTGTGAGCTGAGACCGGAGAAATTTATCTTCCATTGGTTGGACATAGTAACTGGGTGGCTCGAGAATAGGTTCTCCAAACGAGTGTGCGAAATTTGGAGAATGGTTGAAATCATTATCATACTGACCTGGTTGATGGGGATCGAACCTATTTTCTGATATAATTGTCCTAGAGAAAGTTGCTAAAAGTCCAACAGATCTATGAAAAATCGCCGTAGACTTGATAAATTGTATCAGTGGCAGGAATCTGGGTTGTTGCACTTTCTCTGGATCGTTGGTGGATTTAGCTGGTGGTACAAGACGATGGACGGGTTCACTTGGTTCAAAAGTAGCCGGGGCACAGGCATCTGATGACTCTTTCAAGGTGCTCAAAGTACTACATTGTTCTTCATCATCTGGTTTATCTATCACTTGGTCATTTCTGAAGTCGTCCAGGCTAACTGGTTCGCGTGACATGCCCGAAGGAACTTGTCTAGTCGTCGGTATTGGTTCTATCCGGAGTAGGGGTGTTGAATGTCGACTGTAGATGTTCTGTCCCCGACTCATACCGCATAGAGTGTGATCGGACCGAGCCAGACTGCGTGTTGGTGTCAGTTCGGAAGCCCAGGAAGTGTCGGTGGCTTGTTCGAGACTAGAAGTGAAAAAAAGATTGCTCACATGTGTGAAACAGAACTAAATGCATGTGATACTCAGTCCTCCCTCCGTAAGGTGTGCGAAAATAAAATAAAAGGAATGAGGATGGCGGCGGGGCAGTTGGTGAGCTGACATGCAAAAAAAGAGCACAACAATAAAAGGATATGATGGAACAATGCGATGTTCGTAGCTAGATGAAGGGTATTTAGGCGGGCCTACAACTGGGGAAGTGGTGTGGGTTTTCCTAAAACATGAGCACAATTTAAGGAAAGTGCCGCGTGTGATTGGCGTGTTTCTCTAAATTCCCAGGAGATAGTTACTTTAAAGCAAGTAACTAAGTAAACGTAGCTGGTTGCGCTGGGCAGTCGTTGTGAGTGTTTCATCACCAAATGAGATGACATCAACAGTGCGTCACCCCGGGAGTCATTCGGACGCAGTGAATTGAGAGGCTAGCCAAAGCGCTCATCTTCATTTGTAAAAACCGCGCCACAAAACCACACCAAGTTATTCACATAGTCCTGAACTGAACAGAATAAAATGGGGAAGAGAAGGGGACGTGTTAGCCTGTCACAGCCTACCGTCTACCCGCCCTGCGCTACACCCTCCATTACAACTTTTGATGTATGGGCTGAAATTCGTAGTATAGCAGCTGGCTTCTTGCGCCCCTACACTGAAACTCCAAATCCATGAGAAGCTACGAATTGCACGTGGTAACGGTGCCGATTTCAGTGGACATTGTAGGGAAGACGGAACTTCAGGACGAGCCGAAAAAACTTGAAGACGGGACCAGCAGTAAAACCGACTCAAATGGATCCGGAGACAATGCACCGAAAGAGTACCACCAATAAATGATGATTGTTTTTGTTTCTTCTTACTTCACTGTTGTCTATTTCACAAGACATGAAGTCATGATCACTTTATGCTTGTGTGAGCATGCGAACTGTCAATGCCTTCCATAATCAATGGCCCTACTTCCCCTAGGAACTTCAAGATGTCAGTCGTCTGGGACAGGGGGAAAATAACCACATTTCCGGGAGATTATAAGATAAGTGTCCACTGTTCTGCACATTCACACGTCCTGGGGAATGAAATTCTGTGTTCAAACGAAGTGCAACCATCCGAATATTCGAGGTAACACCACTGAAATTAGGCTAGCTAACAACTGCACCGTTCAGGAAAGTAGACCAGCTGTGAGTGGAATTGATTTGCCAGGGTACAAAAACATTTCTCTCACACACGCGGTACATGCAGTCGGGTGATCGCACTTGAATTGTTAAACTGTCGACACCGATAAAGCAGAATGAAAGGTGTGAATTGCGAACACCGAAAACAAACAACCATGATAACTGAAAGAAATGGGCGGATGAACAGAAACAACGGGAAAAGCGCAACACGAAGGCGTTGACAGGGAAAAGATCATGAACGAGCGATGATTTCACACAATTACTTGATCAGATCTTCCGACGCGTCGGAGACGGGCGAAACACTAGACCTAGATGTGACGGAAACCTGGATAGAAAAAGGACGGATGGTTTGGGTGATAATAAACAGAAAGTCAACTGGCTTCAACAAGAAATATGTGAATGGAGTTCCTGTTCCATTAGGAGAATCATCAACATCAGCATTGCCGGAAACCCTTACCAAGGTGATCCAATGAAGCGTTCAGCTGGACCAGAGAAGAAAGCAAGCATTCGCATCTGAAAAAGGGCCACTCATGGGGATCAATGGATTGCCCTCCCACTTGCTCACAACCATAGTGTTTAGCGTTTGCGACTGATGAGAATAACTGAAATGTTAGCATCCCGAATACGTCTTCCTACCGTTCTGCTGGAATAGATTAAGGGCACAAAATGGTCTCTCCCCTCCAGGGGAGTGCATCATGCTAAATCAACAGTACTGCAGCACTGGGTCTTACTGTTCATCCGCACACTTTCTTGGCGTAACCGTGCCACCCAACCAGTATGCACCACATTAAATGGAATGACCAGAATATAGGTGTTAGTTCAAGGGTGGAAGCCAAGCAAAATTTTTCGAGCAAATACTCTATTCTCTAGTAGCTCTCTTCTCAAAACAGATTGTCCTAGAACCGACTGGGGTCATCTACGGGAATAGGTTACTCATGCCCTGTTCCTTCAGAAACACACCGGCTACCAATGGATGAATGCTAAGGATAAGTTATTGGGTTTTTGGGCAGCAAGCGGTTCACGAGCCCCCCTATTATGAGTTTGTTCCTCATGCAATCACGCAACCTCGTTTAGTTGAACCGTTTTGGCTTCGCATTCTTCAAACGTGGCGGTTTCGCGTAAGTGAATGCAACAATTCGGGTGCGGCCAGTATGTGCTGCTTGCGTCACATATCAGATATCTGGGGTCAAAATCTCGGCACGACCAAGGGTATGATGAACTCTAATAAGAGGCAAACTTCAGTCGAGTGCTTTCCCTCTTTTGGTATGGACTCACCGGAATAGTTAGGTCAGAACAGGAGGAGGCCTGTTCAAAGGTAGGTGACGTGAATGAAGAATCTCCGAATCCCGCAACCGCCTAAAACGAATGAAATTCCGTTCGTGCACAACTACTTCTGGCCAGTGTCTAATAACCTTGCTGCATCCAAGCATTTGGTGTGGCCGATTCAATTACGAGTTCCTCATCCATTTCCAAGATGACCCCCATACTCGAAGCATACAAACCCGACGAACTAACTGATGTCCGTTAACAACTAAGAAGGGCGATTTATATAACATGAAGCTGCAGCACTTACCAGTTCTTCGATATTATCGTCTGTATCCGAGGTCATCATTGAGTCGGGTTCCTGAGGAGAACAAGTATAGAAAAATAGTAGACAAAACAGGATTTGGCCCTAAAAGTGCCGGTAATTTAAGCCTGCAGATCGAAAGCTTATCATCAACTTTGATTGCAATTGTAGTGTTGAACATCAGTGTCTTCCTGCTACGCAACAGTGACAATACATTTGAAAGCCTTATCGTGGAAAAAGAAGGAGAAAGGACCTAGAGCTAGGCATCTTGAGGATCGTACACCACCATAAACTACAGTATTCTGGACAGTGAAAATAAGAGTAGGTCCATTGATACAGGCTCGCAGAAATACATCACAGTTTCTAGTCAAGCGCAGAGAAGGTCACGTCGATTCCGCCAAGCACAAGCGATACTCAGGGTTTTCCTACTCTTCTTCATTTCCGTCTGTTCACCGTTCTGTTTACATATTCTGGTCTGGGAAAGGAAATAGCGATTCGGTATGTATACCACATAACCATACCATCCAAGCTGGTAGTGATGGCTTTCGGTTGAAGTACTTGTCTCTACACGGACACTTCTTTCCTAATCGCCCAGCTGTCATTTTGTTGACGCCAGTTTATAAAAACCATAATCCCGTGATTTCGATGGCCGATAACAGGTACTCATGTGCTAGGAGACTTTTGTTGATGACGAGCCCTTAAGGCATCTGCTCGGATGAAGCTTATTTCCCGGAAAAAAACTGCAACTTACACCGTTGTGAAACAGTTGGGTGGAGCCAGCCGTGCTGACATATCGATGGCGAACTTCGCTGACCAAACTTCGTTCAAACGAAGTATCGAGCGGATCACAACCAGTCCATCGAGGGGTAGAAAATACTGTTGGTGTTAGCTCTTGTTCTCGTTCTTCGTTTCTGCCAACCCTGAGATTCTGCCGACAACGGACACTCCATTGGGCAAGGAGACGTTCCGCGTTATCCAGAAAACCGCTAAAACACGATCGTAACCAGACCAGTCTTGATCCTATCAGCTCATCCGTTGGAGGCAAAGGGTTTAAGGCAGCAATAGCTGGCAGCACTTCTAGTGTTTCGGGAGTAAGCAGTAGCAAGTTGAAATGTGCAAGCCACCCGGATAAGCGAAACCGAATGACCCGGAGAAGTCGAATGGTTGTTGGAACATGGGGTAGATCTTCTTCGCGTCGATTAAACTGGTTCCGTATGTGCTCCCGTTCATTATCAAATCCCCGCACCAAAGAAGTTGTCGAAGTTGAACTGTATCGAGTAGGGTACACGCTGAACTCAGTCTCTTTCATGTGCTGTTGAAACTCGGAGACCAACTGCTCAAGACCCTTGGATGTAGCAAAAGCCTGGGTAGGTGCATAGCGTAAGAAACGAGCAGTAAGATACGTATCAGAACAACGGGAATTGAAGACAGGCTACTATCTGCTTGAAATGTCGTGCTGATTACTCATCAAAATAACAGTAGGATGGTCCGGACGGTCTAGCACCTCAAGTTGGAACGTTTACTTAGTCGGTCTGCATCCAACTACGGTAGGAAGGGGCATGGCCCTCTCTAGAATATCAAAGAGTTACGCGTCCGATACGTCCGCACCCACCTAATGAATCACAAGAACGATGGAAGGACTCATATGGCCCAGCTTTTTGGGATCGGACCACACAAAAAGTAAAATAATCGTTCATCTGTAACACCCTTTCGATGCCTAGCTGCCAGGCCACCCGAAGGAAGCATGAGGTTGCCAAAGCCTAGACAAGAACAGTCGAGATGCAGAGTTGGGTTCGAAGCACGGACCTTCTGGTCAGTAAGTTTGCGCCTTAACCACTGAGCTATCTCGAGTTGAGATCCGAACATATCATTCCTAATCACGATCGACTTCTGTCCTTTTTACCAAGTTGCCAAAACGGGTTACTAAACTAGTTGCAGGACTTCCACATGAACAAACAGGTTTTATGACACGGATTTTTTGCGATGCACTTGATAGAAACAACCCCCCAAAAAACATAGGAAATACTTTCGACCGCTGGTGTTTCATGGTCAGTCTGGAGATAAGGAGTGCCGAAGTGGTTCGACAACGCAGTATTGGCATTTCAAAACTAGCCGAAAGTATGTGGCAACACTGCTCGCGATGATTCGGTCGTAAGGCAGTCGATGAAGTGGTGAGGAAAAACCCTAACTCAAGTCCCTGCCAAAAGGGTCCTTGCCTCCCTGGAGGCCAACGTGGTTCAATGCTGCTAAATCGTCCAGAACCTTGGACGGCAATCTATTTACGGTATCCATCGCTGGAAACGAATCTGTGTTGCTATTCGTACCAATCTCTCCGCTGACCGTCCTGCGTGGACGGCTCCGATCCAGGTATTTATGGGACCTTTTTCATCCTCCTGTTAGAATCAGTCGCAGTGAAGAAAGCAAAGAAAGTAACAAATACATTCGGGTTCCCGAAATGTCTGCTTTACATCCGAGGGAAAAGGGAACAAAGGCGATGTACTTTGCCATCTGTGGACTGTCAAGTTAAACGGTTGTCGTCGCTAGCATTGCACATCAATGGGAGCTTCATGTCATGGCTTGATCGGTGGTTTAACATGGGCTGTGTACAACAGCATTTGTTGTTGTCCCATCACAGACTGGACGAATTAAAGCTGGAAGGTAGAATGAGGTGATGTGTGGCACTCCCATGTTTATTGGGTTAGGACTTTCAAGAACTGTATACCTGTCCGTATTTTAGAGGCGACCTCAGTTCTGAGCGACGAACAGACTATTTCTTGTGGTCGACATGCACAATCACACGGTCGTGTCAGAGAAGCCGTTAAATGGGAAGATATCTAGGAAAACTACTGTAATGGAATATATTCTTTTCATGCAGTGGTTTACTTAGAGGTTTATCTGGTTGGGTAGTTCTGTTAGTCACTATCTGGAGAGACTACTTCGGGAACCGATCAAAGGGGGTTTGTTCGCGGGGGATAACCGCACAGAAATACTCGTTTGTAGTGATACAGAAGGCAAACAGGAAAACGTCGGTTCATCATATGGAGCCTCAGATGGAATATTCAATGCGATCAAAGCGGAAAACGCCATCCTACTTCGATTAAGGACAATGAAAACATGCCATAGCAACTGAATTTTGTGGACCAAGACTTGGGGGTCACTTAGCAGTATTCTCCTTTCCAACGCAGAAAACACATCTTTTGAGGATTCTCCATCGCCGAAAGAGAAATTCAAACGTATTGGTCTGTGCATGGCTTGGCGTGCTGTAAACATGAACCCTTGAGTTTTACAAGTTTCGGCATGCCCTGAAGCAAAAGGAAACAAGTTTCCGTGCCGTGCAGATCAGTAGATAAAATGGAAAATAAGTGTGCCCGGAATGAAAATCGTCAGTTCTAAATAACTAACCTTTTGAAGTTCACAAAGCCATGTTCTGGCTGTTTTCAAAGTCTTGGTCCATTCATTGTTGATCAAGGGTTCTTCACCCGCAGCCGATCGGGCGCTATTCAGTGAGTTGAGGGCGTGAACGCGAAAGTTGTATGCCTCCAACTGGCCCAAGAACGTACGTAGCTGATCACAGGAAGCGGAGAGGAATTCCGGTTCATCCGCAGTGATTGCAATCAGTTCAGTTGCTCGTCGGTTAGCCTGCGCACACAGAGCTCGCAACTGTCGCAAGAGTTCCTCCTCGCTTAACTGCGTTGAGATGGTTGAGGTTTGGTGTGACAATTCTCGCCCACCAATGCGCCTAATAACAGAGCAACGAGAGCTGCTATAGTCATTAGAGATGCAAGGTAACGTGAAAAACACTTAGCACACGGGTTAAAGCCTGTTTGAGGATATGAAGAGTGGTAGACGGAGAGGTAGTTGAAAACCGGTGTGATCGACAATTAGCCATCGGTGATTCGAAAGGTTCATAGTTCTATTAAATCAACAACACCATTACTTCATCACCATTCTCGTTCAGATGATATAATTAAAAAAACGACGACTGACTCACTCCGATGTGGGATCTTTGAAATGCGGTAGACGCTTGGTGCCGGGGTATCGATTGTAATCCGTCGGTTGTAGCTGCTCTGCTTCATAGACAGCAGGTGCCTGAATCTGAATACAACTGTCGTTCCCAATATCATCTGAAAAATTCATTTTTAAAGAAGTGATTCGGTGTTGTGAAAATCGACTAAAAACAAAAAAATTTCACATAAGTTCGAGAGAGGTCCTCTCACAGGCTATCATAATGTTCGCCTGATCTCACTGTAGCACATACTGAACAAAAGATCTCGTTCTTGCTTGAATCACAAATGGAATTTTGAACCGATGCCCGACCTAGTCCATCCGGCCATACTCCCGGTGTATTGTCGCAGAGCGCGACTCTTCCAGATAGACCATATATGTTTGTGGCACAGTAGTCCCTTATGTAGTACCCCTAAAGGGAGGAGCCACTTCCCCAAGGATTCACAATAGCGTCAACCGTGATCCGAAGAGAAGCTACCCTCCATTGTTGCCGAATATTCCCCTTCTCCATGATAGTCTCTCTTGAAGAGAACGCCAATGTTTGTACAGTAGCCCTCCTTCCGCGATTGGCTGTTTCCTTAATTGATGGGGATTCTATAAATCCCGGTTCGAGGTGGTTTTTCAAAGTGACATTCCACCAAATAGCCAGGTACGTGAGTATTATCTCTAGTACTACATGATAATCGCCCATAACTTGCTGCAGCCTTTACGCCATACATTCGATTGCTAACCCCCACAAATGGGAGAATCACTCGAACATCTGTTAAATCTCGCATTCACACTCACTATTATGCAAATGGATGAACCAAAGAACGCCGTGACAGAATCAATTATGTGCATCTTGCACCAATTCAAGCTGTGTGCCGAAGTTCGAACATTCATATAAACCGTGCTAAGATGACTGAACATCCACCAGTAATATGCATCATACGCAAAGAAGCAAAGTTGCAGGGTCGAGCTCAGCTGACGAATGCAGTCAGCCGGTCCTCTGAAGGCTAAATGCCCCCCTCGTCCGAACATATACATTGCTTGGCGAGGAGTGCATTTTCGCCAGCCGAATCAAAGTTGAAGCCAGCTCACGTACGCAGCCAAGCAAATCCCTGACGGCTAAATACACCCTCGAATTTAAACACTTCGTAAGCCAGGCGATGAAATCATTCTCCGCTCCCTTACGTAAGGACACAGTAAACCCACTCATCCAGTCATCAGCCATAGTGGGTTGGCTTCCGATTCCGGATTGGCCCATCACACCGAATGAAGCCAATGGACCTTCGCAAATAATAGGTAGCATCACACGCGGTTTGCGCTGAGCAGAAGGTACATCCCCTGAACACACGAAAGAACAAGACCGGAAGGTGAACAGGTGGGGACAGTTCTAAAGCCAACAGCAGGGTGTGCCGTCAAATCGGGTGGGCCAACTGAACCGTTGAGAAAAACGGTGCATGAGAAAAATGGTCTGGTGGCCCATACACCGAAGGCATGCACACGGCTAGTTATCATTCAGCTAGGTCTGTATACTGATGGTCAAAGAGAGTCACCTCTAGCATTGTGTAGGCCTAAAACCCTGGAATGCGCAGAGTGTGGGCACTCTGACAGTATCCCAGTCCGCGTTGAACTTTCACGTATTCCCTCTTCTGTCCTACTCCATCCCGATTTGAACACTCTCTGCGGGTCCCAGTACTAGGATTGACCCCTTTATTCGACTTGCATTACGCCCAGCTGCAGCTTCTGCACGTCCGTCTTCATTAACAAACCTAGACACCTCGAACTTAGTTTGCAAACCCCGAAAGCCAGTCTATTTAACTGTTCTTGATCTCACTTCCAGCTTCCGGCTGCGCACCTCTGGGGACATGGGCCACTGCAGCTGGATCTGCCAAGGCGGGGACTGTGTTGAATCAGCGGGCGGAGGTGTCTCGTTCGTTGAAAGTCGCCTCTGCGCGGGTCATTTGGCAAAGTCTGTGAAAGAAACTCGAGAAAGAGCATTCAGTCGGTCCATGTTTATTGTAGCTGTGAACCTGCTGACCTGCTGAAGACAGTTTCTATGACCGTCCAGGTGTTCCTTTACAATGGGCTAAACGTTCAGACAATCGCTTTGGTGGCTGATGATAAGGGCGCTCAGGAAAGTGGGGTCGGCACTACTGAAGCCAAAGTGGATGGTCGTCTTAGGTTGAACACGAGACATACGGGCAACGGACAGTGCCTGCTGCAGATGTAGACTGATCACAGACTGTCCTTTGCGGTGCTAACTTTTGGAATGCGCAAATGATTTTGCCACGTGGTGACCACTAAGGAACCAGCTTCGAATCCAACTAGACCATATTACCATCATTTATCGGCGGCGAAGGTCATTATCATCAGTGTGCTTCGCTGCCGTCTTATTGTGAAGTAAAGAGTAAAAATGGACAGGGAAGGGGCTTAGTGTTAGTCTACCACAATCATTTCGAGGTGCCTACATCTCCAGACACTCATTCAGAGGCTTGAAGATTGCTTTCGAGCTGCCTGAGGACGTCAGCGCCGGATGACGGGCAGATGTTGCTTGCAAAACCTATGCAGCACGAACGGAGTTCTCAGTTTTAACCGACGAGCCTGCAAGGAGGGAGTTATTGATGGGGTGGGGAGAGGGGGAAGAAAACGTAAATGAAAGAGAGAAGGGAGGCTTTAGAAGTAGCCTGTTTTCGCTTACCCGCCCTGGTGTATGTAGCAAGTAAGGCGACCCGGCTGGTGGCACCACGCGACGGTCGATGCAGCATGAAACTATTGTTAGTTGTATGTGTCATGGTTGTACGAGGGCTGGGATATTGTCAGGGCGCCCACACCTAGACAGGAGGACGATTAGGGTCCTCAACCACAGCCTTTGGCTCAAAAGCCTAACCGCAAGGAAGCGGCGTTTGGTGGGAAATGCAGGTACAATACCATTTTTACGGAACACGTTTCCACACATTTTCCAAACCTCAACCTGGAGGACCAGGAGACTGTTTGTCAGACCTCTAACTATTGAACAACCTGGTAGGGGACTCAGTGAGTGTTTCACGGACATCCCCAGTATAGCTCAATGGATGACAGAGGTACACAAACCATCATAACACGGTAAGGTCCAGTCTCTTCGTGACGGGGCGAGGGTCGATCACTGCCTGTTGTGCCGCTGGAATACCTGAGTGGACTACGATCATGCACTTGTCAGCTGTTACTTTTCAATGATCTTTTCAGGTCTTTCGGGCGTACTGATATACTGATGATGACCTTGGATAAAAATAATGCCTTCCATATTAGGGGGATCGCTCCTCACGGTAGATCTCTGGTTGAAGTTTAGGGTTTCTTCGGTTATGGGGGTGGCTTATTGGATGGATTGCCGTACCAATATGGAAAGTCTGTGCGCAAAAGACCTGCGTGCTATGCCGCTTCACAAGGAAAGCGGTGCTTCTCCAAAACTTAGGCTATCAAGAAGGAACCAACCTACAATCAGGGTGAAATGCAGTTTTTTGCACATATCAATTACTACTGAAAACTGCAACATGAACTGCTTTAAAAACTACCATGGGTGGACAGATATTCAGCCTTGTTTAAGTGGGTGAGGGGCTTACGGTGTCTGAGGAGGAAAGCTTTTGTGGAAATCCCAAAGAAGTAGCCCTTTGCTCTTGGGACAGATTACTGTACCAGTTGTTGATGTGCACCAAGCATGTTCGAATGTCTGTCTCCAGGAGTTCTGAATTGAGGACAGTGAAAACAGCTTCGTTGACACGCGCAGCTTGAGGAAGTTGAACACTACAATCGATGACTATGAGGTATTTGAAGAGCACACTCAAACGCATCTTCGCTTACACGGCTGATTTGGGATGAGTGCCTGCTACGCCTGATCAGAACCAAAATCGCTATTTCAACACAAAGGAACACAGCGACTACTTGAGGTTACAAGAATCCATCACGAATACAGCCAACTGAATCAGCCGCAGTGATACACAAGCCCTTGAGTCACTTTAATGCTTCACCGCAGTACACCAGTCACCCCTAAGCTACGCACATAGACAGACGTACAAATTAATGGTTGAAGTCTCCTTCTCAAAGACATTCCTTTGAAGACTAAAGGAGGAGGAAGGGTCGTTCGTGAGGGTTATTCTGTGCGGTTCTACTTTCAGAGGACTGGTAGTTTGATGCTAGCGAGTTGACACGAAATGCGTGCATCTACTCATTTCTGTCTTCTTACTGTATTGTCAGATTGATGAGGTGAGCCATTCATATTTGCACATTCTCTCATGACCAAAATACTGTGCCTCCCAACAGGGAATACCTCCAAGAAGAGAACAAGTGCTGTGGGTTCCTAGCTGGTATCCTCTCTTGAAGGCAACTGGAAGTTTATATAAACAGAAACAGTAGGAAGCGAGAAGTTCCGAGCTGCGATAGTTAGCCTGGACGGCAAACTAGGGTCAAACAATTGATAAAAGAAATAGCAAAAGTGAAGAAAGAAGGCAGCTATTAGTTATCTAACAAGAACGCTTCGAGGTGTCCACACACCCCAACACTCAGTTGAGGCTTGAACAGGCAGTGACTCCTGTTTGGAGGTTTGAGGAAAATATCTTGTCTCAGCCAAAGTATGGTATGGTCTCACAGTCTCAGTAAGGCTTTGACTGGCTCCCTTGCTCGTTGTCAAAGTAAAGAAGTAGAGAAATTCACGCAGTGCGACTCACAAACTCATTGTTCGGTGTGATTTGATTCAACTGTGCTCAAACCCCATTGGACGGATGTATATTTCAAGGTGAAAAGTCCTGGTACCATGCACGAGACGTTCCACTCGAACTCTGCAGCTTTGATGTGAATTAGGGTTATATACAATCCGAGGCGCCGCATACCTCCTGGAGTAGCTCACTTTCAAACTGAAACATCCCCAGGTTCCTATGGAAAAAGCATAGGGTTCTTATCGGGACACCTTTATGACCTGTCCATGGCTACAAATAGTGAATCTGAACTCACTAACTGTACAGTGGCCTAAACTATTGTAACGGCTGCCCTACATTAATAACCCGGACCCTTGACACTTTGCATGTTAAACACTTGTCAAATTTCTGGAAACAAACCCAGTCACACCGTGAAACCGCCCAGTCCTAGTACCATTAAGCATAGGGAGTTGTGAGCACAGATTTCAAGCAAAAACACACTAGCATTTTGAGAAAATATGGTGTCACGGCTGCTGACTGGAACATGACGTGAAGAGGCATAAATGAAACTTCTTTCTCACATTCTTTAGATGGATCCTGAGTGATAAACAGGAAAGGAAAGCGAACGTTGGACTTACCACAGCAGAGCGATTGAGTTTCCTCTTCTTCGAACAACTCATGATCTGGCAGATATTCATCCAAGGAATGATGCTGTCTCATCGATTCAAAGGGCCATGAGTTTTCTGCCGGCGACAAAACTGTGCAGACAGGCTGATCCGAAAGGTAACATGTATGAGAAAGAGACATGGTCGGCTCAAATGTTTGAATTGTACAGTAACTTTGGGTACGATAAATAAGGTAGTATATGGCAGTGGATGAAAACCCTAGGAAGTGACATGAGTCGAACCAAATTTCACAAGAACAACTGTGTTCTTCGGAAACAAGCTGTTGGTTTGTTTGATATGCGAATGATTTTCTGTGATTCTTTTCGACAGAATCAAATGCCAAGCTATCGTACGTAACCACTGGGCCTTCGTTCAACGGAACAAGAGAGCTAGAGGTGTTCTTTAATCGCGCACGGACGGCTGGTTTGGGGTGAAGTTCTGATGTGTGAGTCGGTGGTGCTCCATCGCCTTCGCTCTCTACTCGGTGCCCACTCTCAGTAAACTCAAGGCCGTCAGTAACGTAACTCCATAGATCCACTTTGCTGTCCATTATGCTCGGTTCATCGCCCTTAGTGTTGAAGAGTTCCTTTAGCGGTGGTTGACATCGTTTTCGTGGCTTTGGTGTGTGTGAAGGGAGAACACCAGACGGTTCAGAGGAAATCAGTACTGAAGGGTAATCGATTAGTAAATTCAGACGGCTGCTGCTTCGGCTTCGCGAAGAAATGGTTGGTTGTGTAAGTGGACGCCTAGGAGAGATAGGAGGTTTCATAGCCCAACTCAAAGATTCAAAATAACCTAGTGGTTCACTTTTTTGGGGTTCGGAACTAACAGAGCGCCCTTCATCGTCATCCGCCAGACCTTCATCGAGGCTGCGCGTTTCCTCTAACAGAACTTCTGGAGCAAAGTCTGGCACCGAGGGTTCAACTTCAGTGTACGGTTTTATCGCAGCAGTAATTGACTGATGGCGTTGTCTCCTAGGCTTGATTATTCTACGAGAAGAACTGGCTTCCTCAGGGCGAGATTCATCATCTTCGAGTTCTGGAGTTAAACCGTTGTTGTTAGTGGCAAACGTCTGATTGAAGGGGCCCGTTTGGGGTTCTTCCGGACAGTTTTCATCACAATGATATTGCGCACGGTACGGTGGCACTGAACACAACGTTTCTTGACTGTAGCTCAAGGTGGAGTAGATTTTAGAGCTGAATGAGAAACAACTGGTTGCGCTTCTGTTGAATTCATCAAGTGAACCAACACTACGATGACGATGCAGTTGAATGGTGCAATATGGCGACCACTGTCGTGGCCTGCATGGATGCACCTTACGTTCAGGCCGAGTTGAATGAGACAAAGCGATTATAGACTTGTTAACCATGAGTATTGGAGGTTCTTGGGAATGGGGCTTTTGTGGACTGATCATATGTAGTTTAGTCCCAGTACGGCAGTGCTTGCAATGAATAATTTTGTCAGCCACTACGGAAAGTTCATTGTCGTTTTTACTGATTTCTTCATAAAATGGCCCAAAACACAGGATTTCGGAGGCCTTTACTAGAGGGACACAGCTGTTCACAGTTGGTCTACCGCCACGTAACGTATGAGCTTGTTTGCACCCGGGAATGTTGGAATCTTCCACAGAGTTCCGAGGGAATGTAATGATCATACCTGATGGAGCATGTGTCTGAATGCACTGCACTACACCAAATACGCTACAGTCTGTGTACCGCACATTTGGTGCTCGATTGCAATCGATCGTCGCGTGTTCAAATATGACGACGCGCTGTTTCGGTTAGTAGGATGGGTGGATTGGGCGACATTAGAAATCTGATCAGAGAAGGACGAAGGCTAGTCAACTGGTGCACGTGAACAACTCCTGATCAATTTTTGTGCAAATAGTTTTGACTACTAAAGTTATCAAAAAATGAACGATCTGAAGAACATTGAGTCGACTATTGAACATCACCTTGTGAGAGGCAGGCGCCTGCACTATGACGAGACCGGTTTCTCACTGCCAAGTACTCATGAGTCATGGTTGATAGCATTTCATCACTACCTGATACAAAAAGAGACACAAAAACTAGCCCCGAAAACGTCGACAGACCACAGAATCGTAGACGAGTAACACAGATGTGGCTCCTAACGAGTGTTGTACAGTAGCTATCTATATAGGATAGATAACTCTGAACCCCACTGAACATCACATTACCGAGAGAAAACTCTTCTGGACAGGAATATAAAAAGTTTGGCTGATACACTGCTGGCACTGCCGTCACAGAAACCAAAACAATGTGAATAGACTTTGGGTGGAGTTTTATGACGAAAACATAAACCCAAGTTAAACACGTACCCAAGTTATTACAGTTGCCAAATTTGCAATCATCTTTTTACAGTGAAAATGTGAAGAGTAGTGTTCAGCTTTTGTAGTAAAACGTTATAAACGACCGACTTTCAATCTATACAGTGAGTAAGCAAGTCAAGTTGCGCCTCTGCTGCGCTTTATCGGTGCAAGGTTGAAACGCACGCGGAAAGAAATTTTTGGGGCTGAGACACTACCAGATTGCTCGGGTATAATCGAAAAGTAAATGGTGGCTTCGAAATAGTGGTACTAGTCAGTACTTTGCACTTTAGCGCTTTATCTATCTTTTGCTGGGGAGATGCAACGATATTAATGAATCCAAGCCCAATTAAGGAAGCCTAGTTCATTCAGTACCAAACAAGACATACCTGCTGCGTTCGATTTACATCTTCGAGACGATCGTTTGGAATATGATGGGATATGAGAGAAGAATCATCAAATTCGGGGATCACCGAACAAAGAGTGCAAGATTTCGTATCACTTGAGTGAATGGAATTGTCCCAGTTATGGGAATCTTGAATCACCACAGAAAGTTCTCGCTCAAGTTTCGCACATAAAGAATGCCCAAAATTCATGATCGATTTCAGGCGTTGTATCAAAACTGTAGTTTCAATGTCAATATTTCCACCAGTTATCCAGGTGCGCTTCACCCAGTCCCTTTCAACCTGGTCAAATTCCGAACGCAGGTCCTGAAGTACTCGGAGTTTTTTTATCTGTGGAAAGTGAGGTGTTGGAATAGGTGAGAAAGGTTTTTAATTTGTCTGAACCAGGTCTGAAACAAGCAGCAGGTTTTAACATAAGCCCTAAACCTGGGGTTGGAGCGATTAACCTCATGAGAACTCTATGGACTGCACAGTACTATTTCACCACACTGATCAAACGGTTTTCAGTAAATTTGACAATAACGCCTCTGACTCCCAGGAAGGCAATACCACCATGCAGGGAATCAGCAGCGTTATAAAACAAACTTTGATATATTTTTAAGAAGGAGCCAACCAAAACGAGCTGACAGTAAGAGTCATTGTTCTATTCAAAGAAGTATTGCTTGAAGAATGCGAATATTTTCCACCCGGTTCGTAATTCCTTGTATTTGTTTAAATGTGTGAGATCCTCTACTAGGATACGTGTGGCCAACAAAATCCTTGCCTTCATTTTAACTCAGAGTTGAGAATGCGTGTGTATGTTGATCAATCGTGTATACATGCACCGAACAGCTTAAATGGCTCTTATCTGAATAATGCACGCTCACCTGTCGGAATTTTCTCTGTTCTGTTCGATCTATCATGCAGTGGATATCGGCGGCAAGCTAATGTTCTCTCTTAGACAAGTCTAGTTACGAAGGCGTGGTGGCTTTATACCTTTCTGATGCATAGACCCCAGTGAGCGGGAAATGTTTGTATAGTACGAATTACGAGAACTATGGAATGGAACTGTGTAAGTACCAACTATCGCTAGTAAGCTGAACGAAAGGGAAACTGACTGAAAGGGAATGGGAGCAACCGAAACTACCTGGTCACGTCTCATCCTGTTTGCTAGAGTTGTGCGACTCATGCGAATCAAATGATCGATGGAATTCTTCCAGCCTTGGTTGTGCTTTAAGCGGGAACTTATTTCGTTGCCGCGCCGCAATAGACTCCTGATCTTTGTGACTACTTGCTCCAACTTGTTTTGTAATCCATCCCGGGTTTTGCCGGGACTGGGACCAAGCCGTCGTCTGTGATGCAGATTCTCCGACGGGCTGTCATGATTTTCCGCACTTTTTTCAACCTTCACTATTGACGATTCGGCCAACATTTGCTAAAATAAACGAAGATAGATGAGCTGATCACAACTGGCTGATGAGAAAACCAGATATTTCACAATGCTATGAGGTGAACAAGGGTGATTTGAATCAAGGTTGAGGTCGCGGCCCCTAAAGATTTCGTGAGTAAACTGGAGTGATAATGGTTCACCTGCCTTAGTAGCATCCTTCAAAGGTATATTTTAAATACTTATACTTACTTGAAGTTGTCCATAAAACGTTTCGATATGGCATAAATTTCTCCCGGACATTTTAACTTCATGCCGCTAGTTCTTTAGATTCTCATGGAGACATCTTAAGATTGCTAATGAGATACCGCACAAGTAATACTTGGGCGTGACTAAGACACACGATGATAGAGTTTTATCAAAAGTTATAGATGCAGCCTGCCCCAGCTACGCAGACCCTTTCTGTGCTGGCTGAGCTTCTTCTTCCGAGTAAACTACTTACATTCTATAAGTAACGAGAAATTGTATTAAATTACTCGTCTTTGGACAGGGTATTCATCCGAGTGACGTGACGGAAAAGTGAGCAATTTATTGTGTAAAACTCTTGAGAAACAGTTTACTCAACACAAAAACGCCAACATCAACTTGTCATTGGTCCTCAAATCAGGGGAATAATGATTGTAAGGGAACTTGCTGAAAACCGGACAAATGAAATCATCCTAATGCGTTGTGGCAGTTGGAGATAAAAGAACCGAATCAAGACGAGAACCTACCAGTCGTTGTGCACAGATCATGTGTTGTACGGTACGAACAAAGTGATGGCTACTGTTCTTAGAGGTTACGGTGCTGCTGCTCTGTCAAGTACAGAAGACCTATAGGTCATCAGTGAGTGAAATACGTTATCTGTCAGGCACATCCGAAAAAGTAGAGTGATCGAGGAAGTATTGATAATGGAATTCAGCCCATTTATGCAGTGTATCATTTTTGTATCCCGTATCATGGCAGAATAGCCACACTAATGAATATCCGTCGGTGGCTCGTACTTTCCAGCTCTTCTGCCAGGAACCAAAGTTCCCGATCGTTTTCATGATCCAGGAGATACACCCGGAACGGCTGTACAGTGATTTTGGGATTGCGAAGACTGTAAAACTGAAGCGTCAGTCACAAACCGTGTTTCATACACCATCCCAAAAAACAACACAATGTAGAAAGGCTGCATTAGGGTAGTTTCGCGCTATAAAGGAGAATGTTGGTACTTCAGGTAGCATAGATGGACGGTGGTTTGTTCGCTGAGCTGGGCAATTCGATTGCAAACGTTTCATCACCAATCAAGGTGAT
This sequence comes from Opisthorchis felineus, assembly GCA_004794785.1. NCBI lineage: Eukaryota > Metazoa > Platyhelminthes > Trematoda > Opisthorchiida > Opisthorchiidae > Opisthorchis > Opisthorchis felineus. The sequence goes on along the minus strand of SJOL01006425.1, from coordinate 427,924 downwards.
ATCATCAGTGCGTTGCTAGAGAGGGTACTGGAGCGTGGCAATGGGTCAGTGGCTGTGCACTACGCTCTCTAACAACGCACTGATGATATCACCTCGATTGGTGATGAAACGTTTGCAATCAAATTGCCCAGCCCAGCGAACAAACCACCGTCCATAGTTTCGCGCCTCGTGATTTTTTTAGAGACGACTAGCATCAATAATGAGTCGCATTTCATCGCTGTGTTCATACAGAAGTTTATTGAAACTCTTGTGCTCTGGCACCAGAGAACATTGTTCTGGAAAGAATAGGCTACGGTTGAGCAGATAAACTTCAACTGCGTTGAGAGAGATGAGACCATGGGTGGAATACATTAAACGGCTGCTAGATCACCTGTTACCTCAGACTCTACCAAGTACTAGGTTATGCCTGCAAAACATGGCTCCTACAAGCAGAGAATATCAGGAAAGAATTTTTCCATCCGACGAATTGTCTCCAGGCCAGGTCCAGAAACATTATTACGATCTACACGCCTATCTCAGGTTCTTGAATGGCGACATCTACAGTGGTTTGAGCATCTGTTACGATGCTGGTCTCTATATCACATCAAGGACGACATTGTAACCTCAGAGGAAAACTAAAAATTTGAGCCATTGCTTTCAAAGGCAGCATGGAAAGCGAATTGTACAGGTCGAGCAGGCAGTCACCACACTTGAGCGGCGTCCATCCGAGATATTTCTGAAGCTGACTAATTCCGTTTCGAGAGGTGCTCCCTTTAAAACAGGTTGGTTAAAACTTGGTGCTCCACACGACCCTTTCAACCGTGGACAAAGTGAAACACCTAGTAATTATACAACGCGTACCACCAAATACCATATCAAGCCCAAAAATGCAACACTCCGACGATCGGCTTAGTAAAAATTATAGTAATTACAATAGTAAGGGTATAATAACACGGACATAACCGTTTTAACTGACTGATCAGTAAAACTGCACGTTACGCATACTCACTTTAATGTCTGTTAGCCATTCCGGGATACATGCGACCAGATTTTCTTCTTTTGATGATTCCATTGCGTCTATTCTCCTCAACCAGTCGTCTACAGGAATTGACCAGCTAACATTTAAGTTACTGCAACTATCCGACTTGCTTATTGGGACTGGTGTGCTGGAAAAAGAATGAAAGAGGCCAATCACAAAAACGCTTGGAGGGTAAAGAAGTGGATACGCACAGCCAAGCAAAAATCTAAAAAAAGATTTATTCTGATGGAACAATCTCTTACGAGGCCATTTAAACTTCTGACTCAAGCTCAATACGATCAATAAATCAACAATCACCCCTGTTAATCTCCACTCTCAATGAGCAAATGCCTTTATGAGCTTGTGGCATTGCAGAATTCGTTGTGTGGCTATTCAGTAATCTCATGGGATCCTGTTCATCGCAAGTGATAATAAATAACTATTTACGTGAGCACTTCAACTGATGGATCCATTTGATGAGCATCCTAACAACCATTAAAACGGGTACTTGGACCACGCACTACGGAACGTCAAAGGTTACCTAAATTCAGGCCTCCAATAGGTGATAATCCATGATCGATACTGTCTCATTGACCGTAATACGGCCAGTTTGTTTAGCAGTATATAGTGTGACCCAGAAGCTTGAAACCAACAAATGATTCGATCCACCTTTGCATTTGTAATAATGTGGAGTTTCGGAGCGGCTTCAAACAAACCCGACCAGCAGATGAGCTCGCCCGCCACCAAAGGGATCATTTATTTCGAATGGTCCGTCGGCGTTAGACTACGTAGCACGCAGAACAATGACGTCATAGTCGATCGTTCTAGGGCTATGTGACAGCCCACAAGCTCATTCGAGTTCAATACTCATCTCAACCACTGATAAGCCAAAAGACTACGTTTCATTGAGTGCAACTACTTGCGCTTGTCTCTGACAGCGTTGTTTAAACAGAACTAAAAAACTGCAACAATATTTATGAATCCAACAAAAAGAGGAAGGTAGTAAATCTTGTCCGTTCCTGGGGCTAACCAAGGGATATTCGAAGGACACTCCCCTACCGCCGAGCAAAACACCTGTGTAACTGTTCATCACTACAACTGTACGTATTACTAGCATCCACGATCAAAGTTAAAACGGAAGAACAGAAGGGAGATTCGTAATAGGTGTCTGTCGTAGCCAAAACCAGAACGTGTGGTTTGTGAAAGTCCTTCTTCAGAGATTGCTAACTATCTGGAATATCCCGGTGATAAGACCGACACTTCCTCATTGCTGAGAGTGGTGGCAACATGCCCCCCCCCTCCGTTCGCCTGCTTCCTCTGCGGCTCTAACCATCAGTAAGGATGAGCTTAGTCTACGGTTGATAGAAGGTTCCAAGTGTGACATTGCGCTTGCTTGGTGTATATTATGGTCGGATTACCATTATCTTATAACTAGTTAAACTTTGTTTGCGAAGTCGGTGCTTCAGATGGGAAGGTGTAATCTGACGTTCGGTGTCCTAAAAATACCAGTATATGCAAAAAATTTATCGACTCACGATTGTCTTCTTAAGCGGGTTATTTTCAGCAACTCTAAAATACAGCCTTCAAAAGCACTTTCCAAACGAATCGCAAAATCTTGATATATTGCTGCAGTTCCTATTGACGACGGCATTCGCAGTAATCCCGTTCTGATATACTGCATGGAAGTTTTGAACAGTGACTGAAAGGAAGGTTAGTGAATGCTGAATGATGACAGACTCAACATTTTATGATACAACATAATGGAACTATAAGGACAGACGGGAAGAAAATTTGCCATCACAATACACGAACATAAGCTTTCAGGAAGAAGACATAACACAATGTCACTTATTTGAATTCACAAAGACCGAGAAGGATCTCAGTTCAATTGGGATAATGTTCAACTACTTGCTCACACAAGAAAAAACGAGAGCGGAAGTTTGCGGAGGTGTGGTAGTCCACATACAAATCGATCAATAAACAAGTCGATACCGATCCAGTCTATCAGCCACTACGAACAAAAGAAGTACACAGCCACGGGACTCTGAACCATATGGGAAATCAAACACCCTAACGGCAACCAACGGAACAATCGGATCAAAGAAAGCTACTAAAAATATAAGGCTACTCAATCGACCAATCAAGTGGAACGAAATCAGACCAAAAAGCAAGAAGGAAACTGCCCAATCAAAGCGGAAGAACAGAACTGTCGAATTGAAGACGCCCAACGGACCATCCAGGAACAAGGAAATGAGATCACACCGCAAGTCAGATACCCGGCTGACCAACCGAATTACGCGGAAACCACCTCGGGACCGACCGCTCACTTTAGAGCCATTAGACACTGTTTAGAAACTATAAAAGCATATGCAGAAGAGGGGGAATTTACCCACTCGGCCCGGCACTGACGATGTCACCTCGACTGGTGATGAACGTTTGTAATCCAACTGTCACGCTCGGCGAACATACCAACAAGCAGGCAACGTACCCAAGCTACCTATATTCCGCAACATTGCAAAAGACGTTATCAGTTTGAGACTAAATGAGAGACAATCGAATGACACGCTGAGTATACTCATGTACAAACATGATATCTGGCACAAATTCTATGGACACCTGAAACAATAGGAAAACAGGTTCACATAGGTACACCGATTAAGTCAATAGCCGAACAGCACAAATGACAGATACAAGTGGGGTTCGGATGAGCCTCCAGTAAACAACAACTTATTTTGCAGGTTAGCACATTTCGCCGAATGCGTACAATCTGGTGTACAAGGAGGAACATAAGCTTGACGGAAAACTCGGGGAACGCGCCCACCAAGAAGGGCGACATCAGCCATGGACTGTTGGAGAGTTCTCGGCAACCTTGTGAGTAATGAGTTCTGTCAAGAAGACTATCATTTTTACGGTTACGAAGACAGCAATGAAGCAATATTTAAGAATACTTACTTGTAAGCTGTTCTGTTGGAGATGTGATGTGTTGGAGATGCGCGCGTGGTGCTGGAACCGATCTAATTGCCTATGTAGTGTGGGCAGAAGTAAGCGTGCTTGTTGTAGTACCCCGCTGGTTATTCTGCTGTGATTCTTTCTGTAAAGCGGGGCCAATGGAAAAGTTCGTGAAAAACGATCGATATCCAGCAAAACTATAAATGGTGGCTGGAAGCCCATTCAAAAAGAGGGACCTACAGTACGGAGGCAATACGGGCGGAGGAGGACTGTTTCCATTTCAATCACTTTTCAAGAAAAAAAAATTGGTCCTCGGAACCTAAACGGTGATAGTTTCTGGTTTCCGAAAGGATTAATTTATCCTCCAAAGGGAAGTATCCTAAGGACAGTGACTCTGTCAGTCGCCTCAGATCAAGTAAAAAGCCAATGTCAACCTCTCTCTATAGACTCACTCATAGTTTGAGTAGCACAGCAATGTCGCGCGTTCGGAACGAACTCGCCGTGCCGTATCCATAAGCACAGATAAGTCCATCTGTGTATTTCGGTCGCTGGCAGCTAAGCTGAGCAGCTCTAGCCAGCCCAGATTTCGACTCAATTCATAGTCAATCCGCTAGGGTAGAAAAGAGAGTAGAAGAATTAAAGTGGACATGAAGCTAAGACACATAAACACTTTTGAGCCACCTTTTATCAACTTAGAGAGAGAAAGAAGACGCATCATTTCACCCTGTTGCAGGGTAAACTAAGACTGCTGGTGCGGCCCGGTTGTTAAAAACGAATTACCTTGATCTTGCCTCAAAGGAGCGAAGCAATCGCCAATGTGCAGACCGTAACTAACGACCGACCAGGGAACCACAAGAGGACCAAAATTAATGGAGCAAAACTCAATTGGAGCTCATGAATGGGTGTTAATGAAGTCCGTCCATGTGAGATTTTATCCACTAAACACATGCTGAACAGTTGGATGGTGAAAAAATCATGTGGAGAGAAAACTAACCTCCTGGAAGCGAGCCGATTGCCGTTCTGTTTGCATTAACATCCAACCGAGATGTGGTACACTAATGCCTTCAATGTGACTCCGATTTGATGTGAACGGGGACAAAGCAGTAGGATCAGGGAGGACCGAAAGTGTATTGCAGCCGGAACCTGGGACGAGTGGCAGTTTATCCAGAATGACCCGCAGTCCGCACCGCATTTCAACAACTTGCTGATGACTGAGAACCGTCTGATGCAAAATGGTGTTTAAGATATTACACCATAACGACAGCGAGTCCACTAAGGTCAACTGAACACAAAATACGGCAGGGTAAGATGTGCTGATATGTGTAGGACGATCCGACGCCTCAGCGTGTCCAAAACCCGTATACAGTTCCTTTACCAACACCCACGATTTTCTAAGAACAGTGGAGTGATCCTAAAACAAAATCAGTTGATATGTGGCGATTACATGCGAAGATAGCAACAAAAACGTTACCTCGATACTTTATTAAGACTAGAAGATAACTAAAGATGTAACACTGCCTTCCTCAAGTCTTTACTTCTTTTTGTCTTATCAACCACCAACCCATCACTACGCACTACTACGCTCCCTAACAACGCAATGATGATGTCACCTCGATTGGTGATGAAACGTTTGCAATCAACTTGCCCAGCTTAGCGAACAAACCAATAACCATGAGAGCAAGTGTTTGGAAAGAAAGTCAACAAAAGCGATGATGGTATCGGACAGCAGCGTATCGTACAAGCTCTCGAGAAGCACTGTTGAAATTTGCCAGTTGTGTATGACTGCATCACAGTGACAGGTTCCGATCCGCTGATGTTTCGATCACTAATGGTGAAGTGACTTTTCCGCTCAGTTTATCAATCACTGTAACAAGTTTGTATTGCACTAAAACTAACATGAAGGCAGGCTACAACAAGTTGGCATACAGACACCTAGAGATAACACACTACTCACAAGGTTGCTGACGCAGACCATCATAAGCGAGAGATTCAGCTGGGTTCGGCTGCGTCTCCTGTCAAAACCGAATTCGCATGCAAATGAGAGTATTTGTCGAAAGCTGATTTATTCCGCTGCAAACTAGTCATCGGTTTACAGGCTTATTTAATGTATAGAAGTCATACTGAGCATCAGGATACAAGTCAAGCTGGAAAAAAAAGAGATTTGTCTCACTTGAAGCATTTCTGTATCTCGCTTGGAAAGGTTATAGGTTGCGGTAGTGAGCTCACGCAGTGAACTGAAAGCATCAAGTATTTTAGCATCAACGCGCGTCAGATGGGCACGGTGATATTCGCCAGCTTCTGATGACTCAGCAATGCGCTTTTGTTGCAACCTCCGCCGAATGCAAATTGGGTCAGAGAACAACCGATGATGACCATCTTCGGCTGAACTTGGAGGTAGTAAAATATATTCGTCTAGATTGCACAACTGACTAAACGACGCTTCATATTCCTCCAACATTTCCAGTTGGTCTTCAATGCCGTCGCCGGTTTCAAAAGTTTTCACATCTGTCAAAACGGATACAAGGGAGAAGTATTTGTGATTTGTTCAAGCGTAAACGGAGAGTTAATGGAGAATGATTTGCTACGCAGAGGTTATGTACTAGAAGCAAGGATATCCGTTTGCAAAGACGGGTGCTTAAAGAGTTTCAACAAGCCTACATAATCCACAATGGGTTTTCCTTTATTGGTGTCCTAGAAATGCTGCAATTCCTGCGTACATCTGCTACATCAATGGATACCAATTAAAGCTATGTTTTAGTTTGTCCGTGTAAACTAAAATGCACTATTTCGGCTGGAAACCCACGTTGATATATTAGGTCTTATGCTGAAAACACAACGGGCAGTTCATTTTAATTGGGTATGCATTGGACCGTGCAGAAAGTCCTGCAGCCCAAGGTGGACTATAGTGGTCGAAATGACATGATTGCTGCATTCCAAATTTGAAGAAGATTGTAACGGGTGGGCTTCTCGTAAGGCCCAAAGGAGCCATGCTATGTCATCATGTCCAACGAGCAACGGCACTAGCAAAATGCCAAAGCAGCCAACTCTCAAGGCAAGGTGTGTTTCCATCAAGGGCCACCAGCAAAACCACATACTGCATCCTCCAGAACAAAGTCTTCGAAAAAGAAACGTATCGGAAAGTCAGTCTGTGGAGGGATAATAGACAAATGGAAACTTAAGAATGGTTACAATAACTAAATGTTGACGAACAGAATTTCAATTTCACTGCTGAGGGTTGTTTTCGAGAGCTGTATTGAGTTCATTAAATTTCCAGATGATTCGATAGTCTAGCCGTGAAGGCACTTTTTTAGAGGGTAATAAAGGAACTTGTAAAAACAGAAACGCAATCTCTACTCGGTGAAGCTACCAAGCGGTGATCGAGGTTGTGATCTGTCTAAACGAACATTCCACGGAGGTGATCATTGGATTTATTCAAGTAAGTGATGGTAGACTGTTTTATCATCTTGTCCCCAGAGAGAAGGTATAATTCCAAGGAACCAGACCCTCAGTTCAAACCCAGCAGTGTCATTCAAAGACGCGCCTACAGAGATAATCCAAAAAAGAAGAATGGGCCATCCTCACAAGCCCAGACTTGAGCAAATCCCACGCGACACTCAGGTGCCTATAATCAGGTACCAAGCAGGAATTTTTAAGGTGACAGACAGCGTGATAATTATTCAGAAACTGACTCTGCGGCCGGTACTCACACCAAATAAATAATTCCCAGGCATAATTGGATGCAGCATTTTGAGTTGAACTCCAGTCGTCCATCTCTGTCTGAAGGGGAAACGGTCCCAATCAGCCCCCCTGTCACACAATGCTAGGTTACCCATTTTCCTCTGCTAACCTCACATCCTCATTTGTGTTGGCATCTGACTCTGGTTTATAGGCAGCAGTCTATCCACTGTGTTGTTTCAATTAGGCGCGGGTGCCCGGTAGGCTATCGACTATTCCTGAGGAGAACCGGCATCTAGATGTGGTCTCTACGAAGCCAACATAACATGAGCCCTTAGCTGTATATCTTATAACATGCAAAATGTAATCTAGTGTGACGTGATCAAGCTGACAGAGTAGCATTAATTTGCATTGGGGCGAAGAGCCATCCGTCGTCATAATACCGAAAGGTTAGGGTAGAGAACAACTCATCGAATGGAATTCTGGCCAAAACAGAGTACCGTTACCTCTCCAATCGACCAGAAAACGTTAAACTGTTTATAAATGGAAATCCGTACCAAGAACTTACCACGCGGGAAGCCAGTCAGTACCAAGCTAAAAGATATTATAAGGCGTGGCGACTGTACAGACGCATGTTAATCAGCCGCCAGTGGCCCGGAGGTAATGTGCTTCCAATCTTCTACGGTTTCAAATCCTCCCCGAAATTCGACAAACAGATATGGTCGATTATTTCCAACAACCGCTAACAAGCTGCCGTTCCATCACAGCACGTCGAACAAACTTGAACTATCATGTCTGAACAGGCAGACATTTTAACACTTTCAGCCATACGACTAGTCAGCCGGACTCCTCAAACGGTGTCCAGGTTGGATCAGAACTTATAGGAGATGAATCAGCTTTTCTTCGTTTTTTCGCAAAAGCTGAATTGACTTTGAGGCTCAGGTGTACGGGTGCGCCACATTAGTACCAGAATTGTCTGAGCTCGAGATAGCTCAGTGCTTAGGGCGCTTACTTACTGACCAGAAAGTCCGTGGTTCTAGCCCAGCCTCGGCATCACAACTGCTCCTGTCTAGGCCTGGATGACCTGGCAGTGTCTCAGCCCTAGTGCTTCCTTGGAGTGGAATGGCAACTATGCAGCTGAACGACAATATAATAATATTTATTACTATCGGAATTCTCTCATGAAAGTAGTGGGTTCGGAAACCCATTCAGGATCCGGAAGACTCATACTCATGACTCTGAGGAAGGAAGAAGCAGCTGCCTTTCGGCCTTCTAATATGTATGTGCTCTGCTCAGGAAATCCAAAAAGTGAACAAAAACCTCTCGGATATAGCTCCCATGGACTAACCAGAGGGTGCAAAAGTCGTGATAACCTGACCGTATACGAATAAGTAGGCTTCAGTACGATCATGCGAAGAATGAGAACAAGTTTAGGAGAAAGAAATCTTCATTGTGCCCGTTAGTAAACGTGATTCAAAGGTTTATGAAAATAGACTGCGTCCTTCAGGTGGGGTGGGAATCTTTGGAACCAAACAGCCTTCAGATTGGTTCTTTGTTTGCCTTAAGACTTACCCAATCAGATAACATGCATGTGGCTAGGTAAACAATCGATTATCTACCAAAGCTTTCCGAAATGAAAGCTTTTAGAGAACATGATGAGTTACGTTTTTAGGAGCTTGTGTGTAGGCGTGAATCGCCTGCAAGATCCAAAGGCAAACTGGAAGCGTTCCTAAAACAGACCACGCCCTTCCAGTGGAATGAAAAGCTTTGGAATCAAATATTAGTTCCGCTTCTGCCTTAAGATTTGACCAACCTAACAACTTACGTATATGGCCCGGTAAACAATCGGTTGTCTACCAAACCTTACCGAAATGAAAGCATTTAGAAGACATGATGAGTTATGTTTGTACGTGCTGTAGACAAAGCTCACTAACACCGAAACACGTAGCAGTCGTGCTTGGAAATAGAGCAAATGCCTGGACAACCACAAAGAGATGAAAAAGAAAATAATTCAAGTGAAATCTGGACTAAAACGCATACTTTCATCTCGTAATCTTGTTCTAAAGCGTTCGAGGTCGTTGTCCAAAATTTGATTGGAAACTTGCGATCGGAGGTAGAGAAGATGGAACCATCGTTCGAGGATATTCTCCACCACAGTAGTGCATTGAAACAGCCGGTTATTCACATCCAGTAAGCGGCTCAAAAGTGGTAATAGGTGCTTGGTTGCGTGGTCATCACCATGTACTATCATCTTGATTGCCAATTTGGAGCAGCTGAGTATTTGTGGCCCGATCATCTGTGTGGGTATGTGGAAAATAACGAGCAATACTCATCCAGCAGGAAGGCTTTTTGAAATTTTGCATACAAGCGAGTAAACAATAGCATTCATCTGGTAGGCGGCACATAAATCCAGCAATAGGATTACCTACATTCGTTTGTTGTGAAGTTAAGTCTCGTTCTGTATGACGACAAGGAAATCAAGTAAACCGTTGACGAACGACAAAGTGATGACTCGTAAGGCTTTCCTAGGCCAAGACCATAACGTATTCCCCGTAAAATATGCAGATAGAAATGCGTGAGTTACGCTTAACCTGTTCCGCACAAAAGGTTTGCGTTTGTATAAGACGACTTCATAGGATTGAATCCGACGATGCAGATCCCTGCATTCATACGGGCACATTTTTTAAACGAATTTGTGGATAGAACTGCACCAATTCGAGTTTTCCCATGAGTCAGTCGATCCGACTAATCAACTTTGTTAAAACAACCGATACTGAAAGCACCGTTAATCATATAAATGATCACACCAATGCCGCATTATGACCCATTTGCACGTGTTTTTGCCTCTGAAGACTTCAAACAAACCCGGTTGAATTTCACCTCGCCCATCTACGCCACCAACACGGACTATTATAGATCAGAGATCCGAGTAAGCGTAAATCGGCCGATTAAGTTGTAGCTAAGCAGCTGATCCGATTAACTGATGGAGTGCATACCTATCTAAAATTGCATACAGTTTCACCAAACACAGCCAAACTATGGAGATACACGCAAACAAGGCCACGACGATGATTGGCATATCGTCAGTCATAAGGTAACAATGGTTGTAGCCTCTGGAATCAGTGTTTTGTTCCCAATTATGTTGAGCTTTCATTCAATGGTGCTTCCGTTCCATTAGGATACTTAACAGATTCACCAGGATTACGGCAGGTGTTGCTAGAAAAGAGTTGGGAATGTGCTGAAATTTGGTAGCTAGGGTGCACTTATTGGTTGTTGATCAGGTAGCCGTTGATCCGTTCGCCGAGCTTAGCAATTAGCTTGCAAGTGTTTTGTCACTAAACGAGGAGACATCATCAATACGCAGTTGATCAAACACCAGAATTAAAGGGTGTAGGTCGGCCGACCAATCGAAAAAATCGGCCGTTCCGATGTTATAAAAACGGCACCTCATAAATCGAAAAGTACTCCAAGTCCGACTTTTGTAGTCACTAAAGCAGAACTGTAAGTCAAAGACGTTAGTGCAAAATGCCTACAAATTTTGGAGGAGATGCACGCCTGAGAGATATAGGAGGCCAGTAGATAAACTTACCATTTGTTTGGAATATGCATCGACGAGGCTGCTCAAGGTCCAGTCCCCCGTATCTGGAACTTCTGGTGAAACAATTTCCTCCTGAGGTCCATTCACGTGCGGCTCTCGTTGTTCATCAATGGACTTCAAGGCATTCCCAAGCCGGATTAACCGGTTGAAGAAGTTTGCCCCGTCTTCTCGGTTACATGAGATAGCTGGAGGCCGGTTGGGACAATTTTCCAACCATCGTGCCATAGATGACGGCGAGAGGTAGGGGTTTAGTTGAATAAGAATTGACAATAATTTCATTCGCAGTGTTAGAGAAGTCGGCGATATATGTGGCTGGTTGTTCGTAATGTTCCCAATAATATGCTGCGCCTGCACCCACAGCAGTCGTCGCTGCTGTTTGTGCATTATCACCAAACCCACTAGATCGCGAGTCTGAGAGATTTGTTGTTGAACGCGATCCAGCTCCAAATTGCACCACTCTTCCATACCAGGCGCGTCTTTCGGACCGTCAGCATCTTCTCCTTTTTTCTCAAAGCCCATTTCCCCGGAAAGGTTCGAAAGTATATGGTAATCAGATAAGAAGTCAAAGACGTCCGTGATACGTGGCTTTGGGTTACAAATCCCGTCCTCGTTGTACCTTCCTGTCAAGTCTGTGACACTTTTTCGTTGACAGAATTCTAGCACACGTTGGCCTATAAGACAACCACGCATAAGGACGCGTGTCTGTTGCATAATGTTACACAGGTGCAGCTGAGCAGCTTCGGCTCTTTCCATAACTCTGGTCCGACTCGCTTCACACAAAGCCATACGATCAAGGAGAAACTGTTGAGAAAAGGTAAGTCGGGGGGGGGTGGCGGGCAAACTCCCTGTTAGTTGTGTATATCTAACGAATTTTGAAAGTACCTCCAAAGCACCTCCCAAACAGTAATAGTCATACCAAACGGGAACTACCATCGTCAACCTACAAATGGTTCGATACTGTTGCTATTTTTGAAGGAAACAGGTGCTTCAACCATCACCGGCAAATGATTTATCAAATATGATCAGTGGTCTGTCCGCCTTACACGTCTGGCAAAAAAAACACAATCTGAACAGTACATCCTATTGACGTGATACAATACTCATAAAGTTTCTGAAAACTCTTCGACAGCCCACGACCGGCTTCGCCCTTCTTGGGGCTCATCAGGTAGGCGCAGTCCCCGAGCCTCCGTCAACCCTATGTTCTAAGTAAAAACATAAACGAGAGATTCAGCTGAGTTCCAGGTGAGTCTGCCGTCAAAACCAAATTGGTATGCAAATGAATGTATCTAGCTAATTTCGTGCATTTTAGGTTCAAGCAGAACATAAGGTTAACGGAAACTCGTGGACTGCGCCTACCTGATGATCCCCAAGAAGGACGGAACCTGTCGTGGGCTGTTGAAGAGTTTTCGGCAACTTATGAGTAGTTTATAACGTCCATACATGTATCGGGATTATCGTACCAACTGAAACATGAGGTTGCCTGGTGCAGCACATTCAGTTGCTTAAAAACATCGTGACCGAGAGATTCAGCTGGGTTCTAGATGAGTCTGCCGTCAAAACCAAATTGGTATGCAAATGAGTGTAGGGACATCCTATTCCCTTTTGTCACAGAAAGCTTTCGACTTTCTCGGCTCCATGAAACACGCCCTCATCAATCAGTAAGTGGTTTTTTAACCGATTGGACGGAGTGATGCATAATGTTATGTCGCGTCTACATCCCGAAAGACCAATAATTTTAAAACTATCGCAGCAACAAGTTGGCTGATTGATTCAGGGCTTGAGATGTCTACAATTCAAAGTTTAATCGCGCAAATTCCAACAGAGGCGAAACAAGAAAAATGCATGAATTCAAACAAAGCAGCATGGGGTCCGCAAAGAATTGTTGGTGACTGATAGGATGGTGTTGTAAATTTTTGTTCAAGCTATCGCCCTGATCTTAACAAAATACACTCATCAACAAACGTTAAAGGGAGATTTAAATGAATCTCAGATGAATCTCTCGTTTTGTTCCTACCGAACACAAATCATTATTCTAAGGCGAGGAAAGTCAGAGATGTTCCCTGTGATGTGATATCCAACCGATTCAGGCGAAAAATTATGCTGTTTTAAAAGCAAGACATTTTTGTGCGAAACAAACCAACATGTTTAGGCAAACGGACAGTCCCCTCGGCTTGACGATGGAACAACAGAGTTGTAACAAACTACCGATACTTATCTTCAAGAGTACATTCTATTTGGCAGTCGGCTTAGTTCACTCAGGTTGTTGGTTTGTTCGCCGAGCTGGGCACTCTCGTTTTGTCTCTCTCGTGCGGCTGGTTTGCAAGTGTGCACTGTGACTTCTACCGACCTGACCCATTTCAGTACATGACCGACCTGCTTATTGGTTGCTGTTTTTTTGCGTGGTCATTATTGTTCACGTACATAGCTCCCCTCTAATTTGGTCTTGCTTACCTCGCCATAGCTAGCAGATTTGAAAGCCAGTGGCACAGCAGCATACAAACAAGATTCTGATCTGAACAAGACCCACACACGGTTGCTGTTTTCACAGACCTGACCCAATTTCTGAATTCCAGTATCATCGAAAAATTTACGTCGGAATACGCAACGAGTTTGCTGAGACATCTCCTGAATAACACTGACAATACAGTTGCAAAAAAAGTATTTTTCTCTTCGAAATCGTTTTGTACTTTAGCATGTTCCAACTCTTGACTGGATAAGTTGAATGAGTCTTGCTGGCAATTCTGCCTTGTCTCTAGCATGGCGGCGTTTAAACCTTGTAATATAAAAATCGAAAAATCCCGGAGTAACAGACTGAGCATCTTCCTTGGAATGAGTGGTTGTATATAACCTCCCAATAAGCAACACGCCAGATATAGAAACATTTGCAGTGACCTCAGGGGATTTCTTGTAGGGGAGGAACACCGTAGTAGTATTATCTTTTGAGGTCTTTATTTATGAAAAACAAGTATAAGGGGTATAAGGAAGCGGATCCGCACTTAATTCAAGGGTACGCCTAGGGGATCGAACCCGCGCCGCAGGACTGGTAACCGGCGGTCTTGTGCAGTTGGTCACGTGGAAGTTTGCGTGTGGTTTTTTCTAACGCTAGCAGTGATGTCACCTCTACAACACAGGTCATCTAAATTACTCAGTAATTCATATCACTTGATAAAGAGGCACAAGTCACTAACTATTAGTCTCTTTCCTCGGTAAAAGTCATATCGAACACCAAACCTCCTAACACGATGTCATCCATCAAAGCTCATGAGACAATCTGAGAATCTCTTCGGGTGCAATTAGAGTAGAACAATTCAACGGCAACAACTTCCTGTTCTACACAAAGCCTGAGGTGAACCTGTTTGGTGCTTCAGTTAAACTGTAACCCTTGAGAAAAATTGAGATGTTACTCCTCAACCGATTACTAAACCTATTACCGCTGTTTTATTATCACACGTTTTGATATTATTGTTAGCTCTCACCTGATGCAATTGGGAGTGAATCAAGTAGGCGCTTTTGAGTTTTGCCAACTGATCGGCGAAATGTTGACAACTGGCCATGTACTGTGAATAGAAGTTGAGCGTTCCACACGTTCTCCATGGACTACACTCAGTGTCCATAGCTGCAAACCATACCCGCATCCGTTCGGAAATCCTCTGTTGCAGAAAGCCGACTGATTTCATCAGACAGCCAAAATAGTTCACTTTCTCTTTCTCCGTGATCGCTATCGGGTGATGTGCGAAAGCACACTGTATTAGAAATTCTAGCTCTCCAACGCCATGGAAAAACTGCAACTCCTGTTGATTCAATTGATTCCACTCGTCGACCGGGTCGTCATTCATTGATGGATCGAGATCTAACTCATCCAACTTATCCTGGATCCTTTGGACTTGATCTGGTAAGTCTAACAGATTCATTTGATATTCGACTACATGTTGCTCACAAGTTTCATAAGCTGGCAAGGTGAATCTCAACGTATCCATTGTAAACTGCGTAACTTCTTCCTTCAACTTGTCCAGACGGGAAAGAAGTTCCACAAGCCGTTCCCGTTTGCGCTACCGGAAACAAGACGGACAATAGCATTCGCCGGTGAAAGACTATACTGACAGGCGATGACAGATGTATGGATACATTTGTGGATAAATTGTGGGTGATTCAGACATCGACTTTAAACCAGCAATATATGACATGCATTTTTTGAAAAGCATATTGAAGGGAATCTAACCATTTGGTTACACGCTTCTGATTAGACTGGACTGTTGCGTCCAACAAATTCATCTAGATCCTTACTAAAATAAATAAACTATGCGTGTAGTAGGCATTCACCCAGTTCCAACGAAATCGTGGTGAATTACTCTGTTGAATACTGAAGGGCTCATTCGGATATGTAGTCTCAATCCGGAATCAGTGTTCAAAACTAAACCGCAACAGAAAGAGCGACCTATCCAAATCCAACGGGAAATTAAAAGCCCCAGCAGAAAGTAAAAAATTTCATCTAAAAATCAACAAAAAGTTTTTGTCGTAGGTTTCATGCTGCAACACAAAGTCAACTTATTGTGAAAAGCCTAGAAAAGCGGTAAAACGCTGCTTCATCCGTGTTAAGTATCATCAGCGGTGCACGAATCTCAAAGAGAATTCGAACACGAAGCCTTCCGAAAAGAATATTACCATATTACCATTCAGCAACAGAGGATAGATCACTAGTGTGCCAAATTGCACCTAGAGAGCATTCAGCCAGAACCCATTCATCAACCGCACAGTTAACCCAGTTCATGCCATTTGTTATTGACTGCTTTCTCCAGTGACTCGCGTGACTTGCGCGATTTCCTTTTCTGAACAGACTACTCATATCCGGTGAGTGGAAAGATGTTGAAGTTACGATTCTACTTATCATTCCGCAAGCCAAAGCCCACAGAGGCCGAGCAACCGAGAAACACCGTATAGCGATTACACTGTTTTAGAACATCATCAGCAATTTGTACCTCATTCATTTCGGTTGCGATTCCCGATTGAAACTGCAAAATCTTCTGATTACTCGCCATACAACGAAGATATCAGGAACAGTAAAATACATATGCTTAGAACATGCCTATCAGACTGACTCGACTCAACTGTCGGTTAGGTCCTAAGCTGCATTACGGCCTGGATCCAACCAACTCCTATTTTTACCGCACCGTCGCTGTAGAGAAATGGCGCTTTCATGTCAACTATGGGACGAAACTGAGTACTCATTTATACAGCTACACTCCAGTGATCTGTACTTCAGCATTTGTTTGTTCGCTGAGCTAGGTTGCACGCGTTTTATCACCAGTCGAGATGTCATCATTAGTAAGTCGTTAAGATGCGCAGCGTAGTGAAGTATTCGTCAGCGGCATGGTATAGTAAAACGGCAACTCAAATGGCAATAGTGAATGCATGTTTCATCAATTTGAGCACATCAGTGCCTGCGGACCTAAGGAACGGAAATAACTAGGTGAGCCCATTGTGACCGTTTTCGCTTTGGATTAGATATTCAGTTGGTAGGGCATGAGCAACAAAAGCTTGCACAGTTTGGTAAGCCGACAACACAAGACGGGCTTGTCGATCCTTCGGTATGGCGGCTAGCTTAATAGATGAGCTGTGTGACATGGACCCTTCGTTCACAAACTCGTCTTCGGGAGCGTGTTCAGTCGTTGGGGTACGCATTGAGGTATGAGCTGAGTGTAACCTTCAAATCCTATGACAGAAAATGTATTCCTGACCCGGTGCCTGCAAGGTGTGTTCTAAGGAGGTTACCATGTCTCGAACTACCGACTAGATATACGTGTGAGATGAGTGCGACTCTGTGAGTCCGTGCCAGTTGATAACAGCTGCATCCCCCATCCTACGCGTTCGTTGGGAAGAGGGTTCAGCTGTCACTGCACCAGTTAGCTGGGTGCGTGAGTTGTTCGCGGCTTCCACTTACTGAACGGGTGCTGAAAAGTGCATGAGTTGCTCGGCTCCTGTAACGCATTCATGGGTTACTAGAACAGCCATTGACGTTCAGTAGGTCACTCATGTACATACCAACTAATGCAAACGGGAGATCTAGTGGACACTCATATAAAACTCCCAGTTGTGATTTTCTACAACCGATTTGCGACGCAAGAACCATTCAAGGATTCGAATGGTTAGACTGTCAAATTTTTTCCCATAAGAAAAACCACACAAAGTCAACATAGACTGGTAGTACGGAGAATGTATGGAACCCGGTTTTCAGGGACAGATGACACGCATTCAGTTGTTTGGTTGACTAGTAGAAAATCACTTCGAAAATGCATACCAAGTGAAATCTACCGATTCCTCAGCATACAACCACCCCCTAGCAAGCAGAGAAACGAGAGATCCCGAAAGGCATTGTTTGTTAAGGCGGGGCAGAATGGTGAATAGGAGTGCCGAACCAACATAATGAGAGTGATCTGCTCAAAAAGGCGAATATCCGACAAGCTGCATGAATCACCCGTCTGATAAGCCGTCGCTCGAAAATCCGATCAACCCTTGATCACGTAATATGAAGCGTTATGATCGAATGGGATTAGCACTATAGCTTTTGTACAAGTTAATTAAACAGCTGATTAGCCACCCATAACGGAAGGGCACGGTGACCGGAAAGCTTAGGGATCAACTTGGGGATTCCTGAGAGGCGAATTGCTGACAAGTCCCAACAAGGACTAAACACTTTCAAAATGCTTCTCGACTATTCAGTATAGGTTAATTTGGCTTGAAAAATGAAGTTCTTATTTTAAATCAACGTCTGACTGAAGAGTTTTGTGGCTAACAGCATAGTAACCTTCGTATCCAAATATCTCACAAGCCTATACACCGGGATTAATAAAACGCGGTATCTAGCTCACCCAAACAAGCAGTGTTGATAAAAACTTCAGAGAATCAAGGTTTAGGAACAGGAGAAATATTATATTATATCCAGGGAACTAAATGTATGAGAACCAAGGCAACTGTAAGCGTTGTTAACAATACTGACAATGCAGGACCAAAAATTATCATTCCCACCGCATACCTTCTGCACCACGAGACAAAATTGTATCAAACAGCCACGTTCGTCCGAGTATTGGAACAAGTCACTGGATTGGTTGTACCGACGAAATTCTTCTGTTTCATATTCAAACAATCTTATGTGTCTTTGGAGTTCTTCATATCGGATACACTTCGCCAACAACCTCTCCCGGGCGTCTTCCGCTACTTCCATCAAAGCGAACCACGTTTCGGAAAGCCTGTGGAGTGCTTCTTTTGTAGTCCCCATGTGAGCTTTGAGAAACTGCACAAGGACAGGAAGACGCCTGTTTAGTTTTTCATACGCATTTCTCCAAATGTGAAGGTTCCCTCTCAATCTATCTATCTTATCTACTAGCTGGTTCCCAGGTTGTTGTTGATCCATATTTGTCAAGTGAATCAAAAACCACCTCTGGAATAAGGAGAAGCTATCGATCTCCGGATCCTCCACAAGTTCAGCCAGACTACTGCACAACTCACTCATTCCTTCTTCTAGCCCGAGTTTCAACGAATTATGCATAGCGTAGGCTTGGTCTCTTTTACCAGCAAGAATGTCTAGCAACGAGTGGGTTTCCACAGACAATTCGCCAGCGGGGAACAAAATACCGGAGTCTGAATACTCCAGCTGAGTAGCTTGTGATCCAGTCACCTCAGAATAAATCAACTCCAAATGCTTCAACTTCGAGTAGAGCGCCTCAACATCAGCCTCTTGATCCACATCCATTTCAGAATTTTGTGCCAACCAACGCTGACTCGATTTCACCTTTGTCTCAGACATGGTCATCCGATCTTCAAACCACCTGACAGAGTGAATGCAGTCCGTCAATTCCACGAACAAATCTTTTGTCCAACGTATGAGGCGAGTCCATTCAGACGAAAATCGAGCATTCCAGTTTATTAGGTGAAACGAATCGCGAACTGAAAACCGAGGTCCGAATGTTGCAAACTGGGAGTGAAATCTCCGGAGTTGAACAATCAACTCATCCCCTATCCCGTCCAACTCCCACAATCTCCAAACGACACGTCGAATCAGATCTTGTTGCTTTAATAACTGATCCAGTGCCTGAGATGAACTTAGCATACGACGAACCACAATTGATGGATCGGACAGTTCCGATGTTTGATGCGATGTCGTCAGTTCTTCGTTCATCCATTCAATGAAGGTGAGATGAATCACAGGTGCCAATTCTACGGGGTAACCAGGTAATTGGTCACACAATTTTGATGTAGCTTCTGAAACAAATAGAAAGACGGGAGTTGTGCGGCACGATCAGCTGTAGACTGTGGTGCACAAACTGATAGGCTACTGAAGCTGCATGAAAAAGCCCATTTTTTAATTAGCGACATACGCAAAGCACACCAGAATCTCCTAGCAAATGAGTTTTTTCGACTGGAAACATACCAACCCGATACAGCGTGATGGGTCTTAGTGAAACCGGCGAACTCATCTAGAAAACAAATTGACGAGAGTGAGGCAGAATGCACAGGGGACACCTATAAAATTATGCATGAGAATTATGATGGTAATTTTTGCACGCCTAAGCTGTTACACACAGAGTAGGTAAACTTAGTCTTCTGTGTTCACAATGTCATACAAGCCTTGGCGCCATTTCAATGCGCAGCTTCCATGCGAATGGTGGATAGCGCAAAGCTTGAACAACCGTCAGGCATAGACAGAAGCAATGGATAATTTGAGGAATAATTCTGCCCAAGAGCCGAGGTCTGAAACATCCCGAGTGTAAAAACGTCTACAGACGGACTGACAGTCGTAAGACTGCGCGCAATGAAAGATCATTATCCGTTTGGTTTTTTTTAAAATCCTGCTCAACCAAAAAGTTCGCGGCAACGTAGCGGAAGTCACAGTTGTCTAACCTAGCTGTAATACCATATCAGTAGCGCTGCAGACTAAACATCTTACCGTTAAAGCATCGGGTTTGTTGTGAAAGTTGGTCCCACCAATGTTGAAGACGGTACACCTTTCCTGACCGGATGGTCATTCGGTTAATCAAATTATTGACGGCGTTGGGTAACACATTCGAATGATCGATCGAAAGCCTACACTGTGACAGTTCTTGCTCGTCCTGAAGTACAGATCCCAGCGAACAACACAAGCATGTGGCCTTCACAACGTGCCAGGCCAGGTTCGATGAAATCATCTGAGAATGTATAGAAATCAGTGAACTATGCGTAACAAAAATTCATAAAAATGGAGAAAGTATAGTCAGAGTCGGTTGGCCAGCAGCAAGAAGTCCTCAAAGCTGAAAGAATGAAATGCGTCTATTGGCGCATTTGACATGTTAAAACAGTTCTATGTCCTGAATGGAAAGTTAGGATCCGGCGCGATTTCACAGCTTTCATTTTCTAGCAGTGTGTCACAGTATGTTGAGGCTCTGAAAAATCAGCTGAGAGGGTGACGTGGGTCAACTGACGCGAATAGTTGCTCTGTTGCGCTTTGACCCAAGCTCTCAATAAAGGTGGCGATAATACGGCACTGAAATTGAGCTCATTTACATAGCTCCCAAGTGCGAACTCCGCTGCTTCAGAGATGCTGTTTTTTGCCTATTAGCATTTCCCATGAGCCATCAAAAACCCCGGTTAAATTTTTAGTGGAATTCATTAGAAAACCTCTCTGTGCGGGTGAGAATTCGCAGCATACATGAAATCACCATTCAGACTATTCAGGCCTAACAAAAAGCAGGTCACCTGACAGACTCACATTCAACAGCATTATGCGAGTAAAGCAAAGTGGGAACGCGCCGGGTGTTCGCAGCCACATAGTTCCTTTACTTCATAAGAGAGATGTTTAAAACCAAAGGGTGGGGAAGCACTTTCGCATTTATTACGTCGGCCATGTTCAAAGATAAAACGCCTTAACGCAGACGTGGTCAAACCGCCTACCATGTAATTTGAATCATATGCAACAGCCTTTAACACTGTGCCAACTAACACTCAATGAGTTGTTTTTACGGTAGTTGTAAATCTGTACTACTCAACGGGATCATGCAGGTGCCAAATGAAATAAGTATTTGGTCAAGTTATAAAAAATGAACAATGTAATTGATGTTATAATCACCTGTGTCACTATGAGGTGACGAAGTAATGTAGTTAAAACTTATCTGGAGTAATTCTTGAAGTCTCCAGTTCAGAGTATGGCTTATTTAAATGGTGGGATTTCGTTTGATCGTGCGTGCCACCGATGTTCATTTTATGTCTTGTCTGAATATAAACCTGCGATTCGAAAGAAAAGCTTTCTGGTGGATATGTTTCCAATAAACCCGCTTCGAAAAGCAATGCATTTGCTTCATGAACCTGAAGAAAGGCAGTAAAAGTTTCTTTCATTTTCCAAAGTCTGAATGCCTGACTTGCACCTAGCGCGTTTGAGTTCATCTAACAGAACTAGGGGCTGTCAAAACTCAAATTTTCTCAACACAAGTAACGCTCCTTGAAAATGAAGCAGCGAGCAGAGGGGGGTACTCTCTGTAGGGGGAATGTCACTCCTCCCTGTCACCTGCTTGTAAGGAAATAAACATAGATAGAGTTACTTGGGCGAGCTTCTCTACACTATTTAGTCCAGCAAACAGACTCACATTGGGATTTCTGGTAACCCGTTCAACGTTTATTAGTGCATTTCACTCATTTTAGTTCCCCATCCTTCTGGTGGTACAAGATCAAACACCAAAAACGTGGTTTCCCAAAGGTGTACAGGGCAGAAATTTGCATAAGTGCTGTTGAGGAATACCGGCAGTTCAGAGAGGTTCATTTTTTGATGAATTGTTCGCCCCGGTTGGCAAATGGTGTCGTCACCATCCAAGGGGATAAAGTTGGTGCGTTGTTTGGTGCTTATGAGTTTCACCGGCGGTGAAATATGCCACGAACCATTTGGGCCGCGACTACAACAGTCGACACTGGACACAACAGACTTTGTAGATGCATTCTAGGCCAGAAAGAACAAGACGCAAAGCATGCACTGCTGAAAGGTAAATGAAGGTAAATGAAGCTTCGAGTAAGGGCAAGCGTGTCTCATTCATTATGACGAGGTCTCCAGGAAATGAAATTTAAAGACGAAATTGATGTTACAATGAAATTAACAGGAATATTCGCATGGTTTTTTCGGAACAAGAAGGAAATCTGCTCAGTTGGTTGACTTTCTATAGTCAGAAATTTGATGTCAAATGGAACGCAGCATTTAACCTCACCATGCAGTTCTGATGTTGCTCTGCCAAATGTTCCATGGATCTGACGGGGGTTGTCATCAATTGTCTTGTGAGATTCATAATTTGCGTAAGACAGTCAGAAAGATAGGCTGCTCGCGTTGCCATGTACTCCGTGGTTGAATAAGGTTGCCACGCCAGTTGCCATGGGTGTATTCTAGATAAAACTCTTCGGCTGCACATACACTCCTTGGCTGAATTGCAAAACCTACGAAGCTGACTACATGTCATTGTTAGGACAGCCAGCCTGACCTCAGTCTGACCATCAATCTCAGCAGGAGTGTGAAAATCTTGCACTGCATTGTACCGTTCCGCGAGTTTCTTTATAGCCCAGTGAAACAAGACTGGCAAAGGCATCAGTCCCGGAAAGACGAGGTTTTCCGAACCTTCCCCAGTGTCGTTGACAAATGTATCACAAAGACCGATCACTTTATCTAAATTTTCCTAAAAAAAGACAGAAGGGAGAGGGAAAGACTGATAAGTCTGGTTGACAAAGATTACGCGACGATAAAGTGAGACAAAAATGAGGTTGGCTGAGATAGTCGATGTCTTCGAAAACAACCACCACCATCCATTCAGTCCGGCGACGGCATGCGAAAAAACGAAATTGGCCATCCTGACCAAATGACTTCCTCAAATTGTGATAACAATGAAGGAATCAGTGACCTTGGGACTTGAATCATGACGAGTAATCTGTGTGTAGTTTCACTGTACGCAGTTGCTACAGGTGATAGGATAGTGATTCTCGAACTCATTAGCACCATCACATCCCCTTATCAAAGTATTTTCGACTATCATTGGAACGATCAGGAAGAAAAATTTAGTACGATCAGAGCAGTCAATTTTTGACTGCTTGGTTGATCAGGAACTGCACATGGTGAAAAGATCATTGTATGGCACATAACCAGAAAATCAAGTTCCCCACAAATGGAACGATTAAACTAGATAGCAATATCCCAACATGAGTAAGCCTTGGCTCGAAAACTATACAGTTTTTTCCAGCAACCTTGTGAGTAGTTTCGCTTATGAAAATATACTGCGATACCTTAAATATCGTATCAACTGAAACATGGGATGGTCTTTGTGCGGCACACTCAGTTGAAGAATACCATAAACGAGAGATTCAGTTGAGTCTCCCGAGAAGACCAAATTGATTTGCAAATGAGTGTATTTTTCGAAATCAGTTCAGTTTGGATTCAATTAGAACATAAGGTTAACGGAAACTCGGGGACTGCGCCTACCTGATGAGCCCCGAGAAGGGCGAAACCGGTCGTTAGCTTTTGAAGAGTTTTCAGCAACCTTGTGGGTAATTTCCCTTATAAAAATACGTTTTTTCTTTTCTTGAAAAAAAAAACATTTTTTGACAGAGTGGATAAGAAGCAATGCAACGAACACAAAAAATCAACAGGAACGGTTGGATGACCCTAAAGTTGCGACAAATTCCCTAGCTTTGTTGGTTTGCAGAGTCCCTCGTAGTGACTCTCGTTGATCACAGAATCTCCCGAAATGCAGTCGAACACCAAACTGTTGCGCCACCAGCCGCTGATCAAAAGTGTGACTAACTCGCACCACGGAATTCACATCACGTGGTCACGCCTTGATTGGCTCCTCGAGTGTCGCGGGAATCATTTTTCCTTCTGAGTGATTTATAGTTTATTGATAGTTTGAGAATATTTGGAAATGATAGTCAAGATCCTATCTTGTAAGTGAAGTGAATCTATGTCGAAAACTTTCATCCTTATTGTAAATCATCCGCAGTGCGCAGCGGTACACGCCTGCCAGGTTCAATCAGAAATTCAATCGAGACAGCTTCAATCACAGTTCAGAACGTGAATCCTCAAAGACTCTTTACAGCGTATACAATCACATTAATTGCAGTGAAAATCCACCTGGCTAGCTCTCTTTATATAGCAACAGTAGTTTTCCCTAGCATATCTAACAAACTTACATCGAAACTGCGCTTTTTTATTGATGTCTCGGAAACCAGTTTCGTTCTTATCTGGGACTTATAGGTGGCATGGCATGAAACAAGTAATTTAGGTTGCTTGTCTCTGCTTGATTGCACATTGACAGTCTCCCGTTACAGACTAGTGCAATGTCCTACCGCGCAGGTCTGCAGCATCTGAAAATGCTCCCTGTGGAAAGCAGATGCGGTTAGATCACTGGTCCCAGGAATAAAACGACTATAGTACCATCCTCATCGAGAAGACAATAACTGTAACATAGAATTCTTGTTTCCTGCAACCCAACCTGGAAGGAACAACACAGAACCAAAGGGAAGTCCACTTTATTCCCCAGGTGGAAATATCCCAGGCCGCAGATCCAACTTTATTAGTGGAAAATCATAATCACGACTAATACACCAACCATCCACATCAACGAACACTTTTTGACTGGATCAGAGTTTACTTGATCTATAATTCAGCCCTAGGTGCGCACCTAGAATCCTCTGTTAGGAATTTCCATCAATGCCGATCGAAGGTAAAAAGCTGGGGGCAAGATATCAAGAAACCACGGCGCTCCCAATGATTATCACTGCCTGTGTGTCATGTAGGAACAAACTTCCGCAGTTCATCTTTCTAAAAGTCTAGCTGGATTGGAAAAAACACTAGTTCATGGTTGTCTAGATAACGTGGAATGACGTGTATGCTACAGGCTCACTATGTTGCGCCCGTGTGTCCATCCCAGATCCACAAGAGCACACAAGAGCATTCACTTCAGAGGAAATCAAACAAGTTATCCTTTCTTTGAGAAAACTGTTGAAACATTTGGATACTGAATTCGCAGAAAGCATGCGACACGGTTCTCGTTAAGCACCTTCTCCTGAGGACAACCCCATCGGAGAGGTACTCTGAAATACCTGGAGTACGTCGCGTCGAGAGTGAGGGAAACTGTAAAACATGTGATAACTCACCGAAATTTGTTCAAGAAGATCTTGGCTACCTGTGTTTTGAATTTCTTTCCAAGTGGATGCCATATTGAGACCCAGAAGCTCATGAATAAATTCAAGCAGAAGTATCCTTTCAACTGTGGCATTCTCAACCTGTTGCAAGAAGTTCCAAGCTGGATTGGACAAGACAACATCTAGCAGAGCACACACTGTTTGGAAGAGAGTGACCTCAATGCACAACGTTGAGGAAAAAACAATCTCCTCGTTTTGAATTTTGTCATCATCCAAGAGACGTCGAAGTCTTGAAAGTGATTCACTGCTCCTCTTCAGCAAGTCACCACTAGGGTCATGGGTTTGGCGTGTTTCCGAATAGTCTGATATCATAAGCCTAACCGCCTGAAATAAAGAGGAATTTGGGTAGAGCTGTTTACTGATACGTAAAGAGAATAGGGAGCTTCTAACGAATCTTGGTCTGATTTTAGTTGCAAATTACTATTTATCCCATAAACCCCCGAATAGGGAACATCTCTCACTTCCTGGATTCCCTATTGGCTTATAGCTGAAATCCTCCACGCGAGTTTTAGGGGCGTCCTCTTCATAGATCTGCAGGGCCAAAATCACCTCCAGAAAGGACACCGCAACTTCAAATAACGTACGTGTTTAACTTGTTCTGAACACATCTAAGGAGTTAATACAATGTGGTATTCTGGCAAATGTACATTCCTCGCACTCAAGACTGCCTCCTCAACCAATGTTACGGAAGTCATTCCATGGCCCGTATTCATCAGTGAACACAAGGCGAATTGAAACACATTATGTACATGCGAGGTTATGAGAGAAGGCTTTTTGCTAAATTTTGCTGCATCCGGGCCTCGCATAATCCAGCTGATTAAAACAGACATCTTTAAGATTCACCTTCCTTTCTTCAATGTATGAAATCAATGTTCTGGATTAAAGTGGCTTGAACAAATATGCCAAAAAGATGACCAATGTAGACCATCTAGTGTAGAACTCAACGCCACGAAAATACCTTATGGGGTGAAGGAAACGCCCCACTAAATTGACGGAATCATGGCAAATGCAGTAGACTTTATGTCATCAGTGAGGGATACAATTTTCTCTTACATGGCTATCGTCTCCCAAATACACTATGATTGTCCCTGGTGTGGACGATGCTGACAAGCCTGCTCTTCAACCGGATGGAGATGAAAGTGCACCTCCAACACTTTTGAAGTAATCTTATTTGTGGTGCAAATACTTTGTATACGCAATCATGCTGATAAGGAAATACCACCAAACATGAACCGACAATCCACGCGGCATCACATAAATCCAAAGTTGATTACTAAGTCTAACGAGCGACAAGTGCTGTGGTCATCTGAACTAAACCCGAAATAATCACATTTATTTACCTTGGGTATTTCGAATGGACTCATAAAAACATTTTGAAGGGGAACTCCGTATCCAAAGACATTTTAGTGGTCACCCGTTGGTATTTCTTACTGATCGGATTCACTCTATCCAGAAGAATAAGCTGACTATTCACAAGTATTCAAATTTTCAGAACAATTCAGCGAATGGTTACAAGAGTTGCGTCTAAAAGACATACTTGAGCACCGGCAGTATTCTGATTAGTTTGTTCCAACCGGAGAATGACCTTGAGACGATCGTGAAGCTTCGACCACATTAAGTCAATCAGATGTTTGATTTGGATCGGCCGTCTGCTGTAGTTCGAATCATCTCCTACCTCAGTGCATGCAGCGTTCCGGGTGATTTCGACTTCGAGATAAGCCGCAAAGTCTCTGTAGCCGTTGACACAAGTTTCAGTCGGTACCATCTTCAGCATGCCCGGTAATTCAATAGCTTCAAGATCGGGCTGGCACCAACCATCCCAGGACACTGACATTACATGTGTGTTCAGCTCCTGCACAGCTGTTTCTAAATGCTGTAGAGTGTGTGCGGGGGAATAAACGCAAGGTTAACGTAGACAAGAAAGATTTTTGTGAAGAATGCAACAACAAACATGTGGAATAAACCTCACAAGGTCATTTCGAACTGGATGCGCAGAAGGTGGAGAGGGTTTGGAGCAGTGAATTATCGGTTCATGCTAAAAGTACCGAGGATCGCATATTTTAACCAAAATAGTCTGACGTTTTGACGAGCGAGAATGGCTTCAGTCAAGGAGGGAATAACCGTGATAACACTTTGAACGATGCTCAAAATCTGCTAAAATTCGTAGTGCACTTTCGTAGCACAACTCTCCATCAAACGGCTTGTTTAATTGTCTGATGCACCTTTCTGATTTCAACAAAATTGGCTCCATATTATTCCGAAACAAGAAAGAAATGCCATTTTGTTCATCTGACGAAACTCATGAATCTGGGACATTTAAAGCCGAAAATCACCACATGGCTCCGTAAAGTCCATGAAAATCGACATAAGCATGTAAGCGTGAATAGGAAATAGTCATGTAGTCATTTTTCTCACCTTTAGATGAAGGCCACTTATGACTTGAGCTACAGCAAGGAAACACCACTATGTACTTCAGATTCTCATGGTTCAAAGTCGGGGTTCAAAGCCGAATGAGTGAAAGTCATGAAAACTGTGGTTGAACTATATGAAGTGGGTTCACAGGAGGCAATATACATTACAGGAACACGTGACTGTGTAATAATGTGGTCTACAAATGAACTTGTGAGTTTTCTGCTGTTTTCACTGGCTGTACTACGACAGCCCCGACTTGCTTCACCTGCTTCGGTGTTCGTTTCCATGACATGGCATCACCCTTTTGCTCCGCTCTACTGACCATGATTTTCGCTATTTCGCTTCGAATGTGAGTTGTGTCACGTGTAACTGCACTGCAATATGGCGTTGCAATGGCTCATGTACTGCTCGACAATATACCAAGGTCATCATCATCATCTTTGTTTCCAGTAGGTCAGTAATCGTTCAGCACTGACGCACGATGACGCAAATCGTACGTCTTAATTGGAGCGGTGTTGATTGACCAAATACGAAACCTTGTGGACGGCTGGACTGAGAAGTAAATAATACCATTTATGGTGTTCTGTGCAGTGAACAACAAGCAGTAAAATCACTTCGTGATGCCCCATTTACTTCCTCATTGATGAATAGATTTTCTTGAATTTTTAAAACTAGATTATGATTGTAGTAGTCAGTGAGCCAGCCTTTGTTCCACAAAGATCTATTGTCAAGGTCAGAAAACTGTGCTTATTCGGGAGCAAGGGAGAGAGCATTCGGATTCGGTCGTATTCAGCTATGAGCAACGGGTCGTTCGATAGAGCATTACTCTCTACTGGAAAAACACAAGATAAGACATGAATCGAGAGGGGTATAACTGAAGTTTCCAAAGCGAATCAAATCTGATCGCGAAAGATGCTGTTTTTCTACACACTCCAACCGACGGAACCACTCGAGTTTTTCTATCTTTTCCATGTGAAGAGGAGAAGTTGGATAATTTTTCAGTCACGAAAACTAAAAAACAAGTCTAAAGTGATCAGACCACCACAAAACTCAGAGCTAAATGTGGTCAGCCGAAAAATGACGGCCTCGAGATTGAACAGGCGAATTTTCCGCCGCACGTCACGTCGTACCGGCCTTTGTGAAGTGAACTGAGTTGGATCAGGTGGCAGATGAACTGCTACTGTCAAATGTGTTGACGCATTCTGGGGTCCATGCATAGTTACAGGTTCCACACAACGTCCCTGAGCGTAATATCAAGATATTACCGCGCGATATACGCACTATCGGATTTGCACCGAGCATTCTCAGCTAAAGCATGGAGTGCAGTCACTGAGTGACACCCCGGTTGGTGTAATTTACTAGCATTTTTTGAATTCGCGGAGAGTGTACTTTATATCAGTTGGTTCCAACCTGGTTTGCCCAATGTAGATGCAGTCATCATCGTCTCAGTTAGTATTAGAATCGATCGAGGATTTCGCGTGAACCATCTGAATTCGCAGCATATCTATTTAGAATGTGGTGCGGATGGTAAAGTTAAACAGTGAAAAACGATAAATTCAGAGGTGTTCTGTTGGTGAGAGATCCAAGCTGTGTCAGCGGAATTGATTCAAGGTCTTGTTGGGAGGTTGTAAAGTATTGTTGATAAGCTGAGGAGTTCGTTTAGTGTCGGTAACCCCACTCTCTCATGAAATTGTGTTGCTACAAAGCCGCTTTGTTCAGTGGGAGAAGAAAACCGCCGGAGAATCAGCCTAGTGGCGATAGCTTTCAAGGTATTCTCAGGTATCCTTACGAAGGCTGATCCATCACCGGGAGGGTCAGACCAGCGAGAATCAAGCAGGGTTTCGTCCTGACCTGGGTCGCATCGACCATATCTTCACTTTGAGACAAATGTTGGAACAGTGTCAGTCCTACCGATCACCAACAATGATCGTCTTTCCAGATCTAATTTCTGTTTCGGCTTCGTTGATCGTAGAAAACCGTGGCAGTGTCTGGCGAGTTGTATACGCCTCCTCCCATGGACTACTATATGTCTACGGCAAATTATATCCTGAGTTCACCAAATCCAGTGGTGTCAGGTGAGGGTGTCCTCTACTATCCTTCCTCTACAACTTTGTAATCGATGTGACACTTGAGTCTTCTCTACCTGTCTCTAACATCTGGGGGAACGAAATACCCCCGGGATGTTCGCTCACGGACATTGAGCGCGCCGAAGATATTTCTCTCTTTGGATCAGACCCTGTATAAATGCAAACTGTTTTACATAACCTAAATAATTCTGCTGCACAGCTTGGTATAAAATTCGCACCGGTAAAGTGTTACCGCAAGAATGGGTTGGATCAAAACCAAACGTCATGCGCGGAGCTGAAACGATCGATGTGGTGGATAATTTCATCTATCTAGGCAACTACGTAAGTCACGGCGGACTGGCGAAAGACGAAATCATTTCCCGGAATGGGAAGGCCAGGACATTGTTTTTCAACCTTCGACTTTTGTGACACCGACTTCACATCAGCTTGACGGTGAACGGTAGTGTACAATGTCGCGATTGGATCTGTCCTACTTCATGAATCAAGAAGTGGTCGCTGAGCACGGAACGTCGAAGGCTCTCTGCGTTTAACCATCGTGCCTTCGAAGCATTGTGCGGGTCTAATGGGAACTTTAGGTCAGTGGTGCTGAAGTACGCCAGATGGTTTTCTGGAAAGTTCACTCTACCTCGATAGATCAGCTGGTTGCGCTCTACAAGTTACGCTGATCAGTCCATGTACTTGGCATGCTGGAGAACCCTTTGCCTTATACAGCACTTTTTGTCCAGTCTCGTGTCGGATGGAGACAATTAATAAGTGGTCAACGAAGCATGAACGTCCTAACTAGTCAACTCAGTCGCGTTGGTAACAGCCGTCTCCCCTGATGGGAACCGCGGGACGAGATAAAACAAAGATTAATGACCCTGACAGATATGGTTGTATCATGTAGCCAATTGCGGTCTTGCATTAAAGGCTATCGCCTTCACTGTGTAGCTCTAAATCCCTGCCATACGACCTCCGAGAAATGACTCTTGTTTCCTCATTTTCCTTATCCTCGGTGAATGAAGCTGTAGCAACTGGGACCAGTGCACTGCAGTACACTACTTTTCAGCTGAAAGAAATTGAATTGAACTCACAGTTACATAGTGGGAAACATTGGATAGCTAGACCATTTACCCAGAGGTAGAAAAGCTGGACGATTAGTGGGAAAACACCCAGATCTAACCACATGTTACTAAACCAAAGGTAGAATGCCCATCTAGAGAGAAAATGCCTCCATCGTTGCTAGATTTTTGCACGCCTAGTAGGTGTCCTTTGTGAAATGAATGTTGTGAACTCCAGAGTCTGTTATCAAAACGGGATGGTTTTGGTCCCCAAAGGTAATGGGTTTCATGCGGATCAGGAAGGCATTAAGTGGACATATCGGGATCGGGCGCACATCTGCTTGGTTAACAGCCATCATAGTCACTTCATGTCGCAAAGTTAAATCGATCAACCAACTGCTCGCAGGGATTAAACCATACCGTACGGTACGAATTGAATTCACATGGACTAGTGATGAATTTTCACTAGTAAAAACAGTTCGCAAGAGTAATGGGGCTAGGCGAACAACTTTCAAGTGATGGAAACTGATTAACGGAAAACGTTCAGTCGTCACCTGTCTTGACTCTAGTATGCACGATTTCATATACCAACTGGATGAATCTTGGTCCGCTCCGTTCCATTTGTATGAATTTGCCGGTTCTTCAGTGTCATTCCAGTTTTCCGAAGATTGTCTCAGTAGAGTTGGACAGGATATGAAAGATCTGTAGAAGTAAAAAAGGTAATAATAAGAAGACTCTAATCTAACTTTGTTGTATACTGCAGACGGTAGTCCAACTCCTATGTCGGTCCTTAACTTCACGTTCCGTCTACTATGGTATATCAAAATGCGCGGTAGCTTAAGATAGCCTTTTACGGAGACAAATAAAGGTGGCTATGACTTTATTTATTTTTATTGATTATTTACTCATTTATTTTCCACAAGGACAAGCCAAATCTTCGTGAACATGGGAGAAGCAACGACCCAAGGATGCTCCGTCCTGATTAACTCGTATTCTAACCGATTAGGGCACAGGTTCGTTTTCTCCGTAACCCGTCCGTGACATATCCTTCCAGGCGAAGTATTGTTCGGTTATCTGGAGCAGCTCGCCTCCGGACGGGTTTCAATACAGGACAGCCCATGGAAGGACCTAATCTGCATTGGTAGAATGAAGTGGTTGGCAATCTTCTCAGTCCACCCACACTGTGACCTAAAGAACAACCGAGGCCAGCTGATACATTGCTAACCTGGTTAGATTTCTTAAGGATTGAATGCGACGCTCCTGTGAATCAAGTAACAGACTACTATACTTTGTGTGGGGATTGGGATCTACGATTTGAGTTAACTGATAAATTGACTAGCGTCTTACAATGGCTCGTGTCGGGACCTTAAAAAAAGTGACGAAATAGATTGCACGATGAATTAACCGGTTGACAAATACCAGGAGATCACTGTATGGCATCTCGCACATGATGTTTGTACCTGCACACATTCTGTTTACTTAGCACATACAGGCGTCTAGAGTACATGTATTTACAGATTTTTACTATCATGATTCTACATCCAAGCGACAAGACCTGGTATCGAATAAATGAACTGTGTTGTGACAGTCAGTCATGTGAATCTGTGTAGTCCACACCGGAGGAGGATTGGGACCGTCCTAACTACTGTCACAGTTGTGGTGTTTTTGAGGGGAAACTGGGTTCAGGTCTCTTTGCGGGTGATTCTCCGCCAGGGTGCGCATAGTGATCAGTGAACTGGTTTCGCGTGTTACAATTTCCTTTCTGATAAATGTTGCCAACCGAACCCAATTACTCGACGAGGTTCGCATGATCTTCAGGTCAAAGTGTGTGGCTTGCTACTCAGGTGTCAGGTGACTGCTACCTCTACGTCATCCTAACAAAAGAAAATAACGGAACAACAACTTGACTTACTGCATTTCGCTGGCAAGATTACTGAAATCCTTTCGAAGTGTGTTGAGTTGACACATGTGAGTGTTTTGGGTTTGAACAACCGTAGAGTTGGGTTCGGTGGTGTCAGTTTCTTGCTCATGGACCTGTGTGAATGAAATTAGGATTAAATAGACATAACGAATGAAATAGCTCATTTTGCCAGCCCCCTCAAATCAAATTAAACCACTGGTGAAATTGAATAATGAAGTCTATGCTTTAGATTGTAACCACAGTATCTTTACTTTTGTTGCGGCCTGTACTGGTCACTGTCCTTCAACAGGAAACTGAATTTACGAATATGAGAAGTCTCCTATTCCAGTTACTCTAAAGCCAAAGAAACTCACCAAAGTTAAGAGGTCCACTTATGACGAAAGACCCATCACAGATAAAAGCCATCATGATACCGTGAAAACTCTGGAGCGTTCCGGTATATTTGTTCAAACATGTATTAATTTGATTTGAAGCTACAAAGAACAAGGAGTATCTCGCTAGGAATAACGGGGTCCTTTTCTCTCGCAACATTAAGTGGAGCGAGCTCACTCCAGTGGTACGGTTTCAGCAACTGCTCAAGTCATTATATGACCAATTCAATAACAGGTTCAGGCAACAGCAGGAGTGAATTTTTGGAACTGTTGCGTGATATGATCCAAGAGACGGACTAAACGGTCACGGTAATTTTCTTCCTTCAGAACTTGTAGCAGCTACTCAGTGCTGAAGAAAGATGACTCACCTGAGCAAACCAAGCAGTAGTCTGTTCGATCGCGTCCGACAGGTTGTTCAAAGTTGCTACAAGATGGCATTCCACATCTGACGACGTTGGTCCACGTAAAGTATCCACCGAAGAAGCAGTCTCGAGTTTTTCAAGCAGTTTTCCAAGCTAAACCATACAAATTCACATTAAAAGCTAGATAATTCACATGCTTATGGTGATGATGTACAAGACACGTAGAAATATCTACGGATGTCGGGAACGTCCAAATAGAAAAAGTCTAGTTCTGGGAATGGATCCGTCATTTTATCGTGTTTCTGTAGATATGATGAAAGTCATTTTCGAAGAAGCATTTCTGAAAGCCATGGATAGATTGTCAGCCGTCGAAAGAGGATAAAATGTCTGTTGTATATTTTCATAATTCAAGGGAGGTCTAACGCAGCCAGGGGGTGAATTATCAGCAACAATTAGAATTAGTCCCCACGTCAATCGTTCTAGGTCATCAAATGTGCTATTCCCGGCGAACGTAGATTCTCCCCATGAATGAATACATCTACAGCAGCGATAGAAGCGAGATCATCGCGTCTTACTTCCTGTGTCCTCAAACTGGGCCTACCCCAATGGTCCAGTTGTCTGTTTCGGCTAAACTGTCTTGAGAAAACTGCATCAGATTAAGCCTAGTGAAGACATGTCGAAGGAGAATCGAACTCTTCTCGACAGGGACCCAAACGGCAGACCCAAAAGAGACATAGCCCTAATTGTCAAGGCACCCGAACATTGTAGTAATTTTTACACCGCACTATTTGCAAGGTTGACGAAAGCTCTTTGACGGTCCACCACCTGCTTCAGCCTTCTTAGGGCTCGTCATGTAGGCGTAGTCCTCGAATTGTACAAAAATGAAGCTATTCACTCATCTTCAAATTACGAAAGTGTGAAATAAGAGAGTTGAAAGCCCCCGGAACTAAACCTTACTGGTGAGCCTCAAGAAAGGCGAAACTGGTTGAAGAGTTTTCGTCAACCTTAAAAGTGAAGTTGTATGGTGAAAAATACCTCAACATGTAGAAC
Source organism: Opisthorchis felineus (assembly GCA_004794785.1). Classification (NCBI taxonomy): domain Eukaryota; kingdom Metazoa; phylum Platyhelminthes; class Trematoda; order Opisthorchiida; family Opisthorchiidae; genus Opisthorchis; species Opisthorchis felineus. Next base: position 393,266 of record SJOL01006425.1, on the reverse strand, counting down.
ACTGTTCCGATGAAAACATAAGGTGGTTCTTGTGCAGCACATTCAGTTGAGGAACACCATAAAGGAGAAATTCAGTTGAGACTCAATTGGGTATCTCGTCAACAGAGTCTACATACCAATTACTTCTGGTTTTAGCGAAACTCGGGTGGCCGAGTAGATGCAATTTTAGGAAGCTGGATACATAGTCTACCGATCTGCATCTTCATGATGCAGCAGACTGGAACATGGCGTCCGGTTTGAAGTGGTTGATCATCGAAATAGGAGAATATTGGATGAACCGGAGTATGTCAGTACAAGGATAATTATCATCTGGCTTCCACTGTCAAGTGGAATTTTACCACTTTTGTCAGCATGTATGTTCTCACGATGCCTCATCCAGAAGCTGTACAGAAAAAATTCTACCAGAAGTCATCAGCTATCCCTACATCTGTTCAGTTAATTGATTCTTCCAGATGGTCTTAAATATGTTCCAAACATAGAAAAGAACAGCCGGGCCGTTCGAAGTTGGGACAATCAACGGCCAACATCTACTTACGATGTGTGACTAAGGAACTTGCTGAATGCTGGGAAACCAAACGCACTTAATAAATGGACTGGACATCTACTAGACCATACATCCTAGAGGGACTTCAAGAAACTCTTCACAACAACGATGCCACTCACAATACAGATCATGGCTGGTGCGATCCAAACTGCGGTTGGTCCCGAAGCAGCCTGCTCCTTATGGAGCGAAGTGATCAACAATCACATTCATGGAGGTTTGCACACAAAAGTGAATGAGGAGTAGTGTGCACAGAAATGAAAACAGCCCACAAGGAACGCAGGCCTTCTTCTGAGGCTTAGTCAACACCAGAACACATGAACTGCGCAACTGAAATGTTGGTGATGATGTGTCCCGTTTAAATGCACACTAATAACGCCACAGATCAGTCGCCCGTGGTTGAAGTCCGAACGTTCAAAATCCCACCCTGTTTCAAATCCCTTGGAGGCTTGAGAGATGTGTACTTCTGATTATTCCCAACCGTATTTCCAGCCATATTTCACCATTTACTGAATTTACCTTAAAAGACAAAAATCTAAATTCCAACCCTCACTTCTAATGAAAACTTTACCAACAAGGAGTGGCGGATCGTGAGTCGTACATATGCATTTGGTGTGGGACTCACTCAATGTTGACAGGATTTTTCTTACCTTTTGGAGCCCAACAACCTTCATGTTTGTTTGTATTTCGGCAAACCGACTGCATATTGTTCGACAGAATTCCTTTCTAACGGTCGTGAGACGTGCCATGGCAGACGACACCGATACGTTAAACGTATCCGTGTCTTCCAACTCGGCTGACCGAGGAATAGTACATAAAGTAGACACCCCGATTGGGTCGATTTCCGTTTCAACAGCCTCGATCACATCATCCGCAGGCGCTGATGAATACCAACAATCAAAAAGATCGAAACTGTGCGGTGAGGTGAAATTGTCGGCCACATTGTTCCAACTCGCTGTTCGGCGGTACGACAGACCTATTGGTTGAATCCTGTGAGATCCATCGAGTGTGCTCAAGTTAGACAGACTTCTTGGTCGCCTTGAGTGTAGGCCTTTCGGGCTGCTGATCGTTTCTTCTAATCGGGAAAGTTTGGAGGCCCGTGCCTTTAGGTTTTCACAAAACCTTCACACAATCAAGAAGGGAGTCTGTTAGTTTACATAAAAATGGGTGGAAGTATCATACGAGAAGAATGCTGATGATGGATTGTGCTAAATTGAAACTTTCGCTGAGCGGGAAAGGCTAGTATGCTCCGAATTTGCGAGTTCGAATCCTTCTAAGGTTTCGTGAAATGCGCATTACGGATTCCGAATGAGAATGAAAAAGATGCATAGTGTTGTTCTGATTTTCACAAAAACTGTCATCATTCGAGCAACAGAGGAGCTACCCTTTCGTGAACTCTGAAACTGGCTCGAGTAAAGTATACTTCTGAGAAAACTTGTACACCACACTCGAATAAGTAGACCCAGTTCTTTATCATCAAGCGCGAACGGTATACAATAAGGGGTATTTTTGACGAATCGTTGTCCCTGATATTGTTCGAATCTTCTTCAAGCAGAACACTATCCGAGTTAATTACAGAACAAGATCACCTGAAATTTATTTTCTCCCCACGATCATAAGAAAAATAGAAGACTTTGGATAAAAAGAGGTTCCACATGGGTGAGGTGGAGGTGAATTTCCCCCAAGTGATAATTCCAGTGGTATCGGAGGGAGCGTAGATCCCATATTCCGAAACCTCAACAATTACAACAATAATTTCTTTGGGCGTCGGAAGGAGTTTCCGTCGACCTCATTTTCTACTTGAACACCAAGTTGTAAGCATTTGGTGAGATAAACTCAGTTGCAAATTAATTTGACGAAGAATATAACCAACAAGGAATTCAGATGGGACTCAGTAAGATCGCCCACCAACATCAAGTTACGTTACGTACAACTTGGAGTTCGAGTGGAAAATCAGGTTGATGGAAACTCGGGGAGTGCGCTTACTTGATGAGTTACAAGAGTGAAACCAGTGGTGGGCTGTCGAAGAGTTATCAGAAACCCTGTGAGTAGTTTCCCTCATGAAGATATACTGCGATATCTCGAGTATCGTACTAACTCAAACATGAGGCGGCCTTTGTGCAGCGTTTTCAGTTGAAGAATATCATAAGCGAAATATTCACTTGGGATTCAGTTGATTCTCCCGTTCACATCCACAAAAGTTGCAAATGAGCGTAGTTCTCCAAAAACCTGTACATATTTTCTCTGATGCACGTTCATGACACATAGAAACTGTACTCAAGATATAATGCTTTTTAAGGCAAAATAATCACTAAGTCGTTCAGCATACGCCGTTCATCCCTGAATCTTTGAGCACGGACGGGTCGGTTGGTGAATGTGCTGCATATTAAGCCTGCGTCACAAGACGAGCGAACATTCGGGATAGAAAGCTGCTTATTGAACACCAGTAAAAGGTAGTTTTACCAAAAAACAGCTTTTTATTGACAGTTACTAGGGCTGTTTTCCGTTGGCAGTGAGTTTAAATACTGTACGCTCGGGTGGTTCAATTGGCTGTTGATCAGGTAGCAGTTAATCTGCTCGCCTAGCTTGACCCAACGCAATGACGATGCCTCCTTGCAGATTCAATGGATATTAGAAATTACGATGAGTAAGCAATGCCCAAAAGCAACTGAACAGACGAACAGAGAAGGCAATGCCTCACGAAGAAGTTTGGTGATTTCCACAGATGACCACAATTGAGAATTTTTAAGGTAGGGATAGGTGATAAAGGTGCCGAAGGCATGCCCTCATTAGAACGAACTTTTCGTTACCAAGGGCACTTTTCTTGCTCCCGACGAGTTCGTTGTGATAGGATCCTACCGTTGTTATTTACAAAAAAGGTAGAATGCGGATAATGGGAGAAAGAAGCATTTCATGCCCAACTGACACACCGTTCTAGCTTTTGTACCCCATCCGTCCACAATGCAATGTTATTTTCAGTGGTGATCGAAAGGTACGTATCATCCGATGCGGTCTTTTCACTGGTATTTATCGTGTCCGAGATGGCATCGGTCTTATCTAAGATGACCTGGCTATCACGTATCCATTGGTGAGTCAAACGTAGCCAGAGTTGCGCAACGCCATAACAGGCCTAAAACAAAGAGAACAGACGTGTTAGGTAATTTTTTAAACGCAAGTTTTGAAAATATGTACAAAGTTTTTTCACAGCTAATACATGAGAACGAACAAAATATACTCCAGTAATAATAAAGTTCTCCGTTGGCAGTTCATCCCGCAACCACAGGGATCGACTCTGTGGTTTGTAGGCAATACTCTATCCGTTAACCTCAAAATCAACAGGAACAAACTCGTGTGGGCCTTTCGTCAGCTTACGTGGCTTGGAATTGCTGTCAGTCAGTCTCGCATGTGAGTTCCTTAACCTCCGGTATTACTTCATGCACGTCATCCTTTTCCACTGACCTCATTTGAACGTAGTTAGTGTCACCCCGAAAAAACCGAACGCAGTGCTCGGAGAAAGTGGTGGCTTGTTCCTTCGATTGAGTCCCGGTTTAGCCCTGACCAAATACATCCTCAAAACGATTAGAATAAACAACATTCTCGTTTCTCACACGTTTTCTTCAAAACTGAATTTTGGTAACCAAATAACACATGATGTTAGAGTGGGTAATTTCGATGTGTGTGATTGTTTGGGGCGCCAAAAATTCATTGAGAATAAAAACCGATTTCCTAACCAGAAGAGTTCCTTCTGACATCCAGAAAATCTCCCATTCTAAGATCCCGAAATGGCGCGGAAACAAGAACCTGTGTATCATAGTGGAACCTAGGTGACGAGAATTCAATGCTACCCTCCCCAAACCGGTATTAGCTCCAAGAAACTCAAATCTATGCCCAGTCAAAAGTTCGTGTGCACTGAGAAACTCACATCCGAAAAGACAAACGTTAAATACGTCCCACTGTTGGGTCGAACATTCATCAAATGAAAGATCCAGATTCATTCATCAGCTTGTTCGTATCCATGTGCACCTGATCTCTGAACTTGAGGTCATAACGTGAAACATAAATATTGTGCCTTGGGGTAACACGGTAACAATTCCACACATGACAAAAACATCATAGCAGATTAACCTGCTTTCAATAACCTACCTCGACATTGTCCAGACAGTTCAGGTTCCTCTGATCATCGACAAATTGTATAATCTGCTCATAAACCAGACGTGTATGTTCTTCTTCCGCTTTAGCCTGAACCAACCGAAGTACCTCGAACTCGGACCTCATAACACGAGTCCCAAGTTCAAGGGCACTTACTATAGCGAATAAAAGATGGTGTACTATTAAACAGTCACTCCAAAAACAGATTTATTGGGCGAAATGTAAGCGAAGTAGTTACGAAGGAAACCAAACCAATGAATAATCTTCAGGGACCACCACTTTTTATGGCGAATTTTCGGCCAGACATGACAAGGTTCTGATTTTTTATCATTTCTGCACCCCATTAGCATGCAACGTATAAGGCATTTTATAGTTGGATAAGCGTACCACTGCTCAAGCGCAAACAGATATTCCGAAACTGTGAAGGAGAGGATAGGACTAGATCACACCTTCAGTAGCATCCTCTTTCCTGCAAACTTATAGCGATCCTAAAAAGGTGGTTTCAAGGGAAAATAAAGCGTGAGCGTTGACTCCATCCCGTTTGGCTAAGTAGATACGTTTCATTCGTCGAAAGACCGACTGAAGGTGCTACAACTGAAGGATGAGATGAATCGACGCATGATAACACACTATTTTTGCACGATAATTTCTTCGCGGCCACATGATGGTTCTTCTTCGTGATAACTTGTGGTCTTTTCCTGGCTCTCATTCAAGTTTAATTGGAAGGAGGCCCCTACTAATCAAGACGACGTGGCTGATGACCATTTTGTGAGACCAGTACGCTGTGCTGGTGTGTGGATTACGTATATGTAGGATTATGGAATATCCGGAGCATTCACTTCAGATGAAATGGGAAACTGCATCACACTTCAAAGAAACTGCTGAAAAACACTTAGATAAAAATAATACTTTATTATCCTTGCACGGAAAGCAAGCGACACACTTTGCTCTTCTATGAGAAAACACCCTGTCGATAAAACACTTTGGAATCCTTCGAAGACATCTTGAACAGCGAACATCAGGTAGGATTGGGACATCGGGAGCCAGACCAGAAAGAGCTCTCATCTTAAATCGCCCACCAAACAACACTGTCCATGTGTTCAAGTTTTCGAACTCGAAATACTATCGATAAATAGGCAGCTAGGTTAGGGGGGAAAAGATAACCTAGTGACCTATCATTGTTTATCACCAACCTTGTAAGTATTCATCCATCAGCATGGATCCATCCACAGTGCAATTTGATCGAATCGGCATGCTCCGTTGTAGAAGGATTTCATACTCTTGTCCACCCAGAATTCTGCATGATTTTTGATAGTTCTGTTAAAAAGGAGAGCGTAAAATTGACTGGCTCCGAAGGCAAATGCAGAATCATAATTTAACTTGGTAATGTTCGATTACGGAACCCACCTGCAGCTGCAGCATCCTTTTTTCAAGCAGCTTCTCATCCGCCTTTTCCAGCTCTGGATACTGTAGACCCGCAAGATCCAAATCCTCGGCAGCAGTGCTACTGAGTTCAAGCCTCCAAGGCCTGTGGAGCAGTTGCTGAAGTCTGTTCAACTGCTCAAACCATTCGTGGCGTGCTTCTGTCCACACAACATACGGGACGGCATCTTGCGAATTTCGATCGGTACTATCAGTTGGTGACATGGTGCCATGCCTTTCAGCTATGTTTCGTAATCTCTTCAGTTCATTGGATAGATGGTGCGTTCCGCATTGTGATAACAGTTCGGCCAATTCGTTTTCCAACCTTTGTCGTCTCGAAGTCGTCACCTAATGACGGAAGTGGGACCGTGAGGCGTGCTCTACTGTAACAACTGTACATGAATCTGGGGCTATGAAGACAATACTTCTCATGTTAACACAGTAACTTACTTGATCCAGCGTAGCGATTCCCATCACATCCGCTATACTAAGGCCGGCTTTGATATATGGTGCAGGTCGTTCTTCTAACGACTGGAGTTGGTTTGTCAGCTCATTGATTCGCGTGGATTGATCTCCCTGGTCCCTTATCCTAGCTGACATTGATGCTAAACAGGAGTGTAATTGGGTTTGTACACAGTCCACCTCCACGATGTGTTTCCTAAGTAAGTGACATAAAATGAGTTTTTTGAGACAGTTCGAATACCGGGGATGATAGCACGCAGTACAAAAGTTATTCGGATAACGGGATTCGTAAGAGAATTCTCACAAAAGAGCTTAAGACAGCACACATTCTGACCGGATTTCGTAGGTGAAATCAAATGTGGCTTGGTGCTGAAATAGAAGAAAGCGTTGTTGCTCACAAAACAACAGACAAACTCTCGTTTATCACATCACTGTATCTGAAGAGACGTCGACAACGAAGCAGTGTCGGGGTAGGTTTTTCTCGTGTAACTTTCACCACAACAGGCAGCTGGTGGGACTGTCTTTATCAAATCAATAGTTGGTTCGCTGGAAGCTTTGCACGCGGTCTGGCGCTAATTGATGGAACCAGCAGTATAGATTTAATTAGGCATCTCTAGAACCTAATTTTTGGCCGGGGTAACTAAGTAAAAATGATGGTAAGGTTCCAGCCTGTCTGAGAAAGTCAGTTATTTTAATGGGGATTTCCTCATTTAATTGAAGTCAACCTATGCTTAAAAGCCGAAAAGCACTCTACAGCCATTTCAGTCTTATTTGGAATCATCAGCAGTGCGAATCTTACTGTAGGCAGTTTCGAACCCGCGACCTACTGGCTAGTAGCTTGAACAGTTAACCGTCCGGCAGTGAGCGGCTGATCTGCATTGTAATTAACCCACACCTAGGCAGGACAGGGTGTAACTCATCCTTCAGTCAACGAATTCACATTACGTGTCATATGTCTCAGATCTCCTCATACTACCAACAAAGCCAGTTATCTTGAAAAGCAGTGAAGCACTGTCCGGCTGTTTAGTTCTTACTAGGGGTTACCAACAGTGCTCACCTCATTGATACTAGAGGGATATTAACTCGAAACCTTGCGGCTGTTCGTTGGATATCCTGCCCCACCACTAAGGGCGATAGGACCAGGGTCTGTATACAGTGTGAATAAACCATAGTTACACAAGATATATCGCCATCCAAGTGACCTGTTATCGAAGGGCTCCTCGATTGACTTCACACTGAAAGATCCGATCCATCCAGTGGGATGTCCTATTTGCTCATAATAATACTTATTCTTCGAAAGGTTGTAAACTCCAACCGTCTCAGGAGCTGTATGATGCATAATGAGTCAGAGTTACACATCCGGAAAGTGCATCTCGGATTCTCAGCACGGGATTACTCTACCAAGCGGAAGGGAATCTGCATTTGAAAAATCGAAAACATCCTCCTGTATACCATGACATACCATACCACCCAACCTTCTCATCTATGACATCCTCTTTGCATGTCAATATAAATCAGTTCAGGGGTGATAAACTTCGAACATATGAATATCAAACATGTGCGCATTCTCCGTGAGCAATCAGGCATTTACTCGGCCAAAAGGGATAGGACGAAAGAAGTGAGAAAAATTAGCGAAATGCCCTTTTTGCAAAGCACGTTGGTGCCAACTAGCGATTGAACAGAGTCTCTTGCTTATGATATTCGTCGACTGAATATGTTTCAGCTGGTACGACATTGACACAACACATTATTCATATGGTGACTGAAAACTCTTCAACGGTCCACAACTGGTTTCACTTTCCTTAGGGCTCATCGTGTAGGCCCAGTCTCTGAATCTCCGTCAGCCTATGTTGTGGTTGAACAATCATCATCATCATCATCATCGACAGCATGACATCACTGTTCAACACCGATGCTTCGCTGCCGTACAACCATGATTAATTTGAAAGCCTTATTGTGAAGAAAAGAATAGAGGTGGAAGGGGAAGGGACTTAGTGCTAGCTTACTACAATCATTTCGAGGTGCCTACACCTCCAGACATTCTTTCAGGCAATCCGGATAGAAACTGACAACAAGATCACCACTGACATCGGTTGGCAGCCATATCTTGCAGCTTCTCCAACCAGGCGCAGTGAGGATCACGTGGTCCCCTGGCGAGTAGCACCGTCAGCACCCAAGCTTTTCGTAATCTCCTTCATACCCCTCTGCCGCCACTCTGAATTGGGCATGGGAAGCAGCAGTCTCTTCGGCAAACGATGGTTAGGCATACGCAACACGTGTCCCAACCAACGCAGTTTCTGGTGCTGGACACATTCTTCAATGGAAGTACCCGTTGCACGACCGAAAACTCGTTTTCTAATTGCCTCGTTACGCATATGTCGACACCAACCCACATAAGCTATGGTTCTGAGACAACGATTGTCAAACACCTGGGAACGTCTCAGTTCCGCTGCTCGAACAGGCCAAGTCTCACAGCCATACAACAAAACAGCCTGCACTGTAGCTTGGCTGAACAATAACCTGTACACAATCGACGGAATACACCTATTTGCACACCAATCTGAGACCCAAGTGAATCCGAGCTGTATCTGTCGTTCAAGGAATTCTCCGAAATAAATTGCAAATAAGTGCATTTCACCAAGCGCATACAATCTGGTGTTCAACAGAATATGAGTTTGATGGAAACTCCGGGAGTGGGCTACCTGATGGGCCCCAAGACGGGCGAAACCGGTAATGGGGTGTCGACGAGTTTCCAGAACTCCTATACCTAATAAAAAGTTCATCTATTGCCGACAGTTTTGCTTTGACTTCATTGACCGATATACAGACGATCACCTATGACAGCAACTAACCTTGATTATCATCGACTAGTTATTCAACAGAAAATAAAACAGATTTACTAAAACAACAGTGCAATGCAAACATACAGGGGTAATTCAAGCTACACATACTCTAACAGTCCTTTGACTTCCTGGCTGTCCACCAAGTCCAACTGGCCCACAAATGTGTCCGTAACTGCCTGTAGTTCATCCACGGTTCTTACAACGCGAGATAGGCGATTCGGTAGTGTCTGTAATACAACAAAGCAACTCAATCATTCAACTGTGAGCGACTTAAACAATACATCTTAGCAAGCGAAAAGTTCCACTCAAGAAAGAAAGTTTTTATACGGGTTCCCAATATGCCTTCACACGATCGGCAAGCATCGCTTATTTCCAGTGAATAGATTTCGAACGTAAGCTGATCAGAAATCCATTCTGCGGGAGCCAACATCGGAATATTTGTGAGACGTCTACTCAGCACTAGAGACGGTGGTGGTGTGGTTATGTAATACGCACGTGGAGCTATCGAGTCCATGGTTTTCCCTGCCTAAGTCAAAATGACGACACGAAAAAGGAGCCGACAGGTGATTTGGAGCAGCACATATCTGTGGATACGAAACGCCTGTTTTTAATTCACAGATATCATATATATTAGGACTACAGCCTTTCGAAAATTCCACTGCATTGCCAAAACTTTTCAGAACAAGTTCGAAGTTGCAGAGTCTACGGTTATAGTACCGATCATTTCGTATTAAAGTTAGGAAATCGATGGGGAATTCGGTCACTAGGGATGAGTCTTAACACTTACGCCGCTAATGAGCAAGAATAAAGTAGCAGTGTTAACTGTTGCACTGAGGTTTGATCTATAAGTGAAACATGCTACACTACTGACTATACTACGGAAAACCGGAGAACCTGTCATTTTGTTTCTGAGTCATAATGTGAGTCTCATTCGGATGGGTGCAATACACCTGTCAACTTTGAAGCAGTCATACCCGAAAAACAGGAGTCCAGTAAGGTTAGACTGTGTTTTTACTTCTGAGAGTCACATCTCCGATATTCGGATGCAGGGTGCTGTTGACTCCATACTCAGCAATGAATTTGTGTTTGATCATCGAGTTACATTTTAGGACAAAAAGCCTGGTGCTGAGCACGCGAGACTGATTCATCGCATTTAGCGCCGCGAATTGAATTGCTCTTCTCTCTAGTTGACCATAATGACGTGAAAGTTCAATTGGATTTCGCTCAGTGTACTGTGACGAAGGAATGTTGAATTCCTTAAACAGGTTCATTAAAAACTGGCCATTAAATCATCAAATATTTCTCTGTCCTTTGAGAGTTACCCAAACTCGGAACTCATGACCTCTTCCAAAGTGATTTATTGATAACAGTAATAATAAAGTTTAGCATTTGCCTTGCACAGTGTGCTACCTATTGGTTTGAACAGCTGAAACCATTTGTCACTAATCACATAAATTCTGTTAACTAGGTAGGAATTCCGACGCCCCTTTGGTTAAGATGTCCTAGCTGCTGAGCCTCAAGATATCTTCATTGTAAGTCGTCTAACACCATTGGATATGTGAAAAAGCCACTTTTGTCCTACCGCGGTAAAATCTACATGTTCCTTAAAAACGTGTTTGTGGTGAGAAGTCTACTGGAAAAGCTCATTTTCGCTTGACAATGGGTTGGGTTGCTGTTTTTTAGAACAAGACAAGGTCAGATAGTGGGTGGAAATGTAGTTTAATGGCAAATATTCTTATCACACTCGTATGACCAGCTGCAAAACCCAAAAAAGTTCGGTGTTTTCAGTGTATTTTGAACAGAACCATGTGGTCTGTAAGGAAGCAGGTAAATATGCACTATTGCGTGGCGTACGGAAGTGTCCCCTCTTTTTAGGTAATGCCATATCTTCGAACGCATTCAGGGTTGATTGTCGGTTGGTGAAGAACCAATAAATGACATTCTGACTGGGCTACAGGGCTGAGTAAAATAACCTTGGTCATCTCTGACCACATAACCAATATGATGAAGGAATAATTCTGAAAGGTACAGTAAAATAGTTTTTTGTTTGCAAGTGGTCGACTTGTGACTTAGGCTTTGCCGAACAGATCAGAGCAGCAGAAGCAAACTAGAATCAGCAAGCACTTAGTCATCTTTTGCTAAAATCGATTTGGGAATGAAGGTATCTTCCCAAACAGTGCTTTCTTTAACAAGGCTTTTTAAAATTATTTCTCTCCACTGTTTGTTCACAGAGTACCACCAGAATTATGACAAATATGTGTAGATACGGACCTCAAGTGTTTGGCAGTTATTGTGCCCTTAAGATGGTCGTTAAAAATGTTAGAAACGGAACGTTCTTACTTTCGGGTTTTCGACGAATTTTTTATCCAATAGGCTCAACCAAGAAGTCAGTTTGAAGCTATCAGAATTTCATGACATAAGGAGTGTCTCGTTCCTTCCAGGTGAGAGTTCAATAATACTATTATATATATATATATATCATCACTGACAGCAACACCAGATGAGAACAATGATGATTCGCTGCCATGCAACCATGCAAATTTATTTGAATAAAACCTCATGATGGAAAGAAAAGAGAAAAGAGAGGAACCTAGGGCTATCCCACCACAAACACCCGAGGTACCTACACCTCCGACACTCAGCCGGTCAATCTGGATAAAACTGATAGCATGAACGCCATGATATCGGTTAGCCACAATATCATTCAGTGTCTCCAGCCAAGCACAAGGAGGGTCACACAGACCCTATCCTGGAAGGCAAGCAGTACCAACGTCAATCAAACTTTTCCTTTATCCCCTTCCGCTGTGTCAAATTCTGTCCACGTCCAGTTTCCGCCACTCCGAATAAGGCACGGAAAACAAAGTTCATCTTACCATGCGGTAACTCGGATCCAGCCACATTAGCTCGCAGTGTTGGATGCATTCTTTGGTTGAAGTACCGTCCGCCTCACCAAAGCCCCATTTCCTGATCACCCCATTCAGAACTTGCTGGTCGCCGCTGATTACAGCTACAGTTCTGAGACATCGGTGGTCAAAGACCTGCAGATGTCTGATATCCCCCGCCCAAAGTGACAAAGTCTTGCACGACAATACAGCCCGCACTGCATTCTGATACAGGCGGCCTTAGAAACCCAGTGTTGTGTCCTTTTTGAAGCCACAAGTGGAGCAAATTGGCAGACGTAAATCTGGTCTTTGGGATTTGTGCGTTGACTTCGTCTGTCACACCACTGTCAGAGCCAATGCAACCTTCGAGATACGTATAGTGTCCCACAACTTCTAATGTCACTTCTTGAATTCATAGAGGCATGTTCAGAGACTGTACGTCCCGCGGCATGAATTTCCACTTTGTGGACGTGAAGCACATGCCGAAAGACTGGAAGACCTTGGACGGCTTCCCTAGTAATGCTGTCGCTTCCGCTCTTTATTGAAAATCAGAACGTTGTCGTCCGCATACTCCAGGTCGTCACGGAGAGACTGGACCTTATCGTGGTGTGACGGTTTGCGAACCTCTACAATCCATTGCTCGATACTGGGGAGCCACTCATAGCAGGTTGGTCGATCGGTGGAGTTCTGACTAACACAGTTTCTTGGTCCTCCAGGTTGGGAGCTGGAACATATGTGTCGACTTGCTCCTCAAAACTTTAGGGTGTTCTGACGGTTCTGACCAACCACCGCTGCCTTGTGGTTAGGCTTTTGGGTCGAAGGCTGTGGTTGAGGACCCTAATCGTCCTTCTGTCTAGGTCTGGGCACCATGAGAGTATCCCAATCCATACAAAACCATGAATAACACACATTTGCAGATAATCCCGTTTCAAATCAGCCGTCACGTGGTGTCATCAGCCGGGTCGCCTTCCTTAATGCATACAGTAAGGCGGTTAAGCAAAAACAGACTACTGCTGACGCCTCCCCTGTTTCTCTTTAACATATTCGTTGTTCTCCCCTCCTCACTCCGCTGCTAGTGACATTCTCCGTAGGCCAATTATGGAGTGACTATATATATATATATATATATATATATATATATGCGGCAGATAAGGGACTGTAATGAAGTGATTGCAATTCTGTCGGGTTCGTTGAGGTTGACTGGTCACACCTTAAACGCTTTGGTTCACAGCCCCCCTAATCAGCCGGTCCCGTACGAGGATCGTGAAGGAAGGAAGAATAGCACTCGATTAATCTCAAGAAGTAGAATTTCCTGAGGGCATTCGCTTGATACGAGAATTCTTCCTGCGTTGTCCTCACCGTCCAGGCATGAGAATCGCTTGCGGAAAATAAGCGACTCTGTTACCCAACTTCGGTGCGATTACATGTCGGACGTTGTTAGTTGCGCTGAACGCATAGCTATGCTACACGGAGGTTCCAATGATTCACATCACCAGAAGAGAATCTTCAAAGACAGTTACTTCAGTACTATGTACTACGAGCCTACTTACCATTACTGTATGGGCCATCTAAGAGGTAGTAGTGCTAAATAGGTCTTCTGCAGACCCAAAGGCCCCCATCAGTGACCAATCCGCGAATAATATTCAGCCGAGTTTATATCTGAAAGATGACTTGCCAAAGTTGTCTCTTTCCTGCTGTGAACCTTATCCTGCAATGAACTCCAGTTAAAACATACGGCCTCCGCCTACGAAATATGGGTGAAAAAAAGTGCAGATCAGCCGACTTAAAAATACTGTGGTAAGGTTAAGGTTATCGTCGGGTTACCAACATTTTTGTTGACTATTTCTGATGACCTTCATCGTAAAATTATGAAGACTCTTGGTGCTTTACCGGACGTACGGCTTAACTGCGTCATGCTATCGTATAGTTCCACGCTTTTACGTCCATTCTCTGGAAATCGGGTTGTCTACTCGAATCATATTTTGATTAACGATTGAGAGTTGCCACCTAGGTAAATGGTCAAATTTGACCACGGTGATGAAAAAACTTGTCATGAATTGTGAAGTGCCAAGAAGAAACTGTGCGCTAATAGACACAAATCCCGTTCTTCTGAAGTCGACGTTGAAAGGCTAAATTGTCCATTTATCGGACTCCGAATGTTGAGTGCCACTGATGATTTCTCAAGCATCTGTACTATAATTTGATATGTGCAAACTGCTGTTTCAGCTGAAAAAAACTCGAACAACATACTGCTCAGATTTATTGACGCCTCTGTTGCGCAACGAGAGCGTAGATTTCACCAGAACGCTCATATCTATTTTTTTAGTGGGTAGCTTCCCCTTAGGAGGACATTACTGGCGAGTTCCGAACATAATACCGAGGACCTCAACGTTTCGAATGAAATTACTTGATCTAGCACCTCCGAGCCAAATTTGTTTTCATAAAAATCTGACGTTGAGATTTTCGTGCTGTCAGGCTCGAGGAGTTATCAGTCCGTATTGAAATCTATCCCGTGATTTTAATACTGCGAACATTTTCAATCACCTTAAAGCTCTTATTGACCTCAAATGACCTGACGTTTGTCTCCAAAACGGTAGCGTTGCTGTGCATGGTAGCCGCAGATGTGTTACTCGTCTCTCAATATACCAACTTCTCTTAAAGAAGAGTTGCTTGGTGTTTTCGAAATTGTAATGGATGGTGAGAACTAGAGGAGTACTGAATTCGATCATAACTTTCAACTCCGTTCGCTTTGCAATAAATGACAGGTACTGAGTTGGAACACTAAAGGCTCGAAATTCAATCCAGAGCGCAACCCATTTTCATCAGTATGTGAACGATTGAACAAGCAGCGTACATTTTTTCGGCAAAAAGTGTGGATTTATTCGGTTTTTCGCATACAAGCGTAATAAGTGACGCTTCATGCGAGTAAATGGATTCCAGGTGGGAATACAGAAAACAGGCTGAAAAATGTATACACCTGAAAATCAGCTATCCACGGAAGCTAGTAAGGTTCATCCATTCCTTTATAACGGAAAACCTGTATGCTACTCGTTTTGTCAGAAATCTTCCGGCAAGATACATACGTGCTATTAATTGGGCTTTCAAGTTCTCAACTAATCAAGCGGTTCTAGAAAAAGCTGAATATATTCGCTTGATTGACACTTAGATTATCCTCAGAGAACTTGAAACCTGAAGGCTTCCGGAGCCTTCATTTGACATACATACAATACAGAATTGGTACTGAAAGAGGATAATTCTTTTAGAGTATCCGCAAATAACCCGACGGAGACGTCAGAAGTGCTTACAAGTATGCAGCTGCACCCTAATCTCCATGGAAAAACGATGCGTGCAACTTTCCACGCAAAAACAAACGTCTTCATAGACCATCAATAACCCAGACCAAACGGATCCTTACTACAGTGACGTAGGATCCTTAAACTGAACCACTGGGCCTCCATGGAACAATAATCGGAGGACACTACGCTCGAATCATGCCGCTGATCACGAGACCTCTGCATCTCGACTTTCCCCGTCTAGGCTTGGGCAACCTGGCAGTATCCCAGCCCTCGTGCTTCCTTCGGGTGGCATGGCAGTTAGGCACCGAGAGAGTGTTACAGCTGAACGACTACCTTTTATGGAAAGATCGGCTTGCAGCACTACCTTGACCAGTAAATTTGAGCAACAAACATTTTTCGTGACGTCTTGTCAGTGGCAATATTCGCGCGAACTTTGGTAAAACACCTCGTAATCTTGTGGACTGCCGATTTAGAACACATACACATCAAGTCTTGCTGCATACTCCATAAAAAGTTTTTTCTCACGCAACGTAAGACTAAGTGCCCCAACCGTAGGATGCAACTTTCTATCTTTCTAGCCCATATTTTGACAAAACCGTTCCCCAGAAAAACAACAAAATAATTACTAAGCAAATCCTCCGAGAAAAAAGTTTTTCTTTCGGCATCCAATTTGGAAGAAAACTGATGGGTGGTCACCAACTTGCGGGTTTTTAGGTAAACAAAAATTCTAAGGAAAATAGTGAACCAAACACGTGTATAAATATGAATATTTACGGAAACTCGAATGGGCCTATGACTGTTAAGAAACGATTAGTTTAAGTTCTGGTTTCCCGCCAACGAACCCTCTTTTTCCCATGCACTGCCTCCTAGGAGCTTGTACAAAAGCCTAACTGTAGCCAAAACATGCTGGACGGACTGCGCTCCCCGATTCGCCAAGTAGGAGTACTTAGTGATAAACGATGTTGAGCTGGCATAACGTCATGCCGCATACCTACTACGCCATCCAAAGGCCGGTCATGGGACGGCATAACCTGCCGGTAGATCAGCAGCAAACTTGGCGCTTCCAGTCATTAACTCATGCTTTAACTGCTCCGCCACCTCTGGTTCTGTAAGCCTTTATTTTAAGACATTACGCCAAGTGTTCAATTGATAAACAAGAATCTCAGTCATAAATCACAAATCAGTCAAAGTGAAACTACTATGATCCGAGAGGTTTGCAGTGTTTTCTAATTCACGAACCTTGGAATACCATTTGGGGCTCATTTAGTCATCCTTAGATTTCCGTCAGTACGCGCAAAGATCCCAGCCATGCTATCGTAAGACTTTCGATGGGATGTTTTTTATTAAGGATACTGAGGCACCTCATTTACACATATGGAATCCACTATTTCTTAATAATGCAGTTGACTAAAGATATCTTTCTGTGATGAGTGAATGTGGCCATTTTTGTCGCGTGGCTACGAGTAGTCCAGTCTTCGATTTCTAAGATGTTTGAAACATGGATGTGTCTGCAGTGAATATAGATGAAAACCAACAGCGTAGATATCGGTTAACATCAGCAATATCTTCACGATTGTTATCCGATCAAGCGAGATGAAAGACAGAAGGAAGCAGGTGAACTTCGACTGGCCTCTGTGATCAAAGAAGACGTGTATGAACAAACAAAGAGGTGACGAACAGAAAGCTGTGGTGACTGGATAGCGGGTGATCTGAAAGACCGATGAGTGAAGTGACAAGCAAAGTATCGAATGATTCGACAGATGCACTGAGTGTTCGATATCTGGGTGAGAAGAAAGCCAAGTTGCTCGAATTTCAGCTACATTCAACGAGATGTTACTCGGACTTTGTGCTACACAAGAACCGAACTAAATTTGTGAATATTTCAAAAAAGTGATTTCTATGCACATTTGTAGATGGCCGGGCTTTTGCAGTTGGTTGCGTAGTCGTTTGACAAGATTATGGTTCTTATGTTTATCATATATGCCACAATCCGGAAAAGAGAACATAAATAGAGCAGTTGAACAAAACCAACATCATTATTACTGGACTCAGAAGTCAATCGCGCTCTGTCTTCAGAGTTCTGTTTTAGAATCAATTTTCTCCGAATCATCTTTCTCAATCTTTTTCAACGTAAATAAGCATGTATCACACAGGACGGATTACCGTGATAAGTCCATGATTCCTGTACACTTTTTTTCACATTAAAGAAAGTGTAGATTGTTTCATCTAGTGTACAGGACAACCTGGCTTCATGCCTTGAACCGGTCCTGACATTGAGCAACGACCAAAGGCTTTTTGCATTAGCCTCGACGACCAACAACGCACAGGCTTGCGGTCACGGCAACTGCGTCACGTCTGTTTCTAGAATCCAGCAGAACTTGAAACGCTGGATGTACATGGAATATTTGCAATCGATACTTCGTCCTGTAAGTGAAGCCAAACTATGTTGGAAAGCCGAAAAATACTGTACAGCTGTTTCATCCTTGTTGGGAACCATCAGCAGTGCGCATCTCACGAAACCAAGAGAGTTTCGAATCTGCTACTTTCTGGCCAGTGGTTGAACACTCAACCGTTCGGCCACGAGCGGCTGAACAGCGGTGTGATTAGCTCTCACTTAAGTGACCAGCGGGGGGCAATTTTTACACCAGACCAACCTACACAAGCGAGACTGGTCCCAATAAGTTTCTCATGTCTGACTGTACTTGAGTGCATTCATTCTTTCCAAGTTGATTTATTGTTATGGGCTCGGCCGAGAGAGCTGGAATAAAGTGGTCTCTGTAGGTCAGTCACATCACTCTTGCGTGCTTTTCGGGAAATAATATTGCAATAATGTGAGGCAGGCGTTGGAATGATTCAGTAATTGACAACGTTTCGGCATTAAGACGGAAGAAATGTGGACAAAAACGAGATGATAATCCCAAAGGTCATTCTAAAAGAGAGGCCCCGACATACCATCGTGAGTGACGGGAAGGCCCTTAACTCTAAGGTCAGGTGATTCAAGAGGGCAGTGTTCGGCAAATCAAGTAAATATGAATTCAGGTTAGAGGTAGTCGATCCTGCCAGAAATGGTCATACTGCCAACGACTCGGTTACAGAAAATAATTAAAAACATATGTTTGGTTGAAAATAAACTATGTTGCAAGCGAAATAACAGGTTTCGTAAAGTTCCGTTCACGACCCATTCTGAAGTGACGTGTTAGGACTATGAGGACGCAATTTTTTATATTAGAGTTTTATTGCTGAGCTCGGGTAGCAAACATATCCAGCTTCCTAGTTGATGCAGTTTAATTGACAAGAACACGAAATTGACAGTAACTATAGCTTCAAGACGACATCCTGAGCATGAGCCTGAAAGCTCCGGTTCTAAATAAGCAAAAGCACCAAAACTAAGGGGAAAATATTGGTCTCGCACTAGAATGACCAGGTCTAATCCACCGTTTTGAGCCCTGAAATTCGTTGCCAGTTCCCAATCGTCAAATTCGTAATTTTGATGTCACCAAATAAGGATTTAACAGATGTACAATGTTCCTCAGCTTTTCAACACAGCGGACCATACTTTACAGCATTCAATATTTAACCGTTCGGAATTGAATTTAATTTTCTAACGCTGCCTTAAGCAAGCTAAGTTAGGCGCAGTGTTTTGCATTCGATTGAGGCGAGGACATGCAGTCCATGGTCTGTAAGTTAGCCCTTTTCCTTCGACGCTTGCTATCCTCGTTCTGAGTCATTTTTGTCATCTTGAATGGGTAGTTCAGTCAGAGAAGAACACGCCACACTCACCACAAGTTCCACCGCACTCTATTTCTTCAGAGGTAAAAAGAAAACTTCAACTACAACGCTCAGTTCCCCCCCCCCCCAAAAAAAAAATAATAATAATAATAATGGGAAAAGATTTCAGCGGTTTTTTGATAGACTGGTCCTACTTGGGCGACGCTACAAACCAATTTCAATGCACTTACCCTAATTTCAGATACAAAAACAGCAAAAAACTGAAACTAGTGGTGGAATGTCACGCCAAAATTTTGAAAACCGCTCCTATAAACAGAAGTATAATCGACAAAGATTTCCACTATCGAAAAAGGCGAAACTTCTCCCTGGAAACACTACCTCTCAACAAACAACACCTCCCTCCTTAGTTCAAGTAGATGCGCGAGGTCTTTCTTTACCTAATCACTATCAAATGGTTGCCTGCTTGTTTCAACTATAGGGCGTGTGCACCATGCTGGAGGAGTATTGCTACAACGTTTGTTTCCGCTGCCTTATAGCAGTTGCCACCAGACAAACCCATGGACAAACCACATCAGGAGTTATGACCTATTCAGATGCGAGGAAGTTTGCTTGCAGCTCTTCAAACCGGATCACATTAATCCGGACATAGGGAATATGTGCGCACCGTTGTTCGGCAAGGTTCGCGCCACCTAACTTGCCTGGTTATTCTATCCTATTGGGGTTGAGCAGATCTCAATCCATTCACTTCGAATTTTGTTACTTCATCAAATTCGTATCACAATATCCTTCTTGAAGTTCAACAGTAAATATGGTGAAAAATTTCAGGGTGGTGGTTCTTTCCGAGGGGAAGATGTGTTCGTTTGCACCTTGCATGGAAAGCACAACAGTTGGTGACAAAAGGCCGAATATAATCTCCACTTGTTTCACATAGTAGTTGTAACATACCTGTGGGAAGCTTGTTTTTAGTTGCTCGCTCCCTCGAGAAAAAACCTTTCTGAAACGAGAAGAATCAAGTAACTACCTTATAAATGAGGACTGAGTAGGTAAGCTGTCTTGATCCTCGTTGGAGGTATTTGTGCTTCAAGTAAACCTAAGTTGGTCTTTACTGGGGGTCCAAAAGTTACGAATTCCTGGGCAGACTTCACGGGGGCGAGATGAAGTGACTTTGGCTAGACAGTGAGGTTTCTGATGGAATGGAGTTTTGGGGGTTAAGGTGGCTAGAACATTTTCCTGGCGTCTTCCGCAGTTTTAGTAAATTCACATGAAACAATGGAACCACGCCGACGCTGGGTTGAATGCCTGCTCTCAGTTAGAAGGGGGGACATCCTATGGACCAGGGAAGTTTCCTCGTCTCTTTGGAAAGACGCATGTATGGAGTTCAACACAAGAAACGCTTGATCCGATGGTACCCTGACTATCGTTTGAGCTCGAAAGCACATCAAACACCTTCCGCCTACCGACTGTTGAAGAAAACCGAACAAAAGACCATAATCATCCGTTAAAGTGGTTGTTCATTCGATATAATCTATCTGCTAAATGCCATCAACACTGTGAGACCAGGACCATCCAATTTGTAGAATACTGATCAGCAGTAAAGGATGAAAACTTCATACTCCATCGGGCAATCCTAATTAGCCAACGGTTCCAAAGTTACCACACAATGCAACAACCATGATGCTAAAGTTTGCTTTTGTATTCATACAATAGAATATCTCTCCTGTTGGAGTAAAAACGATTGTACAGATTTTTCGGTATCAAAAAGTGCAAAATTGATCTTCTTCAAAAACACGAATCATTATTCTTTCGACTGAGATAGAGGCAAACGAGTGAATACGAAGTGCGTTGAGCCAATTCTTATCGTATGCACAGGAACACAAAAAAGACAGAGGACAAAGGAAGCATGAGTGTTCTTCTGACAAATCACAGAGCAATAGAAAACAGCCGTTTGTCCAGGGATATGTAAAACAGTGCAATGTAATGCACCTAGCAAGCTGATCCATCGATGGTTGCCTAGCCGATCAGTTTCCGAGCCCAAAATCTAGGCAACACAATGAATACCTTGGGAAGATCTGCATTGGTCACGATAAAAAAAGTTGCCCAGTGGGTTATTACGGTGGATGCTTATGTTCTGTCTGCCTCCGTAGTTGTCGATATCGTTGAATAGCGATTTCAGCGGGAGTTTGATGACGAGTATCGAGTGAACGCCTGGTGCTTTCTGTAGCATATGTTAACGAGCTAGGTAAAGTAGGCTGGCCTTCTGAATGTTGGGAAGTTCTCGAGGTTGGCATCATCCCGAACATTGGTCTTCCGATTTGAGAGTTAGGAGGCTGTATAGGCAAAGTGACTGCAGAATCAGATATCGAAGCTCTCATCGGTTGCGGGCGCCCGGATTGTAAGAGATTATCGAGGTCGGAAGCAATATGGGATGCACTCAGGTCGTCCGTACGTAATTGCTGAAAAGAGAGTTCGCCGTGCAATCGAGCGCGACCAACTGATGCCTCCAAACCACCAGCGTTCGGAGTGAGCACGGACAACACTGGCCGAGGAGAAATGGAGGAAGTCGGGCGTGAAATCCTCGGGACCAGATTAGTAAGCTCTGTTGACATTGAAGGTAATGTCTGGATGCCAGCGGGGTGGCGGTGCCTGTCTTCAGTGGACCAAAGATCACCTGCACGAGAACTGGGCCTACGAGTCCTTGTTGGTACTGGCGAAATGCTTCTTCTTAAAAGCATAGGAACATCTTGACCAAAGAGTGGTACCGGGGGAACGGGGCAAGAAACTGGAGCGTGACTAGTAACTTGCTGAAATATGGAACCTTCTGATCGACGTGTAAATTCCGCTGAACAAACTGGTACTTCAAAGTGTGGTAGTTCAAACGACACATGCATAGATTCAGTCAACTGTTGTACACTAGTACCAGATGTTGTTGTTGGCTCACTTGTCCTACACAACTGCACCTCTGGCAGGCCATCTGTACTTGCGATATGGGCGCGCCAATCAGGCCACGGTCTCTTTGAAGAACATTCCAAACTGCGGTAACTGGTCCACGGGCGGGAGAATAGTAAAGAAGTCTTAGAAGATGAACCCGAAAGAGACAGACCAGGATGTTCATGTTCCATTTCATCTTCACGTGACCCTCTCCATCTCGGATCAATTCTAGACGTCTGTGACTCAACAGGAGTCAATCGGACCGAAGATTCACCCAGTACCGTTGACGGAGAATACCAGAGCCAGTCCAACATATTTGGAACCAAGTTGTCGGATGATCTTGACAGCCCTGGGTCTAGCTTGTGTGTTGATTTGGTTGGAACCGTGCTCAAAGGACTCTGAAATCCTGAACGACGGCTTGTCGAAGCAACGTCTCGATTTTCAGCCAAGTTCGTGCTACTTGCCCAAAAGATGGGCCGTTTTGAGATGGTCGACCTCCCACTCGTGGAAGAAGCGACAATACTACGATGTGTCTGACCCTAGCAGCACAGACAAGTGTATTTATTAGTCAGTGGTAGGATAGAGGGAGGAGGAAAAAAGCCGACAAATGTGGTACAATTTTTTCAACAAAAAGGGGGGATTCACAAGGAACAATTATAATTACAACACTTTTGACACAAGGGGAGGGTTGAAGGTACTAGTACAGGTTTACAGGTACGACGCCTCTCCTCTGGGAGCAACACGATGTGTGACAACAGTGGACTTGGTTTTACGACGAAGTCAACAAAAACGACGACAAAAACGAGAACAACGAGTGCACAATGAAGCAAAATAAACTCGGGACTCACTCTGATTTGGTGTAGGTCCGAGTGGGAGAAACACCCTGTATCAAGACCGGCAGCCTGACGAACCAACTGATGCAATTCTCCGTGCAGATTATCGGTCAGTCGCGTAGCTTCCATCGCCTGGTTAGTAAGTTCGCGGCGGGCTGACATGGTTTCAACTAGACGCGTCCGAAGGGCATGTAATCGCTTGGAAAAAACATCCAACTCTGACAAGTTTCCCGAACCTCCAAGCGCGATGCGATCGGCGCG
The DNA here is from genome assembly GCA_004794785.1 of Opisthorchis felineus. NCBI lineage: Eukaryota > Metazoa > Platyhelminthes > Trematoda > Opisthorchiida > Opisthorchiidae > Opisthorchis > Opisthorchis felineus. The sequence continues at coordinate 369,920 of SJOL01006425.1, read as the reverse complement.
AAGCTGTTTCAGAACCGGTTCTTTTGTCTTCAGTTCATGAAGCAATGCTTCCAAAGGACCCGTATCCATTGCGTTGGCCAGTTGGCTGTACGTCCGTCTTAACGGTCCACTTAAAGCCTGTTCACCGGAGGCAGAATGGCGCCTACGGCGTCCAGGTCGATTCACAGCCTCGTCCAGTTCTCGTTCCTTACGTCTGAGCCACGAATCAAATTCTGCTTCACACAGTTGTTGTTGATCCCAAGTCGTTCGAAGGTCATGAAGTTTCGCAATGTAGTCATTTAGCTGAAATGATTCAAGTGGCAACTTATCGAACATCGGATCACAAGGAGATAGAGGAACTAAAGAGAAGTAAATTGTGTCATTGACCAGCTTTTGGGAAGCAAACGTCCACCATATTCGTTCTATCTTCATCAACTATTATGGCGCCTTCCGCTTGTAATTTGTGATTAGATCTAGAAGTTTTAATATCACATTCCTTCATAGGTGTTTAGTAAACTTAGTGAACAGCGGAAAATCACTATGCAGTTGTGTTATGTTTGCTGAAAATCCTCGCCAACGTGCATCTCATGGATCCAGTGAAAGTGCCGATTCTAGGAGCTTTGTAAACTGCATCGTTAACACATTGAATTTCAGGCTACTTCCTTCAACCAATCAGAGATTGAGAAACAAT
>SJOL01006425.1:329510-359493 GCA_004794785.1 Opisthorchis felineus | reverse complement strand
GAGAGATTCAGCTGGGTTCCAGGTGAGTCTCTCGCAAAACCAAATTGATTTGCAAATGAGTGTATTTCGCTAATTTCCTGGAAGTTCTTTGAATATTAAATAGTGATGAACAATCACTGCAATGTGCTTCCACAATATTCATACCAACCTCCCATCAGATGCGGCGAAAACGCTTTGACATTTGGCTAGGCACTGCTCACATGTTTCATCAGTAGTATACACCGTGACGTTAGTATGTTGCCTATTGCCCTTGTACTACTGAGAGTTCACTCTCTCTGTAACACTTCCTTCGCATGCTTAAATACACACTAGGCAGTATCCTCATCGGCGATACCGTTTCTATATGACATTTGTAACAAGATTGTCAACATTACTGACATGTTTGTTCGATTGATCTCTAGATTCGGAGCCTGCAGACAGAGTTGAAGCGCGGACTGAAGTCGTCATCAAGTCTAGTGGATGGCCACCATTCTGGATGATACAGTATTCATGAGACAAAAGCATGAGTTGATCATTGGGTCACGGTCAAGACAACACCATGGACGTCTCTTTCATCATTCCGTCCACTGTGGTAAAGCCAGTATTCCGGCTTTCAACGTCCTAACGGACGAAGTAGAGTTGTTTCCGTTTTTTTACTTAGAAGCGCCCCCACCCCAGTTCGGTATTTTAAAGTCGTAATAACTGGTAGTACATGGTTTCCCGGGGAATTCGTAGCATTTGGAGTGTCACAAGTATTGTGGATGTTTCGATTTTCCAGGAGAAAAGGTTAACCTCGATCGAAACTTTACCTGGACAAACAACACGCGTTAGCCTTGTGGGAAGATGAAACGACTTGTACATCCCGAATCATTTCAATGGATCACTCACTATTCCCACCCACCGGTTAACTAGGACCTAAGCAACCTAGCACTTCAAGGGATTGGAGGATAAATCGTATCACAGGTTTGAAAACTTACCTTCAACTGATCCACATAGGATTGTTTCATACTGGCCATGCGCTTCGAAGTGACAACAAACCTTCTACCCTCTTGATCACGTTTTCTCGTCTCTGTGACCAACCCAACCAACTGGCCTGCCAGTTCATCCAAAAACTGTGTTGTCTCAGTCTGTGTTTCGGTCCATTGCACCCAGCGTTCAAGCTGTTCTTGCAGATGGCGTTGAGACTGCCCAAGTTGATGTGCTAACTCCTGAGCGGTAGTACGAAATGAGTCCACCTGGGCATGTACGGTTGTACTCAACGTCGCATCTGAACTCTGTAGTAGCTGTTCGACTAGACGAGCGAGTGGATCCAAATGTTGACTAATTTCTCCCGACAACGTCTGACTGAGGATCTAATAGGATGGAGGGGGGTAAGAAAAAATTTTGCAAAGAAAGAAAACCGAAGTGCAGTATGGAGTCTAACAGGTTATTCGGAAATTACGTGACGAACTTGTGTAAAACGATCTAAGTTATGCGGAGTGACATGAACGGTTTTACGACCGCATGTATGGCTGCCATAAGATACCTGCGCTAGGGTTATCCTATCGAAAGCTGTACACTGATCAATCCACCGTCAAAACCAACGCATTCCCTATGACAGAGCCCTGTAGAGGCAATCCAGTTAATGCAGCAGGTCTCATCAGCGACTGTCAACATGCCAGTGTCCTTCGAACCAAACCCTGGCCTTTTGATAACTCCTGTCTGGGCTCAGGAAATCTTGCAGTGTCTCGTCGAGCTGCAGGGCGGCTAGGCACCGAAAGAATGTCACAGCTGAACCACTATTTCTATTTCTATTAAATTTGGACAACAGTCTGGGAACACATTGGAGGAAGACCACGGCAATCAGATCCTACAGTCCTCAACGGAGTCGAGAAAATTTCTGCCAGCGTGAGTGAAGTGCTTGTTGGTGGAAGATGACAATCCGGTTTAACATTCAAGGCCAAACTTGCGTTACTTGGAGTCACGTGATCTTAACGCACTTTGTAAACGGGTCTCAATGACCGAACTCAATATAGATTGAGTTAGGCCCTTCACGGAAGCTGACAAATGATTGCGCTAGGACACAGTCAAGGAAAGTGTGGTCTGTCCCAAAATAAGCATAAACTGGAAACTTTCACAATGGATCAGGTTATAGGAGAGCCAAAAAGCAAAGCCAGTGGTTCTGGAACTATCATTGACCTATGTGGATGGAATAGTAGACATAGGAATTTTTAAGTATTTTTCATAAGTCAGTACGAATACAAACTTGACAGGCAGTGAATGAGACTATAGTACAGTACAGTGATTTTCTCGAAGAGTGGAGACCATTTGGAGATCCTGGCTGACGGGAAAAGGTATCATGGTCTCTGCACGGGAGTGGCCTCTTTTTAAAAAAATCCTTTTTAACAGATTATTGTATTTTGTACGTGTTAGCCTAAAGCACTACTGAGCTCCTAAAATAACTCGGTAGAAGGTTTACCACAAAAACGTTACCAGAGTACCCGAGTACCGTGCATACACTTGGCCTCACCCATTTATTTCCGTTACTCCGTGCTTACAGATTGGAGAACTTGATCAATTTATGATGCTGAGGACAGGAAGTAAAGAGCAAACAGCCAAATAGAACCTTTTTTCGTTTCAGGATGAAGCTTTGCACAAGTAAGTGAGTCTCGCGACGCAACAAGATGAGTAAGGATGCGGGGAGTGACTAGCAGGGCTGCTAGGGGCACTCCCGAGGCCATTCCACATTGTGATGGCAGGGCAGTTACCGTATCGAATCCTTTAGGTGCTCAAGTGTCAATTCACCCAGGTTGATTGCAGGGAGAGCCTGCAGCTATCTTTTAGCATACAGTGCGACCACCCTTGATAAACAGTGAAATCAATCACTTAAGAGGAGGCTATTCTCCGTAAACTGCAATTGCTTATGAATGCTTAAGGCCTAGAGGCCAACTGCGTCCTCAGAACCATTTCATTCCAGAAGTGTTTTCATCACCCATTATGAAAATTTCGCCCTGAGAATGCTAACAAATCATACTGAATCTCAGCCACCTTTCAGATAGTTACTAATCGGCTATGAACTCCTTCCCTTTGTTTTCAACCACCCTGTACATGGATTTTCGTGAAATTGATGCAACAACCAATAAAACCTGTCCGATGGCTTGTCTCCCACCAGCAAAACTTGACTTTCCCGCCTCACCCATAATCACCAGTGTACCAACCTGACACCAAATGATAAACAAACCAAAACTGTCATGGAAGAAATAACCTTCCGGTTATTATGGATAGTCATGTGGCCGTAACGAACGGGTAGGAACGGGCAGATAACCAAAAATCAAGGTCACAGCAGTGTTTTGTTGACTAGATGAGTAAACTAGCGGCAGCTATCACATTGAGACCTGTGCTGAGCCTAATATTTTTCGGAGCTAAGCAGACGGCGAACGGAGTCTAATGAGAGTCTTTATAGCCAAATGACGCCTTAAAACCGGTCGCCACCCAGGCGACCGCAGGCGGTATCAAATTATACACAAGTGTCATGACATTAACTGATATAGTATAAGGTAGGTATATATAATATAGGTAGCAAACATAGAAATCAGCAGTGGAATTAAGGAAATGAATAGCGGATTTTGTAAGGGAGGAAGCAGTGGGTCAGATCAACGCGTTAAACAACGCCCTCAATACAAAATTTATCATTCCGTGAAAACCGCCCTAAACGATAGTGCATTATGTTATACATGCACCGGGTGGTTTGGCTAATTCGGTCTTGTGCCTCGAGATTGAATGCATGCACGAACATCGAATCTGTTTAGAGACATCCACAGCCATAGGTCATCTGCTTCGACATTTGGTAAGACCTACAGTTTGTGTGAATTGTGGGTACAGGTCATGGATTAGTTGCATCACGTGCCGGACAAGCGTCTTCAGAAGGGCCTCTCTTGAGGCATTTCAGGGTCTTGCTGTTTGCAAAGGGTATCATTGCGCCCAAACGCAGTGAATGTGACAAACGGAGAACAAGCCAACGGACCCAACAGATCATGCGGTAGTGACAGCACCCGTTCAAAAGTGAGAAAAATTCGTCGATGTGAGGATCAGGATCAACGCTAAATTTGAAAAAAGTTGAAGTTGAAATGTTCCGCAGAAGGTCTCACAACAACTCACACGTCCATTGGCGAGCCGACGTTCTAATTCGGTCCGATCCGTTGTATCGATGGGGCAGCTGCATTGAGCGACTCGCTCAGACAAAGATGAAAGCCACTCCCCTGTTTCGGCCACGTGATGCTCATAGTCCGTGTGAATCTGGACGGCTTGTCGCAAATTGTGCAAGGTGTTCTATATGAATGGAACCAGAGTAAGCAGTCACAGAACACAGAAATACACATAAATTTCAGCTTCTTGATCTCACCTAACGAAGTTAAAACGAGGGTAACTAATCTCGAGCAGGATGCAGCAGATCCAGAGTTAATTTGGCGAACAGCTATACGCGGCGTACACCGAATGGACTACAATCGCAAATCAGACATGCAGCATTGGTGTATAAGCTTCGGCGGTAGAGCTATCTCCCGGGTGCTTGATGAAAGTTTGCTAACTTCCTACTTTCTGGTCTCTCATTTTATTTGTCGGATATCAAGTTATATGAACATAGCGTTAAGACCAATCAAAGCACGTGAAACCGGCAAACCCTTGAAGGTAACTCAGTGCACCTTAGAAACTAGCTAATAGTGATTTGGTCGCCCTTAAGTCAAAGAAGACTCTGTTGGTTGAAAGGTTTGTTCTTTGGGGGTAGCCAGGAACAAATCCTTTAAACATGGCACCAGAAATCAGTTCAGCTCTCGTAAGAAAATCGCCTGATTACCGGTTACTAATAAGGTCAAAAAGGCTGGAAAGCACGTGTTGTTGAAGATGTTTGTTTAAACTGCCAAAAAAGCTACACAACTGCATTGGAGTGTATTTCAGGTCTGTTTGTAACGGAACTGTATCAAACAGTAACTCTAAATAGCGACTTCTAACTGAAGTTCCTCGTCATCGTGACACAAGCAATTGTAACATATGCAGTCTGATATCGTCGAGTCCACACATCGGATCCATCCATTTAATCATCAGTAATTCCCATCATCATCATCATCATCCACATCGACAGCATGACATCAGTGTTCAACACCGATGCTTCGCTGCCGTACAAGTAATTCCCCTACATCAGTGTAATACGAAATTCAAGAAAGCATGGGTGATCACAGCACTGAGACCCCTTGAAAGTGCGTAAGCAGTGATTTCAATGAAGGCACAAATCAAGAGGGTTGGCTCGCGTTAAAAGAACTATTCAGTGTATTTGAAGGGTGACAAAGGCGTAGCCGAGTGCATGTGGGGTGACTGCAACCTTGAGAGCGAGCAAACTCCGTGTCTCCGTTAAAGCGTATCTATGTAGGTGAATACTTCTAGGAATATGAATAGCCATTTCTGCCTTGAGTTGTTTTACTGTGTACAAGTGATCAAGATGTCAACAGGTATTACCATCTAATCTTGAGTAGCTCAAACTAATTCTAGCGTTCAGTAAGCAGCTCCCGAGCAACATCTAACCAGATTGCTCAGCTGTAGAGTCACTTCTGCGCAAGACGGAATCATTCGAAGTTGCCTAGGGCTAGATAGGAATTCGAACACTGAAATGACCGGTCAGATACCAGTAAATCAACCAATGAGCTACTTCGGGTTCATGCTTGGTCGTCCACGAATAACGGACAGACACATCGATTGAGTATGTGGGAGGTGAACGTAGTCACCACTGAAAAGCTTTTTTCAGGCACAAACACAACCCTGGAAACGAAAACTTACTCACTGAAAAGTGTTCACCTACCTGAACAAGTTGAACAACTCCTTCGTACCGGTCGGTGAGTTGCTTCACCTGCTCGGTCAGTTGACAGCCAGGTTCCATCGACTTGACTCCAACTGCTTTTTTCATGCATAACTCGAAATCCGTGTGTTTGTCCATGCAGACACGGTAGGTTTCCTGACGGGATGGAACATATGAAGGTGTTGACTGAATCTTGTTCAACACCGGAGATAAATCGCGTACAACTTACGGGTCAACACCCTCCGAAAGAAAGGCGGTTGTTTTACTCATTTCAGCAACGTGAGTAACTAAGGATTTTCTTAATTCGATCGGATATTGTTTCCTGTTCCAAGTTTGCCACCTCATGATGGACAAAACTTTGCTCATTTTACACAGAGCTTTCACCAGTTAGATATTTTGAGTTGCGTTCTATAGACCGAGACAGTCCTCGAACTGTGCTTCTGTCTTTCTATATTCACACCAATCAGTCATCGCCCATTTCGCCGAAACAATCAAGCAACACTCGTTACTATTGATGCCAAGGTACGTCCAAGCAATTACGAGCTCAGAAAAACATCTGCAAGAACATTGGTGTTACTTTGTCTGATTCACGTAAGTGTTTCTGAATGACGATTCTCAACGAAAACTGACTAGTTTCCACATCAATTGAGAGAACTGGAGCTGAAACGATCAATCCCTGATTTGAGCAACAATTTCCAGAATAATATCGGTGGTCTATTCATTGCGTAGTGAGTCAACTGAATCTCCACTTTTAGAAATCCCATCACACAAATTAACTCAAAACACTCCTGCGCTAATTCAAAGGTTGGTTAGGTCGATGACCTATCTCAACTGCTCACAAATGGAGTTAATTTTACTGAAACGAACGAGAAGAGCGGACGAAGAAAACAAAAACCAAACTAAGTACATTTTTGAAACGCCTAAAAAGATGTTTTATTGATTAAAAAAACTTCGATACAACTTGCTTATACCCACTGACACGCACGCCCATTATGTGTACGGACTGTCCAAAATACACTAAGAAAACTCTCCACTTGGTGTACGCACCTCACCACACCACGCCATCGCACTCACAATTTACTAGACACTTAGTTTACAGCATTAATCCTATATGGATAACCACCCACACTAGACATTTCATAGTCGCTTACTCACTGAATTCCCATAGTGCCTTACGTATTCTGAGGAGAATACGTGATTGAGGCACACGCGACAAAATCACAGCATCATTTTTTGATGCCATCCCTTCGAAAGGATATGAGATGATACTGCTTTACTGTCTTGCTACCTCAAAGCCTTTATAAATCACTCTACTTCAGTCGAAGCGAATGTATGGAAAACAGTTTGAGTGGGATCACTCTGGCAATGTTGTGAAATATAGGTAGCTCGGGTACGCTGCTTGGTTGTTGGTCTGTTCGCCGAGCTTGGCAGTTGGATTGCAAACGTTTCATCACCAATCGAGGTGACATCGTCAGTGCGGGGTTGAGTGGGTCCCACTACCAAGCTCGGCGAACAGACCAACAACCAAAATGGGATCACTCTATTCTTGTTTCCGGATAGCGATGAACCCAGTTCTGGGGTCATAGGTGTTTGTAGCTTTTTACACACGCTATACTAATATACTTGACAGGATCACAGGAGTGGACATGAAAACTGCAACATCTGTGCAAGACGGAATACTGCTCAAGTCGACGTGGATAAATATCGTACCAGTATGCATACATTTTTATTTGTGATTTCGTCCAGTGAATGAAGTCAGTCTATGCTGAAAGCCGAGAAGCGCCTTACAGCTGTTTCATCCTTGTTGGGAATCATCAACGGTATGCATCGCACGAAACTCAGGAAGTTTCGAAGCACATAGCCTTCCGGCCACGAGCAGCCGGTCTGCAGCATGACTAACTCGCACTTAGGATATAGCGCGGAATTCACATCATCAAAACATAAGCCCAACTACGGCCTAACGTGAACGCCACATCGATTCGGCTCCAACATTAGCTCAGCTAATGAGCGACAGCTGGTATCATTTTGAGACAGCCAATAAAACGTGTCATACCAACTGATAAAGACAGTTGAGACTTACGCATGAATAAGTTTACGCCCACAGCCAGACAGCGGGGGCGTCAGGTCGTGGGATCTCAACTGTTTCAGCTGTTCCTACAAATCCTATTTTGGCAAACCCAGTACCCCTGCCATTTGCTTTCACCTACTACCCCCCCCACACACACACACACACATCACCTCCTATTATACACAAGAAATCCCCGTTTTTCCGACCTTGTTCAACCGAATCCGGTGCATAGTCAAAGGTTGCAGTGATGATCCTAACGACAATAATTACGGGAACGTGCTTGAGGGCGTGTATTTGTCCTAGGAGGCAAATATGAACTGCCTCATTGCAAAGACCGGTGTCAGGGAAACCGACACAAGCAGTCTCCTGATAATGATCTGCAGCAAAAACGATAGAGGTAACCGTATGGCTCATAAGCGCATTCAAGCAGACGGACGTGCAGTTTATGGGCACTAGATACAAACAACAGGATGATGCTGTCCCTTGAAAATGCAGCCCCATTGGATAAACAAAGAACAGGTGTTCTGGAGCGAGAAGAATGGTTGTGCTCACAGAGTGAACCGAGATTGCTGAACCGTGTTAGTACTAAATTGTATGGTTGATTTTGCTACTTCAATACTGAGTGCTGTATATCTGCAGGCGATCTTTAGGGGGCGGTTTTCTTCTAGTTCCGTGGAAAAAAGTGGAGAATTGACAGTTGATCTTTCTGATGGGGTGGGCTTTATACGAGGAGGACCTTGAAGGAGATGGCTGTGTGGAGACCTTGCACAATGAATGGAGCATTTAGGAAACCGCACAGGCATAAACCGTTTGGGCTGATTTTGCAACCAAAATTCAGAAACACGGAGAAACTTATCAAGACTACTTCCAGCCACTGAACACCACTCCGCGGTGACTAACTGGAAACGATTTTCTTCTGGAGACAAAACTGAAGCTGTTGTGGTGTACTCAACGACACCGATCAAGCAAGAACAAGACTGACGGACGTCACTCGCTTCGATCTATAATTGGATTGCAAGTAGTGTGGAACATGTGGGACAGTCAAACAGAAGACTTATTTGTTCTTGAAGGCAGAAACAACAACGAAGTCTCGCACGAAGTTCCGGATTTATTTCACCGTGTTTGATCAGGCACGTACCACAGATTACAATAATAAACACATTTAAAGAAATGAAGATTACCATGCCAAAGGGTTGCTCTGCAGGTTAGCTCCAACAAGACGAAAAGCTGTTTCTACTTACATGGCGATGGTTTCAGCAAATTTCAAAACTCTCTTATTTGCTGTGCTGAACACGGTATCCAATGCGGCTGTCGATGCATCGACCCTCACAACCAGATGACGGGTGACCGACGAAGCCGATAGTGTACAATTTGATTTAGTTTGACTTTGGTGTTATGCCAGTGCATCTGATTAGTCCTTCTGTCCTCATACTCTGAACAACGTGTACTTCCCCACCCTCAGTCCTAGGTGCTGTTCTGTTCTGCATCAGGTGGACGTGCACCCGTGAATCGGCGGATGCTGTTGGATTTGACAGATGGTGACACTGCAAAGGGACCCATCGTGTATTCAAAAAGCAGCCTGGTCGAGTAGTAAGTCCACCGTATCGGTCTCATCAGTTGCGCGTCACTCGATTGAGAGCAGGCATCGTATCGACCCAACAACGACTGCATTGAATGTCGTGTTCAGCAGAGCAAACAACATAATTCTGAAATTTGCTGGGACCATTGCTATTCACGGACGTAGGCCGGATCCGTGTAAGCAGAAACAAGTTTTCGTTTCATTGGTACTATCGTGATAACCTGCAGAGAAAGTCTTTGACATGGTGATTTTTATTTCTTGGAATGCATTTATTGTTGTAATCTGTGGTGCGCGCCTAATGAAACGCGGCGAAATAAGTCCGGAATATCATGCAAAAATGCGTTGCTGTTTCCTCTTCATGTTTGTCGTAAGAAAAGGTTGTTTTGCACCTTTAAAAAATGTCATCTTCATGAGTTCTTGCCTACTGGACGGTACATCGCATGATCGGTGTCGGTTCTACGAGGACAGTCCACCATGAATTTGTACATAGTTTCTACCAGTGGTTGTCATTTTTTTCAGCTCAATGCTGAACACTACACAATGCAGTCGCCATCTAAGATCATGCGCATTACACGAACAGTAAAGGCCGTACCCCTCAACAAAGAACCGCCTGAACAGAGGCCACCCGCCGAAAAATTACCCAGCAATATTCGCTTTTAAACACGATTTGGTGTGCGATCGTTTCAGGAAAACAAATATTGACTATATTTAAAATTTTGTTAAGTACGTCTATTTGAAGGTGGATTTTGACTCGTTCATTTAGCATGATAACCTATAGTTGACTAGTTTCCATTCTTCTGATACGCAGAGCAATCGCAAAGGTCTTGTAATGATTTAATCTGAACTCGAGATAGCTCAGTGGTTAAGGCGTGAATTTACTGACCGGAAGGTCCTTGGATCGAACCCAACTTCTGCAACTCGACTGCTCCTGTCTTGGCTCGGACAGCCCGGTAGTACCTCAGCTCTTGTGATTCCTTCGGATGGCATGGCAGCTATGCACCGAAAGGATGTTACAGGTGAACGATTATTAATCTGAGCAAACAAGCTTCATAATCAAACGTTCTGGCAAGGCAACACTAGTTAGGGAGGGTCATGCGCAACCGGATGTGTTTTGATAACAGCATAAGTAACTTAGCAATGAATGGGCGAATGACGTCCCGGTTCGTTTACACACCCTGAACCTACGACTCACAGATCCAGCCGATTAAACGAGGATGCACTTTGACGATTTCGAACACTAAAATTTGGCTGGATTGCGCGGGCATGACAATGTGACTAAGACTAGTGAAATGGATAAGCGTATTAACCAGAGTAACTGATCAATCGTAAACAATTCTGTTTCCTCTTCACTTCAACTTCGGTCCCCCCCTCCTCCAATCGCCCCCTTGAAAAACGCTAGTTCATGCACAATCACGATAGCGAATAATAAGATGGCCTGGTAACATATAATTGATATGGCCTTATCTAACTCACCTCTAATTTGGATGTCAGTTGCCACTTGTCATCGAATGACTTCAAACGCTGCTGTGCCGCTTCATGTATCGTGACGGTGGTGCGACGGATCCAATCTCCCAGCTGATCCATCAAACTGAAACAATCACTCCATGCGTAGATTAAATCTGTCAACCATGTGGTGGCATTTTGATGGACCTCCTCAATCCGCATCATGCGACACTGTAGCTCCTCGACATGATCTTGTATGAGAGTACTGATCTGATTACAGCAATCCGTGGTGGATACAGACTGGTCCAAATCTGCGGCCTCTTCGGCAAGACGAAAGACAGCTGTAAGTTGCTGGCCGAGTTCCGCCGTCCTTTTGGATAATGGGTATCCTCGTACTTGAACTGAGAGCCCCAGTTGGTCCAGCAAGACAAGACGCTGTTCGGCATCTGCCAGGTTCAGTACATGTTCCATAGAGCCATTAGGACGTCCTATTTTGCCATCAGCGCTCAACGGAATACCGTCTGCCCCGGTCAAACCGTCCAGTCGACCTTCGACCTCTACTAACCAAGTCGCAAACGCCTCAGCCGATTGCTGGAATTGTCTGAGCATGTTCAGTCGGTTCGTTAGTTCTTCACGACAATCGTCTATTCCTGAGCCGAGGCGTGTGTAACGCTCTTGAATGGAGAAACTGTCCGCGGTCTTTGAGGTCCTTTCGAAGGACTCGAGACGAATCATTTTAGCTTCGTACTGAACCATATTTGTTCGTAGTTCACCCAGCTGTTCCAGTGCTTCTGTCGTTCTTTGATCAATAAACTGGAGGGATTTGTCAAATTCACCAAAGACCTGTGTAAGTGATAAGGCAATAGTTGCGGGAGCTGCATATTGTATTACTGTCATCAACTGCTTTTCGGTACCCATAAGCCACGAAGAAATGTTTTGTTGAGCAGTGTTCTGAGTGGTGATATCAATTAGAACTTTATCCACTTGTTTTCGGACAGCCTCTACCTGTTCACACAGAGTGACGTAACTATGAACCACGTAGATGGATGACTCTTCAACCTTTTGGTTTGGGTCAGTAGTTTGTGCTTCTGTCTCGCGCTGTTCACTCTGGTCTGTGCTTGCCTCCAGTCCACTGATCCCAAATTCCGCCGACCTTGAGGTGCTTCGTAACAGCTGAAACTCCACGTTCCTTTGTCTCCGTTGAAGTTGAAGCTCAGCAGAAACGCGACTGGTCCAATCACACGCGCTTTGCACGAGATTCGAACCGGATTGAATTTTATTGGCTAACGTCAGGGCACGCAATCGAAGGGGTTCGACCAGACGTGCTGCACTGGTCACGTGGCCCCCATCCAACTCCAGTGGCTCCGACAGTTGTTTGGTCACTAAGGCTAGCTGACCCTTTAGTTCATTTGCCCACCGATCGTACACCTCACAGGCCGATAATAGATGTTCTGTAGTTCGAAAAGCGGTCTTACTGAGTTGTATTCTCCTGTCGCACAAACTGAACAATGTATGATAGCGTTGGGTAAGCCGAGTGGCGCGAACAACAGCAACCTCACCAGATACAGAGGATGGTACAGTAGGAGAATTGAGTACAACCATGTCGTCCTTTGTCAATCCTGGTTCTCGCTGATCACGACAAGTTACTCGGCTGTTCACCAACGTGCGAGCTAGAGAGACAAGATTCTCCACAACAAGCTGCTTCTCAATAAGCTTTTCATGAAACTGCTCTCCAAGTTCTATATGAATTCTCGACTGATGCAACAACTGATGAATGCCATCCACTCCTTCAAGTCGAAGTTTGGTAGTTTTTGCCTCGTCCAGTTCGGACTGGATCGCCATGGAGATTGCCGCCTCAGTGTCAGCCAGCCAATCGGCTAAATGATCGAAGCTTTTGGCGAATTCAGACCACTGACAAATCCACCTTCCCAGTTGAACCATAAGGTCAGTCAAATAGGTCTCAAGAGTTTTTACATCTTGAGCGGCAGTCGTAGAGAGTACGATACCAGATGGGATTCCCATTTTTTCTAGCTGTTTGTTGATATCAATAGTTGCCGAGTGCAAAAGTTTCAGTTTGCTTTCCTGTTCCCTCAAGGTAACCATCTTTAGTCCGGAGATTTCGGTGGCCTTTTTATTGAGCTTTTCTGTTATTGACTGCAGACTTGGGGAGGGTTGATCTTCCGAAGCTGATGGTTGAGTCAACCGTTCCATTTCAGCAACGCACTTCTGTACCTGTTGGCGGCAATCGACGGTCGACAGCTGGACATCGTGTAGATATTCTGCAAAAATTGTGCACAGATTACACAGGCTGTCCGTTTCGGAAATCATCGTCCCGAGCCGTGTTTCTACCCCACGAACATCTTCCCACAGCTTGTTTGCCCGCTCACTACTGGATTGCGAAAAGTTCAGTGCATCCAGCTGTGGAGTTCTTGTCGATATTTGGTTCAACCTATCCCGCGCCAGCTGCTCTGTGGCTGCGGTTGTCAACACAAGGCTATCCAGCTGCTGCATGTCACTTTCTGCATACTGCTTGACTTCAGCCAACAACAGCTCCATAGTCTGAACCTTGGGTCGGAACCAGGACTCCAAGTCCGCAACCAATTGTTCCCTGTTCAAAGCCATACCGGGTATCTTCAAGCGAACAAACATCTCAGGCAGGTGGGAGGTCATATCGCGGTCAATAAGATCCACATGCACCCCCATCGAACGAATCCAACGATCGACACGCTCCAAAGCACTGACAAGTTCTGTTTGAGCAAGTAACTGGTCACAAAGTTCGGAACGTAATGCCTGCAATCGGTTCCGATAGTCGTCCCAACGTTGATAAAATCTATCCACAGTCAGACTGAGTGAATTCGCAAAATACGAATCAGTCCATGCACGCTTCTGCTTTGTACTTGTTGCCTGTGAGCTGGACACAGGTACAATACTCAAAATCAAGTTGTGTACAGCTTGTTCAACCTGATCACGAACGTTCTTTCCATGTTCCCTTAAACCAGACTCCAATTTTTCCAATTCGTCCAAAAGCTGCGCGAGTTTATCGGCTCGATTTGGCAAAACATCGTCATCCAAACTCGTTGACTCCTGTTTTTTATTGGAAAGTAGGTCATTGGCACACTTTTCGCCCTCAGATAACCAGGCATCGGCCTGACTGAAGCAACGATGAAACTCTTTCCAAGCCTGAATTTCTTTGTCCAGTTGGAGTTGAAAGCTTTTCGATCGTGCACATAATTGTTCATGCCTTGCACTCAGGTTTGTCACACGTTGATTGACATGCAAGTATACTCGTCCTGTGCCCTTGACTAGTCTAGAGACCAAAACTTGTAATCCATGTAATTGTTTATCTCGACGCTGTTCTGATTCCGGAACCTGAGTGGAAAGCCTGCTCTCTCTCTTTTCGCAGTTTTCAATGGCCGAATCAACCCACACCAAATTCGATACATCAGGTTCCGGCTCAGTTTCCACCATGGACGACGAAAACAAAACTTGGAGGGTTTGATCACACTCCAGCAAATCGATCTCAAGCGATTCACAAAGCTGTTCTATCTCTTCTAGCAATGTGTTTTCATCTGCTGAGTGCTTGAGACGTCTTTGGATTGACTTGGCTAGTTGTAACGTATGACGCAGTAAAATCTCAACCGCCCGTTGAAACACTGTTGTTTGCAGATTTGGATCCTTTACGTCCGATTGGAAGTTATCGAGTGCTGTCGCGTGGACCGTGAGTTCAGCCAGGTCAGCTGCCAATACAGATTGACCTTCTGTCTCTGTTATGGACTCCCTAAGTAGCAAAAGCTCCAGTAGATCCACTGGACCTAGCTGTTCACAAGCCACTTTCAAGAACTCTAAGTAATCATCGATTTCATCGGTATGTGAAACAACGGTGCCACCCGAAGAATGATCATGAACCTGTAAACCACGTTCAAATTGGCTCTGAAACTGAAGAATCCGTTTCCAACAAATGCCGTATTCACTGGTAAAGCTATCCAAAGCACCACAGTATGTTTTAGCGGTTTCTACGAGTGAGGATGCACGTGTACATATATTATCAAAGTGGACATTGACGTGTCCCATAGTTTCACAGACAACTTCGTCTAGGCCTGAACCAAGGGCTGCGCCCTCTCTCCCCAAGTTGTGCACTAGAGTAGATACCTGGTCAAGTTGTGGCTGTTGCGAGCCAAGTAATTCCACGAAGTGTCGAACTTTATCCCTGAAAGCAAATGCATCGGCTTTGTGTCCATTGAACATCAACACTAACGACATGCCTTGTCGCTTGTCAGTGCCGTAAGACTCCTCCTCCAGCCGGGAATGCATATCGCCCTTATCCAAATCTATACTCGGTTTCAACTCGGAGAGCCACGGGCGTTCTTGCATGAGTTTATCGAGTTCAGTTGCACTGGCTTTCAGCCACTCTTCAAAATCATTCAAGTGATTGGCAACTTTTGTCCAAGCATCACGCCGTCTTCTGAGCTCAACTCCACACTGCTCGACAAGCAAGCCAAGGTTTTCCCAAGATTGCTGACAATCACTCAGCTTTGATTGAACAACCTTCCTGAAAGAGTTTCCAGTAAATTGAATTATATTCTTTGCTCGTTCTCTTAATCCGGTTAATTTCACTGCCAACCTTGTACGATCGTCTGACAACAGTTCGAGACAAGCGACAGCTTCTTCTATAGTCTGGCTCGATGCACCAACTCCAACATCGGTATTTGCCGAAGTCCGTAGTTGATTGACCTTCTGATACAACAGGTTCAGGGACTGCTCAATCTTCGCCACTGATTCATTCCAAACGGTGATATCATCCACGCGATTGCGCCACATGTTCAAAAGTTCTTTTGTCAGTTTAACAAGATGTTGAGCACGGGAAAATAATTCATGCACTTTGGCCCCAGTAAGCTGACTAACAACCCGATTATGGCTATCATCTCCGGCATCCTCTACGTACGAATCTTCAGCAACTGGCTCCTCCATGTTCGGGAGACAAGCGTAAGATGATCGAAGCTTACCGAGATACTCATGAACATCAGAGGCTAACTGGACGATAGGATCGGTAGATTGAACTTGAATATTGCTGGGTGATTGGGCATGATGTGATGATTCCAGACAATTTGCGATCGCTTGTATCGTTTGGATTTTCTCCAACAACTCCTCTTTACTCGCCACTAATACAGTTGTTTGTCCCCGCAACCAGAGTTCCAACTGAACAATAGCCGATTCGGACGTTTCCCGTGCTTTCTCAAACCTCTGCCATGCTTCAATTGCATTGGTCAGCCGATTGACCGTTTGAACAATACTTGCATGCACCTTGTGCCAACGCAACTGGAGCTCTGTGGTCTGGAGTAGGATAGCAGTACGTAATTGTGATCCTGAAGTGGTGGTCTCTGTCGCATCGCGGAGAGGATTCATATGCTTGAGAAGGAACAGATTTGCAGCAGCTCGCATATCCTCAAGGCGTTTAGTACCGTCCGGTACCAGGATATCGAGATCCTGAAAACAAACAAGAAAAAACAGAGTTCGTATGAGATGAATGGTGACATGGGTGAAAAATATGCTTGGGGATGAAAAGGCCAGAGTAGGGTTCACAGCTTGGCAATAGTACATGTTGACAACATCGAAGTACGGTGAGGACGGTGCAATCACGAACTCAAAGTAGTGCCGCTATAAAAAATACCACACAAAAATGGCATCACTTACCAACCGCCGCTGATTGAAAACATGCAATAGATAAGTGAAGAATTGGCACGACAAAATAGGACAGTCATGACTGGTTTTGTTTTTCTAGTTGCTGTGGTTTAAGAGTATCAGCATGTAAGTGAATCATCTGTCCTTTTCAAAGGAATAGATGTGAAATGTGTATTTCTGCTGTCGGACAACTGAGCAGTGTTCGAAATGACCACAACCATAATGACCCCCCCCCCTAAAGCTTCGAAAGAGAAGAACAACTCTTCTGATCTCTTTATGCAAATGAGGACTCTTCTGTGTGGAACAGACACAGGTGGACTATGATCGCCAAATGGCGACAGTCTTGTATGAAATGTGAGCAAAATCTTAAGGTTAGACACGTTAAAGCTATTGTCGGGAATCATCAGTGGCGCACAATTCCAAATCCCGGGGTTTCCGGTTTGGTAGCTGAGTTTAGAACCCTATCTCTGGACAACATCCCATCATTATATACGTATTGGCAGTTGATTTGTTCGCTGAGTTTGGTTGCGAACGTTCCATCACCGGCGAAGGTGACATCTGCGCGTGCTGTGAGTGGAATCAATCAATCGATTTATCGGCTATAAACCGTGTACCATAGGCACATTGGTTCCAGTTGCTACAATTTCGATCACCGGAAAGTGGGAGTATGGAACAAACAACCAAGTCTTGGAGGCCACGTCGTGTTTAGTTAGTTCGCGAACAGGGCAGCTACGCAGTGAAGGCAATAGCATTGATGCACCAGCGCCACTGGCTGCGCGATTGGGCCATTTGTGCCAGTGTCACTAGCCATTGGTGAGTTGAATCCCTCCATCCGTGAAGGTGGCAGTTGTCGACCCGAATCGGTTTACTGGTTAGTTTTTTCATACTTCGTTGCCAGGCTATACACTGTCCACCACTTGGTCGCTTCCGCTCAGCACACGGCTGGGAGAAAATAGCTCTGCGGGCCAGACGGTCTTCTAGCATGCGGAGTACATGTCCTAACCAGCGTTACCTATGAAGCTTGAGTAATGCATCTGTGGCCCGAGAGTTCCTTCTTCCCAAAACCATCAAGCGTACCTCAGCATTGCTAATCCGAAGTTCGGACCAGATCCGACCAACGCTTCGGAGACACCGATGGTCAAACACTGACATCTTTCGTATGTCCTCTGCACGTAGGGGCCACGTCTCTGATCCATAAAGCAGTATGGAACGCATTGCCACAGTGTAAACTCTACCCTTGACAGAGAAACTGAAGTCACGTCGATGGCATAGGTATCAGAGGTTGGTAAAATCTGTCTGACCTTCCCTATTCGAGAAGTAATCTCATCTCCAGCCAGTCCACCAGAACGTAAGCAAGTGCCTAGGTAAACAAATTTATCTACCACGCCCGCAAGCACGAGGTTTGGCTTTGATCCAACCCAGTCTTGTAGCGGCACTTTACAGTTTGCAGGTGTGAAGCACCGTGCGACAGAGTTATTTAGGTTATTTAAAATGGTTTGCATTCTTGAGGGATCTGAACCAAGAACAGCAATATGTTTCGCATACTCAATGTCTGTGAGGGAACACCCCGGTTTCAGAGGCAGACAAAGAAATTTCAAGCAGCACATCAATAACAAAGTTGAAAAGGAAAGGTGAGAGAGAGCAGCCTTTTCTTACATCACTAGACGTGGTGAACTCAGGCGAGAGCTTGCCGTATACTCGTACGCGCCCACAGGAGTTCGCATACAGTGCCCTCATAAGGGATAGAAATTTGGAATGGACACCTTTGATCGCCAGACACTGCCAAAGTTGCTGACGATTGACAGAATCAAAAGCAGCCTTCAAATCCAGAAAAACGACCAACATGGGATGTCTGAAGGACGCTGTTCAAGCATTTGTTTCAAGATAAAGATATGGTCAATGCACCCTCGGCCAGCGCGAAACCCAGCTTGATTCTCACGAATCTCTCTCCCGATAATACACCAACCTGCGCAAAATAATACCAAAGGTAATCTTAGATGCGACGAATAGCAAGCTAAGGCCACGATGATTTTCACATGACGTTCTTGCGCCCCTTTTGAAGACTGGGATGACGGTCGAGGAGTTCTATTCGACTGGTATTCTGGTTTCGTTCCAAATCTTCTGAAGTATGGTTGTTAGACTGTTCACCAGGCCCTCGCCACCTTCTTTGAAGAGTGCGGGGTACAGACCATCCGCGCCACATGCGTTGGAGGAATGATATTCCACGCTAGATTTCTGCTGCTGATGGCCGGCTGGTGTCGATGTTTCATGGGTGGAAGTTTACGGATATTGTGCGCGCATGGGCTTTAGTACGATCTACTCAATCAGACCAACCTTAGTTTATCATTTATGAGCCAAGTGAGCATTCATATTGGTTTTTTAAGTGACGTAACCCCAAAAGAAGTCGTTCAAACTTGAGCTACCAATATTCTTCTCAGTTAAAAACTACACAGAGTGCCTAACTGGCCTTCTTCGATGCTTCACTGTACTACATTTCTGTTCCAAGAAGTCGGGAACACCGAACAAGCCTGATCGTCTTAGAAAATAAGACGAAGGATCGTGATTCGAGGAACTAATCATTAAATAAAATCTCTCGCAAGTAAAGTGCACAACTGTGTACCGTTAGAGGGAAGGACGTTCAAGAGGACAACTGCTGTATCTATAACAACCCTCATCATATCCTAGCTAGTAACCTATGGTCATTTGCGGTGTTTCTTGTGTTTCCGCGTTCAGGTTGTCGTATTGTTTCTCACGTAAGCAACCATCTTTTTACCTTAAAGAGCTCCACTTTTCCCAAAAAACATAAATTCATCCTTCCTATCCAACACATTTGGGATCTGAAATGCACTCTATTAAAGAAACAACTGTTTTCATTTGAGTAGTTTGCCGTACAAACGTAGGACAGCGTTCCATCCAGATAAGTTACTCACAAACTTCCGCGCACTTAGTGACTGGCGGAATGCAGACTGGTAGAGATTCGCTCTACGTCAAGGAATGATAGCTCATCGGTAAGCTTTAGTTTCTTCGCGGACACCTCATTAAAGAAGCCATCAAGATGGCGCGTAGTTAAGTTTTTGAATGGTAGTCAGGTGTCTCCGCCCACAAAGGTAAGGTTAAAACAAACCTCCGAGACAAAGTCACATACGATCGTTCGGGGCTGCTCAAACTCGTATTTCGTATTTCTGTTCAGTTGATAGTCGGTCACAGAAAAAAACCCTAATAAGACAACACAATGATAGAGACCTGAGACAAATCATGGGTGTGATAACAGTGGCTGATCTTCACAATTGTGAGTTGGAGATGTGAGGAAGTTTGAGGATTTTCAATTGAAAACGCATTCTGTGAGTGAAGTCAATCTATGCTGAAAAGCTGAAGAGCACTGCACAGCTGTTTCATTCTTAATCATCAGCAGTGAGTATCTCACGAACCTCCAACGACCTCCCGGTTAGTATTTTAAATAATTAACCGATCGGCCACAAGTGAATGATATAAAATTTTCGCCAGCATGTTAGTGGACTGAACTCATTGGCCTACGAGTGCATAGGTTAAAATGAATAACAGGGGGACATTAAGCGAATGAGACCCACCAAACAGCAACGCAATAACTTTTCTAGATGAGTCTTCTGGTGTCGTGGGACCGTAGTTAATGTTCTCTATCCTCTTTAGCGAGGTGCACCCAATTCTTACTGGAACTCCGATGATAAGTCCATTGGAGGCACGTGCACCTGAGATGTCCCTTTTGTTTTGGGGGGGAGCAATGGGTACAACAGAAACAGCAGCCTTGGGAATGGTATAAAACGCAATTGCTGAATGGATGAGATCACTTACTTTCACAAGTTCCAACCGCGCTTGCAATAAATATCGATCTCCAGAAAGATTTGTATAACTTTCAACGCCTTGCTCTAGTTGACCAAGCCAATCGGACACTGATCGCCAAACTTCTGTAAGCTGATGGTGGGTATGCACGCTAGCTTCCACCCGCACCAGTAAGGACTGAGCATCCTTGTACAAACTCATCTGAATATTGCCCAGTTCAGGTAACGTGGTCAGCGTGGAACCATCATTGAGGGGGATGCGTAACTGTGCGCCATCAGGAATTCCCAACGCATGAACAGATTTCTCCAAACAAAAACACCGCTCACCGATTGACTGGAATATGAGTGAAACAGGCATGTTGACCCAAAACACGTTAAACCATAACAAGAAGTACAGATGACATTCAGTATTGGGACCGTCATTCACCGCGCTATGTTCTGCTATGAGAAGGACAGCGGGACACCATGCTGCAGACACTGCGAAATCAAGCTAATGCTCCAGGGAATAAAAAATAGGCATTCGATGGAGCTCGATTTATTATTATACCATAATACTCGAAACAAGAGACAAAAACCAGCTTTTCCGCAGCCATAAACCTGCTTAACAAGCAGCTATTTAGTGAACTGAACGGGGATCATGGGCACATCTATTGCAGATGCATATAAACTGAGATTTCCATGCTAACTAGGGTGGCTTTGCTGGTGTTTCTTTTCAAACAAAACTTAATTCAAACGGGCCAAATTACTGGATAGAAATGCCTTTAAAAAAGCTATAAGTCATCATCATCAATCTGTTTAAGGTGGTCCCTAAGGCTACACAACGAGGCGTTATAGTGATATTTAGGTCTTCCAGCCATACAGCATGTGGAGGAACGAAGATGCAAATAAAGATATCAGATGTTTGTCTGTTGAAATTTCAAGCACGTTGCTCCTATTGTGTTTCGTTCATCAACCCAGTTCACCCTTTGTTGACTGAATGTGCAATAACGAATCTGGATCCCTTAGGGAATATCCCAGGAAAGCAGTATGACTAAAGGCGCTCTTTTATCTTATTAGAAAGGGGACGCGGTAATCGCAATAGTGCTCTCGAAACATACATAAGGTTATCAAACAAGATACCTGAACATATTTCCCGATTTTGCCAATAGCTGAAAGGGCGTTCATCCTGACTGTCAGTGCATCTGCGACCAAAGTCTCCACCGCACATGGCCAATGCGGAAGCTGACTGCGCAGCTCTTCAACAGACAAAACATCCCAATTTGGAACACATTCTGTGCTTGTTTGGTTCTCTGCCAGTGGTGAAAAAGCAGATTCGATGGCATTTATTTCCGATTCCAACTGCATCAGTGTACCGTGTAAGTCATTACAAGTGCCAGTCAATGATTCGACCAGAGACTGTTTCGCCTTCAGACGTTCCCTTGCAAGCTGGATATCGCCGAACGCAATGGACCACTGTGCCTGCGCGTAACGAACGAGCATCTGGCTAGCGGTTAGGCCAACATGCAAAGGAAGGCGGATACTGTAGCCACTTTGTTGTCCAATTGCTGTCAGTAGATTGGAAGCCTTCTGGTTAATGACCAAGTTCGATGTTTGATTGAGCGCCTCTTCCAATCGGGTAAGTCGTGCTTTCCCTTCGGGTTGAATTTGCTCGGTCAGTTGCGCCAGTCGATCGTTCGCTTCTTTCAAATCCACTGTTGTTAGCTGTCCATCTGGTGTGATGACCGAGGTGCTAGAAGCCAAAGCACATGGACCACCAGAAGAGGCAAGCTCCGAAGCCATACTGAGCATCCACCATTCCTTCCACTCTTTCCAACAAGCCAGTTGAGATTCCAGACTCTCTTGGCTCTCTTTGTGGAATTCGGTGATTCTCTAAAACAGAGTTGACAACATCGTTAGCAAATAAAAGTGACCCTGAGTACCACCGACTGCAAAAAACAGTCAGCCAAGTGTGATGCGATAGGTCAACTTACCTTGGACTTATCAAGCAAATCTAACACGCATTCAAGATGATCCGATTCACTGGTCATTTCATGCTCATACTGTTTCAAAACTGTTTGAATTTCCGTCAGCTGGACGATGGATTTGTTGAGGAATGTCTGAAAGGCAGTAGAAATCATTTAAGAAATGACGGAATGCTCTAAAATATACCTTCGTTCTACTGTCACTCTTTATACAGGCACCCTCGTCTGTCGCCACCCACGTTCCCGCACAAATTGCTTGTCAACCCTCTATCCCGTTATGACATTGATGATAATAACACTCGTTCATTTGTGATACCCTTTTGATATTTAGCCACCACGTCACCCGAACGAAGCACAAGGGCTGGGATACTTCCAGATTGCCCAAGCCTAGACAGGGGCGGTCGAGATGCTGAGGTTGGGTGCAAACCACGGACCTTCCGCTCAGCACTTTGGCGCCTTAACCACTGAGCAATCTCGAGCTCTCATCTTGGTACCTCTCCCTAGATATGCGTCATCGGTAACCCAAGTCAGATCAAATTGGTCCAACAGACCCCATGATTCAGTGGACGTTGTCGTAATATGTGTACTGTAGCGATAGTGTTTCGTTTACTTCTCCTACAACGTGATCTCGGTTGCGACTTCGGTCAACAGCTGTAATTGACCATATCGACTACCTTAGTTTGCTCATTACTCGAATCAGCCGACTCGATCTCACAATTCTGACCTTGCCATTTGAAACTGTGGTTTGACCCCGACCGATGTGCAAGATGACGTCATCGCAGGAAACAAACACGTGCTTACATTCACGTAGCTGAATGGGAATGGGATAATGTATCGGCAACTGTCAGGTCAGTATAAATGACTCGGAATGACGGATTAATGAGGAAAACTCGAACAGATGAACCTGCAGCATCAAAGTCAGAGGGTACAAGTAAGCAGGATGGAGAAGATGGATACGGCATTGCGTTTCACACATTGCATATCACCCAGTGGATCATGGCAATCCGATCAAACAGTGAGTCGGAGACAAGAAAGCCCATAAAACCTATTCGTTGTTCCGTACAAAGTTGAGTAACAAAACCCCTGTTCTACTGATAGCAGAAGTCCACCGAAGCAGAGGTAAAAGGCTGAGACAAAAAATTTGTTGGTTTGGTGAAACAAATGATAAATAACTGGATCTACCCATAAGCAAACTAAGATGAAGACAAATGAAATAGGTCTCAGCTACATTTTTTAAGCCTTTGAATGTAACCATAGAATACATCAATATGCTCACAAATTTACGGAAGAGTCCATGTCAACATTATGTGTTGTGTATGTCTTCATCACACATTTGGACTGAAACTTGTGTTTTACTGTGCAAACTCCGGTTTAAAAATTTCCCGTTATTTCGGCCCATAGCTCTAACCCGATTTAATGAAGTCGTCCCACGTTGCGAGTCGTACAAATACAGGGGGTGGCTGACATATCGAAGATGTTCTGCCCCTCAATGCTAGATCCATTTCTCACCAAGAGAATCTATTTACGGCTTGATCTACAAAGCAAGCTTTTGCACTATATTTCCTCGGTACCAGCACCAGAATCGTGGTTGAACAGTGATTGTGATAACCGTCTAAAGACTATTTCTTCTAACAACCGACCGTGAGCTGAAGAATATGAAACAAGGTGAGGGGCTTCTAACTTTAGTTCACTCAGACTGGATTGCGTAAGCTCAAATGTTTTCCCAATACGCTTGTGACGGCATTGAATGTTCCACTGTATCCTGTAAGCCTAAATCCCTACCCGAATTCCGCAGAATCCTGTTCACTAAGTTGTGAATCGGCCCCCTGTCCCCAAGTTTGATCACATATGCTGCAGGAATTCGTAAACTAATTAATCGCTACTCCTGCTTCTTACATTGCCATTAATCTTTTATCGTGGCGGCCTTCTTCTTTCAGGTCTCCGTGACCTGGTTCATGTACGGCAGTGGAGCATCAGTGTCAACCTTGATGTTACCGTCTCTGATGATGATGATGACCTGGTTCAAGAGCCAACCACGGATGGGATGTAATCTGATAACGTACTCGCAGAAATTACCAGCTCGCTACAAGCTCTGCGGACCTCGTGGAGCTTATGATCGGTGCCATGTCAATCGTGCATTCCCTTCGCGTTATAAGTCTTTCACAGCTTCCGGACAGAGATTCGCCCATAAATGCCGTCTCAATGCAGACAGTGTCGCATTGCTGAAAGTTACGTTTTTGCCCTCATTTAATTCCATATCCTACACACTGGACATTTTTCACTCGACTTCGATTGTTGGAATGCCGTCTCTAATTTACATAGATAAGCTGAGATGTAGGGGCATCGTGTTTCGTTGGATCAAATGCAGGATAACTCAACCTGAGCAGTTTCTTAGTTGGATTTCACTTTTGTGATACTGTGATGAATTGCTGAGTTGACCACAAACGAAATGTACTGAGCTAGGACTTGACAAACAGAGTGGTGGCTCAGGATACTGGATAAGAAACCATAATCGGTCAAGTTATTTTCGGGCTGTAGGCGTTATCTAATCTGTTAGTTAGGTATTCGAACTCGAACTGAATTCCGAATGAGATGGGCTTGTTCTCCAGTCTCACAGTTGAGTAGTATTTACAGATGGTACCGAAAACGTGAACACATTAATCAACACACAATTAGAGAGATACCATAAACCTATTACAGAGAAATTTGAAGGGTATGAACCCCTGCATAGGATGTGCAGCAAACCAACTACTCACATCCCACCAAGACACGATCTCCTTTTGTTCAACAATCATCTCCTCCAGACTTCTCTCCAAGCAAGCTTGTTCTTCAGTTCGAACGTGCGTCTGACTCGATTCATCCTCTTTCGATACTTGGAACAAGGAACGTTCAACTTCTATCCACTTTGGGTTGAAAGGAGTGCTTGACCGAAATTCCTCCTCAATCTGCCGTAAGTTGTTCACAATCCATTGTCGGTGGGTCATCTCAGTTTGCAGCTGGTTTCTTCGTGTGACAAGGCATTCCCAAACGGCCTTGAAATGCTGATCAAGCTCCTCCCATGCATGTTGGACTGTGAACATTTGTTGCTCAGCAGCTTCCATGCTTGCGGCACACTCAGACATTATATCTACGCAACCATCGACACTGATTTGAGAGAATTTGGAGAACAGTTCCTCGGTTCCCTTCAGGACAGATTTGTATTGTTCAAAACTTGCTCGGCACTCTGGAATCAACTGGTTGTTTCGCGCCATTACTTCAGACAGCTCCTGAAACAGAACGGAGTATTTGGAATTAATATTGCTAGTTTCAGAAGAAACACCATGATGGGAGTGTTGGTAACTAGACCGTACAGGACAATACGGCGTAATAGTCTTTCAGTAGCTTCATTTTGGGATTACGAACTTGATTGGGGATATCCGGAAGGTCATGGGTTCGAAACTCCCTACTTGAGCTTCGTGAGATGCGCACAGTTAATGACTCCAAATAAGAATGAAGCAGCTGTACAGTGCTTCTCGCCTTTTTATCATAGATAAATTTCACTTACAGGACGAAGTCTTGTTTGAAAATTACCAAATCTCCACACACTACCAACAATCTATAAGTAGTGAGAAGAGTAATTCACACAATGCGTGAAAGTTCCACCTGAGAAGTCGTCACCCGGGGAGCAAGTCAACACAGGGCCACGTAATGCGGATTCCGTGGTTGAAAGATGAGCGGCGCTGTATCCTCTCTAAGTGGAAGTTAGTCACACTGATGATCAGCCGCTCGTGACCAAGCGGTTAATAGTACAAACTACTAGCCTGGTGGTCGCGGGCTCTAAACTCCCTTAATGGAGTCTCTTGAGATGCGCACTACCGATAATGCTCAATAAGGAAAAAACATCTATACAGTGCTTATCGGCTTTTCAGCATAGACTGGCTTCACTTACAGGATGAAATTTATATTGGAAATTCTCGTCAGATCACCAACAACCCAGTATACTTGCAGTGTCCCCAAAAGTACCTTTGATCTCAAAGCCCGAAACGAAAATCGGAACAAGATGGGTTCTGACTGATTGGTTGAGAGAGCAAAGAACAGAAGTTTACTGTACAGAGGTTGAGTTATGAATACCGACATACCCTGAGATTCCACTTACTTGCATTGTTGCCAAATGTGATTGGACAGCATACTGATCCAACTGTTCTACAGTCGTCCGGTCTTCAGTTTTAGACACATCGTAACTTGGTATCTGGTCCAATCGACCACGACACCCTTGTAGCCACGATTGAATCCGTGTACAATACCGGTCGATCCGTGACTTGACTGTATCAACCTTGGATAGGTGATCAACCGCAATCTGTACAGAAGGAAAAGTGACGAATATGAACTGCAGATTCCGTGAGCTGTGAAACCTAAAGTTCCGAATTCTATTCGAACGCCGAATAGCAGAGTCAACCGAAACATTACTCATTTGTCGAACCAGTGAAACAGTCGAAATGGGGATCTTCCGAAACTGGTTCGTAACCAAAGAGAAAGGGCGATTTCGAAGTTCGCAAATGTGGCTAGACAGTAATTCCTCCAAACATACTTTTAAGGACAGGGCGGATGTGAAAAATTAAGTTCAAACTAATCGTCTGACCAGACATTCGTGTAGAACTGAAGTTTGACATAGCATGTTTAGGTTCTGAGCCTTTCATAAGAGCTCATGGGTGCGAAGAAACAAATCCCCAACGGTCAGCCATAGGCATACCGCAAGGTCAGTACAGTTGGAACAGTTAATCACCAATCACACCATGTTTTAGATCTCTAGGAGATGAAGAGTTAGTTTCCGCACGTAAGTGTTCGAAAGAAATTGGGTAGTAATGGTTGTGGGAAAAATGGAACAACTTTCCACTTACTTGAGCAGTATCAAGAACTTTCTTCAGTCGTTCTTGAAGCTGTTCTAGCACATGTGCACCAGTGATGCTCTCGTATTCAGGCACTGTCACCTCTTTTGGGACAAACGTCTCCAGTTCTTCATCCCTCCATTGAACTTTGTCAAGGGTCATTGGCAAGGGACCCAATTCCCCCATGATTAATTCATCCAGTCCATTGCAACGTTCTAATACAGCCCTCCATGCTGCTAGTTGTTGCCGTACATCTTTGATATCTGTTAGGTGTGGCTGGGCACAAATCGACTGAGCAGTAAGCTCGATAGCGGAAACTTTCTCTGTGACACCTTTCACTTCAGAAACCAAAATCATGCTATAGTTCCTAATAACGGAAAGCGAATTCACCACGTGGTAGAATTTTGTTTCCAGCCAGGTAAGCCGAGCACGTTGCGCCCTGACTTCTCCCTGAAGAGCGCTCACTGCTTCCAAAGAAGTATCCGAGTGCATCAGTTCAAGTTGAACTTCCAAATCATCCAACTTTTGGGTGGCTCCTCGAGTGGATGATTGTAGTGTTTTGGTCAACTGTGATATTTCATTTGCTAGGACTGACGCCGGAGGTATGGAAACGTCTATTCTTGACCTGAAAACAACAGCGCGTCCGTATGATTCGCCGAGGTCCTTGGTTAGAGACAGAATAGTCTCGCCTACCAGTCCGATTATCTTCTCCACCTGCTCATGTCGTGAAACAGCTTTTTCCAAGTGACTAAGAGTTTCTTCAACTCTTCCAGAAAGCCGATTAAAACGTCGCCGAGTATCTGCTAAGTGGGCTATCAACTCGGGATCTGGAAGCCACACACTACCGGCATCTTCACCTTCTTCGTGAACTGGTTCTTGCGTTCCGGGAATCGAACCATTTCTGGTTGTACACTTTTCGTGCTTCAGCACCAAGGGCTGGTTTATCCGGGAATCCAGCTCATCCAGTTCCTGTTCCCGTTCTTTGACTGAATTTAAAAGGTTCTACAACCAAAGGAGGAATCTTAGAAATTTTGGCGTCAAGTTTATATTGTAATCCAAGCAACAAAAGGATTATACGGTACTCTTCTTTTTAGAAAAGCTTCATCTAAGAGGCATATTGAAGGGAACTTTACTTGCGACGGAAATGCTTTGTAGCGTGAGACCTTCGTGTTAGCATGGTCCTCCAGTAGTCGAACAAGAAATACACAGGCAGAAACAGGCATTGTGTGTAGCTGAAGGTTTCGTTTATCGTCTTGACTTCAGTTTGCACTCGAGATACGCCCAAACTAACCATGTTCTACTCATAGAATCAAGACAAGGTAAGCGAGTGTCAGCTTGTATTTGCATAGGCCTCACATCATTTGTTTACAGTGAGCTGTGACCGTCTGATAATTCTACTGACGACACCTACAAGGAGCTATTTTTACACCGCTGAAAATATAAAGGCTATCCCAACAAAGCATTCGAAAGATTGCGGACGCATACGTTGAGTGGTATTTTTAGGCAGGTCACACAGTTCAAAACAGGAGATATCAACAAACAATGGAAGTAATGATCCAGTGATAACAGAAAGATGGTTCGCGCGAGAAAATGCTCCTCTCCGGAACCAGAGGAGAGGACCTGTCAGCGATTGGTCAGACTTGGAGAATGGATCAATATCCTCCATAAAATACTATCTGTACAATGAACACGACTGTCAAAATACGCGCATATACTCCCGAGGTAGTTTGCAAAGCTTCTATCACTTTTCTGATTCTGGCTACGCTTTGAGTAAAC
The DNA here is from genome assembly GCA_004794785.1 of Opisthorchis felineus. Lineage (NCBI taxonomy): Eukaryota > Metazoa > Platyhelminthes > Trematoda > Opisthorchiida > Opisthorchiidae > Opisthorchis > Opisthorchis felineus. The sequence continues at coordinate 330,504 of SJOL01006425.1, read as the reverse complement.
AGTCGGTAGACAATCCCTCGACTAAAAAAACAGTTTGCTTGGTTTCGACGAGTACTCGCATTTGCACACGAATTTGACAAGAGACCCAACTGAAATCTGTCCGATTTGGGTTCAAGTAGAACATAAGTTTGACTGAAACTCAGGGACTGTGCGTACCTGATGAGCCCGAAGTGGAAAGGCGAAACCGGTGGTAGGCTGTCGAAGAGTTTTCAGCAACCTTATGGGTAGCGCTATGTCTAGGGTTTGCTTGATGTTCATCATAGAGAGGGAACATTGTATCAGCTCAAGTTACTGTAGGAATCAAGTGATCCATACTTTCACGCGGAACGTATAATTGAACAAACCACTCACTGGCACTGTAAGTCGTTGTGAAGGTGGAATTCAAACGTGACGAAACTGGGTTTCTGTTCTGCATGTTCTTCAGTCGAGTACGTCAACGTCGTTGGGGATCTTTGCGGGGAGTATCAGCTGTTAACGAATTTCGATCCACCCTTCTACATGCACTTTCTATCCTCAACTTCGAAAAGCAAGGCAATAATACTATGGCCTAATCGGGTTCCGCATGCTGATCCACATTTTCCACACCATGAAATAAAAATTCCCCATCGATTTGAGCAGACTGGACGTTACTCAGGTTACGACAGCGCTCTCGCTAATAGGACAACCAATGTCGAGATTCGGAATGTCAGTGGGGAACACTTGCAAATTTTCTCAGTCCGTAACTTATAGAGCTGAATCAATCAACTTCAACCAGCTGGGTCAACGGCTTTCCTGCGTGCAGCCGGTCACATACGCACAATGCTACCACCCAGATTTCTGTTTTAAACCCTCATCCACACTTTTTGTCCTAATTCAAGATTTTCCACGCACTTGGGTGCTGCCCCTATCCCAACGTGTGTCTTATCGAGCCTTTTAGGTAGGCCAAAACGACACACAAGCCCCATACTCAACCCTCGCAGGCCTTCGATGAGAGATCGCTTCGACAGCCGGACCA
>SJOL01006425.1:156781-328749 GCA_004794785.1 Opisthorchis felineus | reverse complement strand
GTCTCCTCGAATGGTGACGAAACGTTTGCAAATCAATTGCCACGCTCGGCGAACAGATCAACAGCCACCTGATCAATTACCAGTTAATGCACCCAGGCTATCAATATTCCAACAAATTGTCCACTGAATCAAACATCCCAAACGATGCGTAAAGGGAGTTGCTTTAGCTCCGCTGGCACAACCACAAGTGCTGAACAATTCTTCAGCCGAACCAGTCCTAGCTCTCTCAAACACCTCTTCCGATGACATCACAACCCACTAGTCACTAATTTGAGATGGCTTTCGAACTGCAAGTACTCATAAATGAAGCTCTAATGCTCAACGACATGGCGCTATTTGGTTGTCCACTCTATCTCTCGAACTGTTCGGTACCCGGCAATCTATCGCCGCTGATCTTGAACGAAATCCGGCCGGTAAGCTACCCAAAGTACAAAAGGGAGCTTCCTCAAAAGAAGATATCAAAGCGTGGTGGTTGGACTGCATGACCAAAAGTAAAACTGCATCTTCTCTTAAAAACTCCAGGATACTGTTTCAAATTATGAGAAAATGACCGAACGTAAGTCAACCAAGCCAACTAACCAGTGTAGATGCGCTGGGCGTTCGACAGAATGAGTTGAACGAAAATCGAAATGGTTCCATGTGCCCCCTGGCAACGTATGCACAGCGGATCACCAACGTAAATCCAACAACTAGATCTGAAGTCTCCTCAAGAAACTGACAGTCTCAAGCAACACAAGGCCCTATGCCTGGATGAACCTCCTCGAGTGTCGTTACAAGATTGGGGCTAAGCACTAGTCGGTCAACCTACTGTCTTGATAGGACGCATCTGAATCTCTAGAGATATCATCTGATAGAAGTACTGCTGCCATAGTATCTACGAGGACAAAAGTACCAATGTGGAATCCACTTCACCAAAGTTGCGCCTCAAACGAGATTCGAATAGATCTGTCGTTTGTAATGCTGTTTAGCCGAATATGTAGCGCAAAATATGTCTCTGCGTTCGACTGGATCAGCATCAAATTGGTGTTTTCCTTCGCAAGCGGTAGCACACATCAGACCGATGTAGGTTGATATTGTAGAGGATATGTGGAACCCAATTTTCTAGGACGAACTCGTTAGGTAGTTGTTCAACGGTAAGCTATAACCAGTCCTCATGAATTGTTCTGGATGGCATTCAACTGCTTGGTTAACTAATGAAAAACCATTCGGAAATAGCAGACCGAGTAGGATTTCTGGGATTCCAGGCAATAACTTGGTATCAAAAAATAAAACAAGCGGTTCCGCGGAACACTGTCCTTTGGGGATCAATGTTCTGGAAATCAGAGAGGAATAGATATTTTCCTCATCTTTCTTCGGCGGCCAGTCGTGCACTAATTACGAGAGCCTATCTAGTTAAAAACAATGTTGATATATCTGAACGTTTGCGAATTCCACGAAGAAGGTCAGTAGAAGGTCTACAAAAGAAGTGAAGTCTATCCATATTGAGAAAAGCGTAATCGCCGATTACTAGGAAGAAGCATGCTTGAATCACGCTGAATATAAAGAATGACTTAGCAGGTAGAAATGCATGCAAAACCTATAACAACCTCTTACCGTGGCTTCCAAAACGAGATCTTGTTTCTCGGAAACAGTAGAAGGAAGAGTTGTACTGGTTAGTATGTGGCTTGTCTCATTTGCAGCTATCCAGTTGTCTTGACTCAATAGCTCCTCATTCAATGCTTCGAAACGGTTGAGGACGCGTTCCACAAGTCTCCGTCGCTGCAGGACACGCTGTGCTGCATGCTTTGAATGACTCCGGATGCCATCAATCAACTGTATTGCTAGTTTCTCTTCTACAGAGCCATGTTCAAGGGTGGTGACTTGATCTGCCAGACTACTCACAGATGAATCAATTTCACCGAACACATCTTCGCTGAAGTCACTTTGGAGACGGTTGCAGAGTGATTTCAAAGCTTGGCGAGTCCAGTTTACGGTGCTGCATGACTCAGTGGGTCGCGGAGTTGTTTCACTGAGCACAAATTCCACCTCGTCAATTAAGGCGTTGACGGACTCCAGCACACATTTTGCGTCCTTGCCAAAAGCATTCAAAGAATTCAGCTTCTTTGATTCAGTCTCCAAAAACTCCTGACATTTCTTCAAGCTCACAGAATGGATTTCCTTCAGATTTGGGACAAAAAGCTTTTGCTCCATTTCATCGGCGGTGAACATCGATAGAGAGTCATACAATTCTGTCTTGAGTGTATTTAGCGCCTGGTCTTGTCGATCTGAAAATGTTTGCAACTGCTGGCGTCGAGAAAGGAACTCGTGTTGAAGCTTCTGTAAACCAAATGGAAGAAAAGGAGGAAAGACTTGGCCAAACGCAATGACAAACTGATCCAGCATTTTGGAAACGAATCAGATTAGAGCTATTAAGAATTCAAACCATAGCATCCACGAAAAGAACAGCGTCAAGGGAATCGACTTACGAAGCATTTCTCTGGAGGCATTCTTCAGTGAATTTATTTTCTGAGCGAAAGTCGAGTTTTCTCAACATCACCACCGTACCTCGGAGATGGTAGTCAAACCGTCCGATATGATTTGAGGATTCAGATCGCCTGTTAATAACAGCAAAGTGCGAGCCTAGGCTGGCTTCTGCCAAGGACGAGGCGAGTGTGTCACGTTCACGTTTAGTACATCCACTCGAGGAATTATAAATATTATTTATACGACTAATTATTCTGAACAAACACTTCAAGACGTGTCTACCGGGTCGATCACTAGTTCCCTTCAGTGAACCAACGTTTGATTACTGTCATATTGGTCAGTAAGTAAGTTGTAGGGGAAACGGGTCATCGGGGGTTGAATACACACACAGCACTAGCCTGTTCCTGAGACTCACAGGCTTGCACTCAGTACAGTACTTCCAGACATCTTCGCATAAATCGAACAACGAGTTCCCAGATGTGTCCGTCAAATGGATACCAAACGCTCACATATTAACTAGCTCCTCTAGCAAGGATTTCTCAGATGAAAGTTTCACTTATCTTGTGAAATTAATATTCCTCTGAGCCACCACAGGAGAAATTTCAGCAGATTAATCTCAAAAGATGAAACATCTGAAAAATCGTCACCCCAGGAGCCGGTCAATTCGTGACCACGTGATGCGGTTTCTGTGATTGAAGGATGAGATGTGCTATATCTTGTCTAAGTGAAAGCTGATCACATTACTGCTCAGCCGCCCGTGGCCGAACGGCTTAGTATCCAATCGCCGACCGGAAGTTCACCGGTTCGAAACTCTGAGTTTCGTGAGAGGCGTACTGCCGATGATTCCCAATAGGGATGGAACATCTGTACGGTGCTTCTCGGCTTTTCAGCATAAATTGGCCTGACTGACAGGAGGAAATTTCAAACAAAAATACCAAACCCCCCTCACACTACCACATAAATCATTTTATTAGGTACCACTAGACTCCAAATGCCGTCTGAAGGGAAAGACGAAACGAGAAGAGTAGAAAAAGACAATAAGTTGCTACAGTCAAAGGCCTGCTAGAAGAGTGGCACATCACAGAAGACCGATTCGAACAAATGAAACCTACCGGTACACAATCCTCGTCTGTATGGTTTGCCCTACGTTCGCCAACCTGGAGTTTCCCTACGCCTATTTCTTGACATGCACACTTCTCTCTATCACAGTATTGCTCAATGGTTACGTATGATGCTCAAACCGATGCACGAAGCGGTCGCCAACATAACGTATTCAACTTGTCCAAATGCATAAGAGATCAAAAACCGTATTTAAGAATTCCGACAAATACACTCATTTACGTGTAAATTTGCTTTCCACGGGAGACTCAACTGAATCTCTCTTTTATGATAATCTTCAACTGGATGTACTGCACAAAGGGCGTCTCATGTTTCAGTTGGTACGATATTCGAGACATCGCAGTATATTTTCAAACATAAGGTTGACGGAAACTCGGGGGCTGCGCCTAGCTGATGAGCCCCAAGAAGGGCAAAACCGGTGGTGGGCTGTCAAAACGCTTTCAACAACCTTGTGAGTAGTTTCCCTTATGAAGACGTATTTAAGAATGCTTTCTCTGGATGTCTCTTCGTTGTCTATTCACGTGCCTTTGCCCGAACCCATAAAAATATTTACGAGACTATACAAGTAAATGGTATTCATACAAGATTTCCAGTAACCGAGCTGTAACAACAATGTACAATTTTTGTTCAACGGGAACTAATATCGCCAAATTGAGTGGGTATTCATCGGATCCCCTCTTGGTCCTGTACTAGCCGATATCTTTACGATCAAACTGAAAAACATCACTTGAGAAAGAAATGCCATCTTTGTTTCTCCATCTGAGACAAGGGGATGCTATCTTTCTAATATGCTATGGGAACAAGAGCTCACTGACTATTCTGAGGGCAGGTAATCACGTTGATTCGTACACGTGATACGGAACGGGAGATGTACTGCTGCAAAGACGGTCGGATGGAAGTATACGAAAAAGGCGCTTACAGAATCGGACAGTCCAGTAAATCTTTCAGCTTTGTGCGGGTGAGAATCAAATGCGATTTCGTGCGTTATCCGCTCAACAGGGCAACGAAAATATGCGCAGAGTATACAGTACCAGAAGAAGTTGACTTGCTGTTTGCAGTACTACGTTAAAATGGCCACCCCGGTGAATTTTTGGTGGCCAACTTAAAGCCACTCGCAACAAAGGCACGTAACCAAGGTATAACAAGTACCTACGACTGTCTTATGCAGGCAGCTTGGTCAGTCAGGTATTTACACTGGAATACTTAAACGCTTAACGCTTAATGCTTAACGCCGACCACGTATACTCAATATTCGCCAGCCATCCGATCTTCAGACGAAAACTGAAAGACCATCTACAAGTTTGCTTTCCCCTAGGGGATCGTTACATTGGCCGGACGACGAGAATGTTGTTTAAACGCATGTCTAAGTCTATACCTTCCACGCTCTCTAAAGTTGTGAAAACAGTTAACGGTTGGGTGCTAGCACGGGAAATCAAGTAGATTCTGGGACAGTATTTACTGTTATCCGCGAGGTTGGTCTGAAGTCAGCCCGGGAATCCGGGATTAGAATTCTAACCACCGCAGAATCGGTGCCTATCAGACTTCACAGGCTTGAGTTGTGCTTTCAAAAGCGTCTGATCCAAGTTCCTTGCTTATCATGGCCTAACCAGTTCGACCTGTTCGGCCCTGATTGAGGGACATCACAAGGCCAAGCAACTACCGAGAGCCCCGTTCAAGACCATACCCTAGAAAGCCTGTCCCCCATTTCGCCTTTAATCATGTGTCTCTGACTCTTGTAACATCTGATTCGATATGTTTTTATGACGTGAGTTTCTACACGTTGGTTGGCCTAGATTGCGCAATGCATATGTAAGAGTCTGACAACGAGATGTCGAAAAGCATTCCCCCCCCCCTCAAATGAGTGTTCTCAATATACCTGTTCGTGTGTTCCAGTTAGTAAAATTTCGTATCGCTTCAAACCAAATTGGTAATGCGTGAACGATCTAAATGAAATAAACCCTGTAAGCACATCAGATTGGCTGATCTCCCCCAAAACGGTCGTAACAGAGATGAAGTTGTTACAAAGGGGTTGTCAGAGGAGTACTCTGTTAGACTAATTGCCCAGGTCAGTTCTACTATGCATCTCCTCACATGATCTGTGAGCGAATTTGCGCGAACCGGCACCATAGGTTTGCGTTTCGACCGATTCAATCGTGGTAAGGTTTAGAAACTTTCCACACTCTGGAGAAAACAACTCTGGTGAAGACCACACATTAGAGTCAATCCCTTAAAGTATACTTCAAGGAGAGACCACCTTAACAAACAAGCCATCATCAGCCGGTGGTCTCTAGAGATCGATAACTGCATCACTTATCAGTTACTGCACCCTCGCAATCCGAAATGGAGTGACTGAGACCAAAAAACGAAGTCTTCGATGAGACTTCCTAGACCAATTAGCGTAGTAATGGACATAGAGCATTACCATCACAACAAAGTGGGCATGGCCGATGAATCTTATTCAAAAACGATGTGGTGCACTTCCATTTGACACTTTAAACTCAGGTTCAGTAGTATCGGAAAGCTGTGCATAATCTGTTTCTTAACACACTGGATGTCGGTTTTATGGGTAAAAAAGACTTAACGTTAGATGATAGACCGAAATTTCATCCGAAAAACCAGCGAGCGTTTAAAAAAAACGGAAAACAATGGGCAGATTTGTTGCGGGGAAATGTGCTGGCAATCGTTGAGACGGATCAGCTGGAAGGATTGGTTTTTTCCGTTGTATCAGGCGAACGAATATTCAGACACAACTGAAGAAATGGTTTCGGCAATCCGAACCCGATGCATGGTGTTGAACATTATCCACCCGTTACGACTGCTTACCAGGTGGTGTTATGTCCTGTCTAAGTGCGAGTTAATCACACTGACGATCAGCCGCTCGTGGCCGAACGGTTAATTGTTCAAACTACTAGCCAGGAGGTTGCGGGTTCTAAACTTTCTTAATGGAGTTTCGTGAGATGCGCACTACCGATAATTCTCAATAAGGAAAAAACATCTATACAGTGCTTATCGGCTTTTCAGCATAGATTGGCTTCACTTGCGGAATGAAATTTCAACTGAAAATCCCCGAACCTCCCCATACTACTAATTATCAGGTATAACCGAACCTGACTGTTCTTTTCAAAACCCCTAATACGGTACTTGTAAGAATATCGAATAAGTTTAAATTCCCTCCAGGAAGGACAGTGCAGTCGCTCTTTCCTCGGGAGACATTATCACACTGGTTGAAATCCTTCACGCTTACGGTCCAAGGTCCACAGTGGTGTATAGATCGCAGACGGATACATTGTTGTGATTCTCCCCTCATGGCATGAAGAAGCTGGTACCACAAATTCTGTGGAGCAACACTAATTGCTCAACTAAAGCTCGTGCAAACTTATGAGCCCCTATATGTGGCTGTCGTTACATTGCTTTAAAGACAATCAGATTTATCGGTTAGTAACACAGTAAGGGTAACGTAAACAGGGGTGGCGTGTGGTTGGTACAATGTAACGATTCCTCGATGGAAGTGGATAGCGCGCGAATTGTTCCTTGCATTAACTCATAGATCAGTGTTGAAGATATCATACAAGACACATGCACAGAACATCTTAAGCGAAAAATATTGACAAACGATCAACAGATGAGTTCAAAACAGAAGTCCTCTAAACACCTGTCAAGGGAGCCTAAAATCTGATAGGATTATTCACCAAATTACTCACCATGATCTGTTCAGTGCGATGCTGTGCGTCTGCCTTCATTGAGTCCCATATGAACAGAAATTGTGACGTGCTCAGAAGGGCATGTGTTGGTTGATCTTTATCTGGAGTTTGTTCAATCTGATTCAACTTCTCCTCTAACCTAATCAACCAATTTCGTAGAGCATGCTGCTCCTCCAGCACTCGAACATGGAAATTCAAAGCCGCATCAACACGCGCCCGGCGTTCGAGCACTGTCATCGAGATTCGATGGGCTTGCTGCTTCAGACGCTCAATAGCTTCGGAAAAACTGTTCCGACCGTCCAATCCGGTGGATAGAGCAACAGCTCGGAAGGTCTCGATCATTCTCTCGTACGTAATTGTTTCAAATCGATCCACCTGGTCCGAGATATTGGATAACTTGGTTAAAATTGACATGTACACAAGTTCACCATTAAGCCAGAAAGACAACTTTTTTGCCTCCAGTGATTCCAGATCAGGAGATAAGGTTTCGAATTCCCGTTCCGCTTCTGATAATTCACACTGCCCCATGGTAATAAGTTCTTCAAGCGCTTTGTGCTCATCCAGTGCCTTTTGCCAATAATTCAAACCAGTGTTGGTCCATTTCTTCATTGTGTTCAACCTGTCGGACAGCTCTTTTACCTGACCGTCAAGACTTTTCTCCATCGTGAACTGAACAGCCTCACCACATTTGCTCCGGCTCAAACGACGCAAAGCCATTCTTAATTCGTCGCATTTGGTCGTCAAGACAGAAGACAGATCAATATACTGTTGGCCATCGAGATCACCTAAGAGTCGCTGTAACCGAGTGAGACAAAAAACTTTTTCTGATGCTGTCTCTGGTAGCATGTCACGTGACCTTCCCGTAGCCACTGGGCTCTCAGTGCTGATTGGAATATAGATGGTTTGCAAGACGTGACCGCATGCGGACAAGAACTGGTGAACTTTGTTGAGTTGATCAATGGTTTCCATAAACAAGGCGTCTAGCTGAATCAGAACTGCGAGTTGAAATTTCATCGGTTCCTCCACCCTTTGGATTACATTCATCTTAAAGGACTCCAGCATCGATTCGATTCCACCACCGTTCAAAGTTTCCTTCATCACCACCGAAGCCACCTCCTCCAATTTACGGATCTGCTGCTCTGATCCATTAGAGTACGACTTTTCAAAATCGGTTAGGCGAGAGGTTAACTCGGAAAAACTTTTGGAACAAGATTCCGAAGAACGTTTTGACGTATCAGCGAGCTGGTACGATTCAGACTGCTTATCAAAAGATATCTGGATGGAACCATAAAACTCATCAGCTGCATCGATAATTTGCAATAGCTGAGATTCAGTTGAATCGATCCATCCCATGGCTTGTCCTGCAATGTCTATAAGACGGCGATGCTGTTCAACACGCTGTTCGTGAACTAACAGGCGTTTGGAAACGTAGTCCTGAGCTCGTGTGAAGCACGTTTTAAGTCTTTCCACCTCTGTCGAACGGTTTTCATCTTCCTCTGGCTGTTTCAGGGAGGCACTGCGGTCCAAGACGGTAGACAAAAGGCATTCTTGAGCGCGTAGTTGCTGCATCCGTCCCTAAAATTGGCGGAAAAAATAGCATGGATAATGGTTTAATAGTGTGCAATCACAGAGGGAATGGTGCTGCACCTTAATCCTACCATTTCAGTCTTCTGAAATTACATATCATAACCAGAGGAACTTTATCAGGAATGCAACCTAGGACAGCAGTGCAGTCACATGAACGAGCTAACTACACATTATGCGTATACCTTGTAGGTTTCCAGTAACGCTTGTTTCTGTGACAATGTTGAAACCAGTTCCGCCTCTCTAGCGTCGGATTCGTCGGCGACTTCCGGCACACTCCATTCTTTCACCACGCTCTCAATCCAACTTTTTAGGCGTGCGTAGCATTCCGAAAATGAAGTCCAGTGGGAAACGTCTGCCTCTGTCTGCCTCAGCGCGCTAGTCAATGTTTCCATAAGCGTTGTCATTTGAGATTGCCTGAGGTGTATCGATTCGCGTAAGTTGTCTCGACAGTGGACTAGAACGACTGTGTTGATGGGCCGCATGGTACAAACAGGCTTCGGAGTATTCTCTGATCTAGATATAGGGGAATCCGTGACTTGATTCATCATATACGGTCCCGTAGCAATAAAACTGCCCAAAGTGAGCAGATCGATAACAGTTTGGGCCGCATTCTCTGCCGCCTGAAGTTTCAAGCAGACCTCGTCACGCTCAACGAATAAACCCTGAACAGAAAAGAAGTGCAGATTACGGAGACACAGAGAGAGCTGCGAGAGCAGAAAAAACTTTGTAGAGATAAATACGATGAGAAAACCTATGGCCTGCTTAGATTGGGCACTGTCTCCACCCGACACCGCCCTGAGCGGTGAGATCAATCTATTTCAAATGTGTATATGCTCATTATGGACGATTCTACAATCAAAGCGTCAATTTAACCACGGAAAAGCAACCCTTTTTTCTAATAGTTCTGTGAATGGGCACAAATGCTGAGCAACCTTGATAGCATGGAAGTAGGAGCCATAGAACATTAGCTTACCGGCACTAACCACTGAGCTCAAGATGGCTCAGTGGTTAAGGCACTAAATTACTGACCGGAAGGTCCGTGGTTCGAAACCAACCTCGGCATCTCGACTGCGCCTGTCTACGCTTGGGCAACGTGGCAGTATCCCGGCCCTCGTGGTTCCTTCAGGTAGCATGGCAGCTATGCAACGAAAGGGTGCTGCAGCTGAACGATTATTTTTCATTATAACCTTGATCACTGCGATCTCGTTTGAAGGTGCATGCGAGACCAGAAGCGACAATATAAGGGTGGTCTTTCGATGAAATCCGAAAAATGGAAAGCCCACGAATATGCAACATGCAAACGGTCGACCAAAAGTAGTCTGCCGTCTAATTAATAGGTCCTCTTCTGTGAAGGTTTAAAGTTGAATTAAAAGCTGCTTTGTTTGAAGTGCCGTCCCTTGCGAGGGCTGTCTCTCAAGACACCCCTAAACCTAAGCAACCCTGTCAAGCCGAACTAACATGAGGGATAATCAGTAAATAACCTATAAACATGGCAAATGAATTTATGAATGGTTCAGAGTAGACCCTTTCGGTGGTGTGATCACTTTCAAAAACAGAAATCTTTATCATCAAACAAACCCAATGAAGTCCCGAATATCTCTGGTCGTTTCACTACGGAAAACAACACGCGCGGAAAGTTTATAAATGACTTTGAAAAACCCGAAGACTTTTATCCGCACTCCTTACCTCTAGTGAGCTGAGGCGCGTTTCCGCTTCCCCTTTATTCGTCACGACTCCTCGAGTTTGTTCGACAATGCTCTTTACACGTTCACTCCACTGGCCTATGCACGCGTCAGCCTCTTGGTGACAACGATGTTCCACCTCTAATGCAGCAAGAAGCTCTCCCATTCTAGTCGCTGCACCGGTGACGTATTCTCCGAGATAACGTAACCTCGTCTTTGCTTCATCCAAAATCAGATTACGAGATTTCGGCTGCTGTTCGCTCGTTTGTTCCTCCGTTTCGGGGGATGGCACAGTCGATGTGTCTGACGTCCGCTGGTCTTTACCAAATGCCAGTTGTATCAATGACACACTGCCCAGAAACATATTTTCTGTATGCCTCACCCTGGTCTCCAATTCTGCAATCCAACTCATTAAGTTCTGTAAACGAAAACAACGAAAATGAAGAAAACAAATTTTGTGAAATCAAAAATATTCTAATGGATACATGAGTAACGAAACGCCAGCTGACCAAATTAAATGGGCTGTCTTGGTTACGTTTAGTAGAGACTGACGTAGGTCGAACTTCATACATACGAATTTCAATCACGGAGAGTAATTAAAATACAGCAAAGTTACAAAATTTCAATCCAGAGGAAAGTGCATGCCCACACGAAGCAAATAAGGGCTTGTGGGCAGCAGAAGCCGTACAGCCAGTGTATTGTAGTTAAGACGGATCTCTATCCCAACAAGCAAATTGTCCACTGCTCACATGAAACTATTCACACAAATCTTGAAGGACTGGTCACAGGTAACCCGTAAACAGTCTTAAAATAGGCTCTTGTTGTTAGCTCCAAGCCGAATACCATGTATAAAACATCCATCGAAAATTTAGTGTAGCGTTGTCTGTCCTGCACTGTGTGTTTGGCCTTGTCGGTGGTTATAACTAGGGTGCTAAAGAGTTCAGATACCAAACGAACTGGGCACTGTTCGTTGCGAAAACATATGGGGTTTCACGTCAAACCTAAAACTGCACACACACTAACAAGGAGCATCTTTCTGTAGTACACGTCGGGGTGCTTATCGTTGAGAGGTGACTATCACGCGTGCTATGTCCCAGTGGCTGTGAAGCAGAATAGCAAGCTCATCAGTGCTACAAACCACGTATTGGAGGTGGAGATGTTACTGGTTGAGGTAGAAAAGCTCATCGATATATGGAGCAATAAGAGGTGAGAGCGGGAGTGGAAACCTGTCCCTCGGAGACTGGGTCCCGATAGAAGAAGCTTGCATACACGCAATGCTGTTTACCCCTTATGTCAGATCCACAGTTCGCCGGGAACTGGGATCCGGAACAAGGATAGTTTACAGCTTCGAACAACTGAGGGCACTGTGGAACAAATCATGTTAGTTACACAGCCCAGCGGTCGTATGCTACAGTTGGCGAATCCCGAACTCAACCCGTGCTCACTTTCCAAATATGGGACATCTACCTAGTCCAGAGCTCGAAATAAACCAGTGAATAGGGCACGAACTTACTGACTACAAGTTCCGCGGTTCAAAGCCAACCCCGGCATCTCGACTGCTTCTGTTTGGGCTTGGTTAATTTGGAAGTATCTCAGGCGCTCGTGCTTCTTTGGCACCGAAAGGGCTGAATGACTATTAGTGTCTTCATTAGACTGACAAATCTCAGCTTCTAATTCAATCAAGTATTAGTAATAAGAAATGGCAGTTCGGAAGAACGATGATGTGACCGGATGATAGGCTGTGCACCATTTATTACGTCGGTAAACTGGGCGCAGTCATCAAACGTTCCAAACTCTCCGTAAAACCTAAAACCGGGAACTGGAGACCTATCGGAGAGGTTATTTAAGGTTGAGTTAGTGTTTTGTTCTGAACTGTTTCATATCTTAATAAAGTCACCAGCCAAGTAACACTTAATTTCCCAGCAAACTAAATCTGTCAACTGTCCAGGTGAAGTCGTTGGCCTTGTGGCACATAGGTCAGTCAACAATATGAACCAATGTCCGTAATCCGTCTCCCAACGTTCCATTGATGAACTCCAATAAGAATAAGAGACTCTTTGGAAAACAAACACCTACTTCAATGTGCCAGATGGCAACAACTAGACTGCCCGCTGAAGCGTGACATCACTTCGTCTGGTAAAATCCACATCAATAAAATGAAAAGTGTTCTCATTTCTCTGCTGACGCGAGTGAAATAGCTGGGCACATTTGAACATGTTTAGAATACCATGCAGCTATTGATCATAGGCTGAAGGAATTAATATGTTGTCCGTGCACCTGGTGTAAAGCGAAAGGCTTCAGTGTTTTCCCATAAAAGAGGCCTGCCAACAGCCATCCCAAAGCTGAAGACATGGCAACCTCATCTGTTAATCTGTAAAAATTGAACCTAAGTTGCACATTAGGTGTACATCTAAGAAAGTTCGCGGATGGCAACTTCACACGACTAACTGCCCGATCAGGGCTCGTATGCAGGAAATGGCTCCCATCCGAGGAACGTTCGTGAACAGCTAGTTTACGTCTAGCGAGCACACCAGTCTGTCATAGACGTTTGCAGATTGAATGGTACCCACGAGTTGAAAAGTATCGCGCAGACTGTGTCTCTATACCACTCTTCTAAAAGGTTCAAAGGGTTTTCACGAGCTACTATGCAGTGGCGCGATAGGAAAGATTTGTCTTGAAGGACACCCTAGCTTCCGTACTTAGGGCGGGTAAGCTGTTTACCACTGATGATTCCTCAATGTCTCGGCCTCTGGCCCGCCGAGACACATCACAAACGTGTAGGTCTGCTACTTCTGTGTTCTATATCACCCACGCATATATTTGAAAATTTAAAACACCTGTTTTAGTCCCAAAAGACTAACGCAACGGAATAGTAATAACGGGACCATAAGAGTGTTTCCCGACAGTACGGTGATAAATTCTAATACTCATATGTAAAGTTAAATCCTTCTTGATTGTCAGGAATTAGCCAAACCAAGATAATCAATGCCGATGGTTCTCAAACGAAGAATTCCGCAAAATACATTCATTTGCAAGCAAATCTAGTTTTACCGGGAGGCTCAACGGAATCCCAGTTGAACCTTTCGTTCACGACGTGCTTCAACTGAATGTGGTGAATCATGTTTCAGCGAGTACGATCTCCGGGATAGCGCAGGGTAGTTTCTTGAAGGAATAATACTTACAAGATGGGTTGTCGAAGATTTTTCAGTAATCTTGCGAGTAGTGTTCGTTCAAGAAGAAGAATTCCCTTTATCCTAAGAGGGGAATTTCGATAATTCAGACGGATTTCGATTTGAAGGTTTTGGTCTCCTGTTTTCATTGCTCAAAATCTACCGCTTTTTATACTTTCTTGATGACAAATGCGTGGTCAGAGAACCGTGTGGTGGCACTGCAAGAGGATTTGGGGCTGATCACTGCTGAAGTCAAAGGTGGAAGCCGTCAACAACCTATGTAACCGTAAATTGCTTCGAGCATCCTCATCACCTTCAGTTGTGCAGGGTATGCAAGTGATTTCAAGGAACTCAGCTATCATACCATTCTCATGTTAGTTTGAGCGGTTTGATTGATCGGACAACTTCGAGTTTGAGTGACAAAATTCGGAAGTTCGGTAGTTCTTGAAGTAAGCTACTGGCCATAAAGTTGTGGAGGTCGTCATCCGTGTATTGCCTTTATTTGTGCTTATGTAGCTGTGTAAGTCAGGCTTCTAAAATCAGCTCTATAGCTGAGTCGGATGGAAAAACGAAGCATACCGGAGGCTAGAATGACATCTATTGCAGTCCACCAAGCAGTCCGCTTCTCCTTGATGGAACTGGGATATTAACCGTCACAATCTCTCCATAAAAAGGGTGCTTTCAAAATCTGTAATCACAATCTACTGTCAAAATTTGTTCTCCGGAATTATATTTTTTTGAGACGCAAATGACTTGAAAACAGAACCAACTTTTCCTCGTATTACATAGAACACCAAAATTTGATGGAAACTGAAAGGACTGAACGGTGTGAAACAGGCTGTGAACCGCCACTCCATGACGTAAAAAATTTGGCTAAATTTCTAGCAAAAGTTCGGTTGAACAGTTTGACTACATTTGACATCTCGCTTCTTCTGCTCATGGAAATCAAACTAGTCATTCTAAATATTCGAAAACAACTGAGTAACACTTCCGCCCAATCTTACCTGCAATTCATCCATCCGTTGCTGGCACATTGCTGGCGTCGGGGAAATTGTCCACCTCAACAAGGCGCAGAACTGTTTTTCTGCGTTCTCAGTGTCCTGCAGTAACTCTGCTTCTCCTTCGCATGACGCTTTGGCTTCAGCCAAAGCTTTGGTGAGATAAGTGTTGAACTTGGCCATTTCACTTGTCCACTCAGATAATACGATACGTCCATTACTGACAGCTTGCACAGCCGCATCGTGATCTAGCAACAATTGATCAAGCATGTCCACTGAAAGAGTCCGTGGCGCAGGCTGAGTAGACAGTTCCGTGGGAAGGCTGACCTGATTTTCCAAAGCATTCAAAATTTCTTCAGCAGTCGGGGACGCAATTGTTCCGATCGCACTGGGAGCGATATCATGATCACCTTCAGCAACACCCTCGGGCCGGTTAGATTCCGAACCAATCTGTTCAGCGAACTCCTTCTCGAGCCACTGACCGCGAATCATAAGCAAAGTAATGCTTCGAAGTTTATCGATAAGCTGCTCTCCTTCAGTTAAGGTCACATTTTGATGCTAGACATTTGGAAAAAAATACGAAGTGAACAAAAGGCAGTTGAACCAACGTCAACAACACGACACTAATCAGGGTCACTTGTTACACGTCCTTTCGTCGGGATTTTGGAGGTCAAACAACCTTTTGGGACTTAGAGTTGTGTACTAAAAAGCATACGACGGACACTCGGGATGACAAACGTTATACATAATGGGTGGTTGCGGGATTTGCGAAAATTTTAACTTCAACATCCTCTTTTCTTGTCATAACACAATGATTTTGGTTAGTCTACCTCAAAGGGGGAAGCAATGGATTGGGGATTCGCTCATATTAGATGGCGTCAGAGCTTATTTCGTCGACCATGACGGGTCTCTGAGAAGCGGAATGACCATCCTACCAACACTCCAACAGGCATGGTTGATGCACTCGAATAACCACACGTTCGAACAGGCGAACAAATTTTCCATTCGGGCGGTGGCATTAGTTGACCTGACGCTTCTAACAACGACCCAGTAATTGTCTTGATCATGTCAAACGACTGACTTATCTGTCAGAACCTCCCAGTATCACGGACGCTTGAAACATGCCGAAAAAGTTCCGTTGGTTGCCTGCGTGTGGCAGAATTTGCATGCGCATCATTCTCGTTGGAAGAATTCATCTCCTGTCCTGGTGCTATAAAATCGGACACTTACTGGATCGTCGTTCGAATCACCGAGCAGAATAGTCGAAATGCTCAAAATACAACCACGACCAACTTTTGAGACGCGACAATTCAGGTGCATCATATCTGCGCTGGCAGAGTGCTAGTGACGCGGTCGTCCTGCACATCAGATGGCCATAGTTTAAAACTCGTCACGGCCAGGACAAGCACTGTTGATGAGCTCTGACAATGGTGAAACCCGAATCCGGCGCTTGGCCCATTTCATATGTTTGCACGGCACCAGTGACTATTGTCTGCTGATATTGATGGTGTATCTAATGGAGTCACTAAAGGTGATTTGAATGACACATAGATATGTGAAAGGACTGGCCAACAAGTGGAATAAATACCAGAATGCACACAAGTGAAACAGAAATAACACGTGGAAGTTCACTGCAAGGCAGACTGCATATTTCTTTGCCTTTCCAAATGACAACGAGTCACGGACTGAAAAGATAGATCTTGTCTCTAAGAGTAACGATCACTCAGTATCATAAGAGAAAGCTCGAGTACACGCAGTTTGAACGAAAAGATTGCAGGCAGAATCGAAGCGACAGCCTCTGACTTGCCAAACGGGTGCTCTAATCACTGAGTCACCTCAACCTTATACTCCCGAACTTCGAAATCGGGAGACTCGTGGCTGGATTCCAACTCGACGTGTGTCTTTCTCTCTATACGACATGTGACTTGGTTTCTCGCTTCAAGGTTTATCAAGTCATCTAGTTTTTATCAAATGACAGCCAAATCCTTTGGGTATTTAGCCAATATCAACGCACGGTCGATTTTGGGAGCCACACAATAGGGATAACTAATAGCGTTGAC
This sequence comes from Opisthorchis felineus, assembly GCA_004794785.1. Classification (NCBI taxonomy): domain Eukaryota; kingdom Metazoa; phylum Platyhelminthes; class Trematoda; order Opisthorchiida; family Opisthorchiidae; genus Opisthorchis; species Opisthorchis felineus. Next base: position 311,969 of record SJOL01006425.1, on the reverse strand, counting down.
AGTCTGGCCGTTAATCCACTAAATAGATGCGTGAGAAACGTTTGCAAACTTGTTCTCGGTTTTAGGTACAGACAAACAGACAAAAATGCTACTCACCTTGGCGAGACGAAGAACTGTGTTAAGGTACTGAACCAAACGTCCTGAGTTGGTTTCAGCAAGGAGCGGTTGCAGCATCTCGCCTCTTGTTGCTTCCGTTTCTGCCGGCAGTAAGCTGAGCGCGAGCCTTTGAGCACGTTCTGAATTGTCGTACCATGCCATCCAAACTTTCAGTGCTTCTATGTAGAATTGATTCACACGCCGATGAGCCAGCTCCGTTGCCTTGGAAGCAGATCCCATCAAACCGGCAAGGCGGTGCTCTAAAGAAACAGCCTCGCTTTCCAACAACACAGCTCCTCCACCAGTTTCGGTCTGATTTTCTATTTCTTGTTCATCAGGCTCTGCAGATTCTGAAACTTTCTCTTTATTCAGTCGAATGAACCGATAGTGATAACGACTTGGTCCGCTTGCAAGCAAATGGGCACGTCGATGCAACCGCAGAGCATGGCCACGGAGTTTGCTGAGTTTCAGACGTGCCGCTTCCAACTCACATAAACGGTGGATCTCTCGTTTGGTGTGCCAAATGGCGGCATCAACGAACATCAGGCTTGATGAAAGAGACCCAGAGGAGACAGCTGATGTGAGATTGTGAGTACCTGTGTCATCCGAATTGCATGTGCTGCATGAATTCAACTCAGCTACCGCGTTGTCAGTCATTGCACGTAGTTGTTCCAGTTCTGACTTGAGCTGATCACAGCGTACTCCTTCCTCGCTCCACTGAATCGCCAGGCGATCAGCTGCTTTTCTCAGCTTCTCCATCCTCCAATCAAATTCCCTAACTGACTGCACAATGTTCTCACGATCCGGCAAGTCGGCCTCGACTCGACAATTCACGCTGGCCAACAAATTTTCATAGTATACCACTTCTGTTGCGAAATTAGTCAATACAGTCTGAGGGTTCACAAGTGCCTCCAGCTCAAGTGATGCGTTTGGAATAACGGTGCCTTGGTTTTCCATCGTTGTCACAGCAACAGTGACACAAGCAGAGGCAGACAACTGGCAACTACACGATTCCAAAGTAGTTTCCGTGGGGTCTAACCAGGTAACTAACTCTTGAAATCCAGCTTCTATACAGAGGAGGGCTGCACAGCGCACCTCCAGTTGTTGACGAGTGGTTGCAAGGCTGTCTTGCAGTTGTTGCCATCTTGCAATCACACGGTCACGCAGGGGATCCACTGTGGATGTACCTATTGGTTCCGATGTTTCTTCTGACTGAGCGAGCTTTGCATGGGGTTCTGAACTTCCACGTCTAATTTCAGCCTCAAACTCTCGATACGCCTCAAATGCACCTATGCAAACTTGATGAAGTCTCGTAAACAGATTGTCGCGTTTGCCTAGCAGCTGTGTTTCGGCTCTTTTGATCATATCCAATTTTTGTTTTGCTTCTTCATAAGTGTCTACGTCGAGATGATGCATTGGTGAGGTCTGTATGGCTACTTTGTTGAGGTCGGTTTGATCGATAACCTCCTCAGTATCCTTTTCGGCCATAAAACTTGCTATGTTGGGTTTGATGGAACTAGAATTTAGTTCAGACTGCTGCTCTAGTAGATCCAGAACTTCGGAAACCTGAGCAACTGCCTGCTCACGCTGAAGAAGGGCATGCGACAAAGATGTAGTCCGCCTTCCGAGCTCACCCAGTCTGTTTCCGACGCCCCATATGGAGTGTACCGCTTGAGAAACAAGATTGTCAACAGTTGTTCCACGAGATGGAGCAATTGAAGTTAGGCGATCTCCTAGACGGCGCAGTTCACCGAGTTTTTGAACAATGGTCGAAGCTTCGTTGACCAGTTCACCTGGAGGTTCAGATTCTGATAGTGGTCGTTCCGACGTTCCGCGAATAATTAACTTGTCGCGGACGGTAGAAATTGCAGACTCCCACTCGATCAGCTGTTGACCAAGTCGACTAAGACGTGTACTAACCCCCTTAGCTTCACCAGATGGGTTGACCACAGCACTCGTGGCCGCGCAGGCTTTCCGCGCATGTAACTCCATGTTATTGGCCTGTTCGATTATCCGGTCACGTGCCTCAGACAGCTGTTGCCAGCTTTCGCAAATGGAAAAGACTTGTACAAGGTTGGCCTTAAGACGACCTTGCAAACGATCACATTCCGTCATGAATCTGGCCGTATCAACGTAGAAGCTGAATGGCTCAACCTGTAATTGGTCACCGCCAGCCTTCGATCTTGGACGACCAATCCCCCAGGTGTCCTCAATACTGGTCACAAACATCAAACCAGAAGATACGGCTGCCGTGTCCAAAACCCTTGGGTCCAGAAAAACTGCTTCTTCCAAATCCTCTGTCACATGTTGCGGCTCGAGCTCCTCAATTACCAACCAAGAATTGGTGCCCCGCCAGCTCCCAATCGATTCTTTTAATCTGGAGATTTCAGTCTTCACCAGCTTGTATTCGTTCTGGTAGTTTCGTCCAGATTCGGATACTTGTTCTTTAAACAACAGTGCTTCGGAATCTTCCACACTGTCTGTCCTCTTCTTTTCAGGTTCCGCCTTCGGTTTTGAGATCGAATCAATTTGTTCATTGTCGCTACCAAGTTCCTTTTTTGGTTGCATAGACAAGCCTGTATCTTCCTCCGTCACGTATTGCTCCTCCGTCTTAATTTCCTGATTAGTTTTTGGATCATTGGAAACACCCGCTGTTTCTCGAGCACTCGTTTCTCTTTTCTTAATTTCCACCTTTAACTCAACCATATCGGATGTGCTCGTGATGCCTTTGATGCGGTTGTCCAGAGCCACGACCTGTTCGCGCCACAATTCCCGTGATTGTTCATAGGTTACAGCTGCCGTACACGAAGACCAGCGGCAGGATACGCGATTAACGAGACGGCGCATGCGTCCAACCAAACGTCTTAATCGCTCGCGGAGTGCCCGATTTACTTCATCCACAGCGTCCGCACTACTCTGACGTGAGATACCTGACATGTCGAAGCATACAGAACGTTGATTGCGCAATCGGCCGCCAGATCTTGGCCTATCTCCAGTAACTTGACTTCCTGGCCTGCTACCACTTTGATGGGAAAGAGCACGAAGATCAACACCTTCTCCCTCGATTTGCACAGCAATTTCCCTCAAAGCCATCATGCGAGGACCTTTGGCTTCGGTGTATATTGCATTCATTTGGTTCAGTGCTTCTGTAAGGTCTACTCCTGCCGTATTGTGATCAACTTCACGCTCTGACAATGAGAGAAAATTATATGAATACTGAAGTCAAACGAAGTCTATCTTGATAGGCCAGCCCGGTAGAGCATGAAAAATGCTAAAACAGCTATAGGCGCTAATGTGAGCTGTACAGCTCTCCCAGTGAGGCACCACAATCAGTATAATAACCAATACCCTCCCTTCATTACGCTCTGCTGTCGTTGACACGTTTCCCAAGACTTTCGTTTGAATTCCCGCGACGCACGCCGCGAAAAGAAGGCACTCTGTATAAAGTTCAATCGTTCCCATTGAATGTCTCTTACCAACTGATTTTACCGCGAACGATTTCGGTTCACTAATTGGTTACTCAATTAAACTATCAATTACGGATAGATGGGTTAATACTGAACCACAATACTAGAGCAGACAAGGTTCTCCACTATGAAAAATACTCAGTCTAGTAATCACATAATGTACGACTGAAACAGCTGACAATGAAAGCTAACATTTGGCAATTTTTTAGTCTGTTTGAGGGCGAATATGAAAGTTCTCAGTTAAATCTCTGGTTCAGTAGTCATGGACTGAGACACAACTTCCTTCATGTGAACCGGTAAAAGTATATTAATAAATTATGATGCATGGTTGAAGGATAAAAACCCACCTCCACTGGGCTTCATTGCGGACTCTGTTGGCTTGTCACCCAGCGAGATGGACAACGGAGCCGTCGCAGCCACCCAAACTCGGGATATTTTACCAAGACGCTTTTCGCAAACGGCCATCCACTGATTTAACTTCTCAATATCACGGAATAGACGGTCACGAGCATCCAGTTTTCCGTCCAGATGGGCATTCAGTTTTTCCCAGAGAACTGCTAACCTTTGCACTCGTTCCCCAAACTCACGAAACCGGACAGCTGAAGGATGCGGACTGGTCGTAGGATTCACTAGCTGCGTAGTCAATGTTGAGCTATCAACGATATAGCTATCCCGCCGAAATAGAGACAACCTTCGTGTTGGAATCTTAGATTCATCGATTTGATCTAACGTGGCGCACTGTATCTCCCGCTGGATCACCAACTGGCGCAATAACCGTTCGGTGTGTGAACTCAAAGACCGCCACAATGCTTCGGCCAATTGTAATCGCTCTTGTTCGGTTCGGAGACGTGATAGGCGAGATTCCAGGTCCTGTACGACTGGACTTTCACCGGAATGCTGTTGCTCAGTCTCAGTTGGCTTCTCGGGTTCTCCGTCTGGCTGGACAGGAAAATCAGGTCTTTCATCCAGCTCTTTCTTTTCACGTTCAAGTTCCGTTTCGATGCCGGTAAGTTTGGCGTTCAAATCATTTGCTTCACGGTGCCAAGTATTCCATGTGCCGTATACGTCGTCCAGATACTGACCCTCTTCAATAAACCAATAATTGATACTCTCCCAGCGCTTGAACAACGCCTCAGTAGCTTCCTAGAACCAGAAGGAAGAAAATGAAAGATCGCTAGCAAGCGATTTGCATTTAATAACCATATGGGTTTAACACACTCTGCCCCCACTGATCGTCACGTCAATAATATAGATTCACTACGTTAGAGGATTCGTTCATTTGTGTTGTCAAAATCACTCACCTTTAGGCTGGGCCACATCGTCAATCGAAAGTTGATGGATGCCAGTTCATCTCGTACTTTTCGCCAATGTGTTTCATGTTCTGTCTGTCGTTTACTGTGGGCAGTTCGGATCTCTTCGAAGGCTTCAAGCGATTCAGGGAGGACCGCATGACTAAGGGTTTCAGCCACACGTTCAGCCTCCGCGATGTGTCTGTCGAAATCTGGGACTAAATTGAGGAAGTGAGTTACCTGTGACTGCAGGTTCTGTAAAGAGGCTTGATGTGCATGAAATGCCTCTGCAAGGACTGCCTGTCGTCGATGCATCCCCATAAGCTTGGTTTGAGCACGAGCCACCTCGCCACTCAACTGCTGAGTATCTCCTAGGTTCTGATCGACTGCATTAAGAGCGGTCAGCTCTAAAAACAAGGAATCAAGGTTTCCGAGACGTCTCAATGCAGCCTCGACCTCCTGCAACTCCAAATGCACCGAACTAGACCAAGAAGTCACTTCAGCCAGCGCAGCCTTTGCTGCAGACTCCGAAGCACCAAATTCACGCGGCGGGATGGCCCCTTCACCGAGAGGCGAGACATTAGTCACCTTGGACAACTTTTCTTCTGCGCCGTCCAAGAACTTTTCCAGTTCAACTGAACCAGTATAAAATACTTCCCATTTCCCCTCAGCGGTTCGAAGACGTGCAAGTCTTAAGTTCAAATCTTCTCTAGACTGTTTCAACTCTGCTTCCAGCCTCTCAATCATTTCATCAATTTGGGCTACACGTTGTGGACTGGCTCGTGACTTCATTACATCAGCTGCTGCACGCAGTGCAGCCAAATCAGCTTCGGCAGCTTGAAGGGCTTCGAGTTGCGCCTTAACTGCATCAGCTTGTGCGCGAACTGATTTTTGACCGGCCTTTGTCGCTTCTTCCACGCTTGCTGCTATTGCTCCAGCCACACCCGAAGCCAAGGAAGCATCTGCCCAAGCCTTTGTAGCTTGGTCGATGCCTAAGGCTTGACAGATTTTGTCGCCATCCACTTTACCCTCTTCCGACTGTAGCGCCATGACCAGAGCCGCGGCAGCGGTCGAACTAGCCGTTCCCCCTGTCAAATGCTTCGTGCCAGCAAGCAAGTCAGTTAGACGCTGTTTCGTTGTTTCAAATTGCTCAAGTGCTTCAGCAGTTTGTCGAAGGCTAGTTAATCCCAATTCGGCACACTTGTCCACCTCCTCCCATGTAGCTCGTAATTCCGTCTCACTCGGCTCAATCCAGTCGACAATATCGTTAGTCTTCATTCCCAACCCTCTGTGAAGCATCGCGGCCAAGCTGGCATCTCGTTCTTCGGCCAGCCGGGCAACCATCGCTTCACGTTCGGCCAAAAGACGACGTATAGAATCCAAATCGGTTGGGAGTTGTTCAAGGTCGTCTTGAACCGCCTGTTCCACTGCAGCTCGCACAAGCTTGGCTTTGCGTTGCTCCGTAACGGCACTTGCTCTAAATTCCAAACTGTCAGCAATTATCGGAGCTGTTAGAAAAACAGATGCAGAAGCTCAGTTACCAAACACCGATAGATAATACAAAACAGATGATTCCACTAAAAGACTGGAAAGTTGTAAAATGGGTGGAACATTCTCAGGAATTAAAAAAACTGTTAGGTTCGAAGAGGGATTACTTCGAGGAGTAAGGACGATAGCTGCCCACTTCAAAACCATGTTGTCTGTCCCTTCTATCAAGTGTTGTTTGTTCCTTGCTTGAGTTATTACCGCAGTCAAACTGCGTTTTCCGGGTAGTCAGTAGGAAGAATAGAGTTCTTGATAGAATGCCACTCTCAGACAGTGAATACAAATAAAATTCCTTATGAGTAGCAGAAATACTCTTCGAAAGCGCTGCTCCAGTGTACTTCGGTACTTCATGACAAGCTCGACTGTTACTAACAAATAGTACAAGGTAATGGCTGTTCTGAGGGAGACCTAGCAGTTCGTTATCTAACAGATCCGCATGCGGTAAACCGTTTGTTGTAGCGCACGAAAATCAAGTAAAATAATTGATTATTCCGGTTTTTTTGGTGTTAAATACAGCCAAAGGCTGAACATGAGTGTTACTCGCATTGATCGACACATGAATTTCGTCAGTTAGCCAAGTCACATAGCCATGATCGTTACGAATCACTATACAAACGGCCATCACATTACAAAGTCAGCTGACGTCGACTTCACCCACCACATAAACGCTTGTCATCTTGAAACATCAACAGCACATTGGTTGCCACGCCAATTTCAATGTCCATACCTGTTAGAATCGTTAGAGTTACAGTTAGAGCTGTCACAGCTCATCAGCCAAAACCTCGCAACAAAATCACTCTCAAAGAACGATAACCCTGAATCCATCGTGCGCTCATAGCGATCCTTCTCAACAGGTTATAGTAAATTCTCATTCAGTTCATCGTAAGTCGATTCAGTGAATATCAAGTCGTCAGCGAAATTTGCCGCTCAAAGAAAGCACCTCCCCTGTATATTGGGAATCAAGACTCTGGCTGACTACGGCTGTCTAGTTCGTTAAATGGCTACCTGAGGTAAGTACGGACAGTACCACTTAGAGTTGCTCACTTTTCGACATCCAAACTTGAGAGGGACCAACGTAGCTAATGGGTGGATATCATACAAAAAAACTAACTGCTCTGTGAAAGAGATTGACGATAGTTGTTGACATTTCCCAGCAGTTGCTAAGCCAAAATTAATAGGTATGTGTACGAGGAGATGCAACAGAATCATTAATTTTCTATAAAATTGCATCAATAGACACACGAATGACAAGTGATTAATTTCGGTGGCTTCCAAATGTACGGCAAACAGGAGAACTCCAATCGCTCTTTCCTGAAATGTGGTAAGAGGGAAGAACTCTAACAGAATATCAGATTTGGCAATTAAATGGCCAGTTCAACCATCGAAATTCATTGTAAAGCTGAAGAATGGTGTTTTGCGGCCTAATTCATTGTGTTCTGGTTCCGCTGCGAGCGGTAATGCATCGGCACCCGGCAACTACCTTGTTTCGCGATGGCCATTCCTCTATAGGACTAGGTTTTGTAGCCAAACGAATCTATAAAAGCCACTGGTGAAAATCTAATCCATTAGTTTCGCTCTTCTACAGCAATCCTTCATCGGTTTCACACAGTATCTCTCTAAAAAGATGTGTTGGCGCCAGAAACGTCCGCTTTTCGAGTGCATCACTTGTTCTAGTGCAACCCCACACACAGCTACATCCGCCAGCAACCTTAGCCCCGTATAGTTGAATATACTCAAAGTTGTTAGAATTATTACTGTTAGACTGAGAATGACCTAAACACCTCGATGGAGTTTCGCTGACCAGGCATGTATAAAAATTAGGAGGAGGAGCACAGAAAGACGTCCAAGATGACAGGTGCAAAACCGATAGCTTCAGAAAACGCTGTTACAAAAATAAGATAGGAAATCGTACTGATCCGAATGTGATATGCTGGAGATCCCTTACGTAGTTGGAACGTTGTACGTACTTCTCAGCCTATATTTGTATCACGGCATGACCCATAGGTGAGCTATCGGTGCTCTGGACACAAAACTGGACAGAACTTCGCAAGAAATGATAGAAAACAATTATTTATGGCATAGCCTCACCCCGGTCGAGTACAACATCCATTTCTGCGCGCAAATCATGTAAGGATCCGATAGCAGCCGCCAGTACAGCTCGTTTGGTGGCTAGCTCCGTGGCAGACAACCCGCCTTGCATAGATAGATCGGCCAACGTGGCATTCAGCATGTCCGCCAAGGCACCCTGTTCTTTGGTAACCCCGGTCAGTTCCTCAAAACGGGAGAGCATGGCCCTATATCGAGCTGCCAACTCCGCTGCTGAAGCCTCGTCTGCAATCTTCGTATCGTCTGGGTTGGCTTGCAGACGGCGTACTAGGTTTTCCACTTCGTTAGTCCAATCAACCAAGCTGCAGAGCCTGGTGAATGTAAGTGAAAAAGTAACCGACACATGTGACTACGGTGTTCATAAAAGACCGAAAGTGAAGCGTGATAATCATGATAGACGTGATAGTAGTTGCCGTGTGAATCTGATGAGAGTTAACTTATTTGCACTGTCCCCATTGACAAAATATCTGTCACAAAAAATATACCGAAAACCCAAGCTACTTGGCATACAAAAAGGATACAATAGATTATCCCTGGATTATCCAACTCCCGGCATGAGGTTGAGTTGACGGGTGATTGTAAAGACACAGAACCGGTCAAGAAGTTAGGTGTCAAATTTTGGCTCAAGCCCTTTGAGTTTGCTTCAAAAAGCTAGTGAGCAGCCGCAGCAAAGGTTCAGAGGAAACAAAACAAGCTGATGTGCAGTAGAAAACCAGATGATAAAGTTAAACTAGGAACTGAGTCCATAGGTCTGCGTAAGCCCAAACCAACAGCTGCTGCTGCTGCTGCTCCGCACTTGAGATGAAAACGGATAACGAACCATCCTGGTTCAAAACAAGTCATTTAAACCATAGAATTAGTTTAGGTGAACTACACCAGACAGACCTCTGCTCCTACGAATGACATTTCGAAACTCAGTGACTGTGTTGGTGGCGAGCCAGGGCAGGTTTTCAATAAACCGTGCTAAACTCTACAGTAGTTTTGATGGCAATTTCGGTAATGGGAAAAATCGGATAATGGTAATAGAGAGTAAACAGACAGAGAGTGGTGTGTATTGAGGCGCTCAACAAGACCTTGCTGCAAGATCTTGCCACCCAGATCTTTCCGGAAGCCTATCATGCCCACTCTGTCGCTCCGAAATTGGTAACCGTGCGCTTTCCCATTCATTTCTATTCATCATCAAAGATTAACTAACCAGTATTTCTCAGGACCAAAAGTGAACTCTGGGCATTATTGCGCATAAGAGATGTATTCCTAAGTTGTTCGGGCGTCGAAGCGAATCTACATCCGCCACACTAAAGATCCAGTTAAGTGGCCCTCAAATTGAGTTGCCGCTTCAAATACGTTCTTAAATTTTCCTTCCTTCAATCCAGTGGCGTCGAAAAGCTAGTAGCCAAAGCTGTCCAATTTGACTAGCCAACAAGTTAACCAATCAGCCCAAAAAATGAGACGATGGTAATCGACCGATGCTTGTCTGGTGACCAGCTGATTAAAGACGTTTTCTCACCTCTGTCATTAGTTGTGTTTTTGGTATGACTAGTCTTCAAAAAGACTTGGGTGAAGCGGCCATACGAAAAACTCGAGTAGGACCATGCTATCTCGACTGGATAACGCCAAAAAATGTTTGGTACCAAACCATAAACCCGTGCTCGCTGTTATTGATTTCAATCCGCATAAAGATCTCACCGAGAACATTAGGAATATTCCGGAATATGGTGTGGCTTTAGTGGGGTTTAGTCGAGTGGATCTTGATGTTGAATGTAGCATTCAGTAGCATTCAGCTGTAACACCCTTTCGGTGCCTAGCTGCCATGCCACCCGAAAGAAGCATGAAGGCTGGGATACTGTCAGGTTGCCCAAGCCCAAGTCGAGAGGCAGAGGTCGGGTTCGAACCACGGACCTTCCGGTCAGTAAATTCGCGCTCTAACCACTTGAGCCATCTCGTCCCCCTTGATATTGAGACCAGGTGCGACACAAGCGAACGGATTCATGTACGTGAATGTTAATGACACCTCACGGAAAACCGCAAACTTTCAGAAGGAGGATATCCCATATTAGTTTCACACCGGACGGGCACGTCCACAGATCGAGATAAAGCCAAGTTAAGATGCGAGATTATGGATCGAATATTTGTGGTTACACTCCTGACACTATAACTACTCTTGTACAGTGAGGCATGGTTACATAGGGGCAGTGTACTGCGACAGGATTGTTTATGGCCATCATACGCAATGCGATGTTCAGAAGGACCGAACACACAAGCAGGAAGACCTGTAAACAGACTGAAGAATCAACAAGTAAGCCACTCAAATATGTGAATGGGAACAGCCCATGAACACACCCAGAGTGCGAACTCTAGGGAAAATTGTCGATGTGTTACTCACTTCTCATCGAAATCAGACCACTGGGTTGGCAGATTGCGCAATTTGACAGCAAGTTGGCCCACACGTTCGGTGAGAGCGTTGAACTCGTCTTGAAGTCGATCCGTCCTCCAACTCATTCGGTTCGGCTCACGTAAATCCAACAAAGCCATTTCTTCACTGAGTTCGCGCATTTCTCGAAGCAGCTCTTCACACACTCGACTCACGTCAGATTTGTTGAAAAAATTCTTTTAAAATGTATTGGAAGAAAGACAAAATTTACAAACTAATGAGAGTAGTTTGGCATATTCGTAATGTTCTTCCTAACGGGCAACTCAGAAGAGATCTTTACAAAACCTGCACTGCAAATAGTCCATGATATAACTCCTAGATTGAATTAATCGATACATCCCACTGTTACGCCTAATCATTTGGTTCTAATGTTCGGAAAAAAATCAAAATACGGTTTTTTATTGAAGAGTTTCGGTTGGTTGTACCAGTTTGAAAGACCTTGTGGAAAATCCCGCAACTACTCACAAGTGATAAAAACACCTGACCAAGTTAACATCATCCATGAAGCTGGCTGCACGAGACAATCCCGTGCAGTTAACACAAAAGAGTCTTGGTGCTCCGTAGTCAACCCCAAAGGGACGCATCCCAACACTGCATCACGTTTGGCAGCTCTCGATTTCATTTTAAATTGGCCAGCGATATAATAATAATAATAATAATAATAATAATAATAATAAATAATGGTTCAGCTGTAATACCCTTTCGGTGTCTAGCTGTCACACGGGCGGAAGGAAATGCGAGAGCTGAAATACTGTCAAGTTGCATAAGTCTAGACAGGAGTAGTCGAGATGCCAGGGTTGGGTTCGAATGGACTTGCCGATCAGTAAGTTCGCGCCTTAACCACTGAGTTATCTCAAGCTCAGATGAGCGATGATATTTCACAGTGAGTTTTGGCAGACTATTCAAAACAACTTCTAATGTCATACTGTCGTGTTGATCGGTTAGGGTTTCATTCGACTAGAATACTAAACGTCGGAATCCCTGTACGCAGGGAACAAATTTTGACGTGAATAATCTATTCGAACAAGTGGATCTCAGGCTAAAGTACAAGGCCTCACACATCGCTCGATTTGAGCATGCCCGTACGTTTCGATGCGATCCCTAGAGGACTTAGAGCATGCGTTGATCAAGTATTGTTCAAACATACCAACTATGTAGTTCGTAGGATCGGGTAAGTCTCAACTACAGTCCGGCTCTCTCTCTCTCAGTATCGGGACGTAGTACATACCTCATGGTCCGCGAGGACAGAAGACAAAGATTCACCAGATGCTACACGGGACTCTTCTTCGGCCAGCGTGCCATTCATCAATTCCAACTGTTCCCGCATCAACGATTCCAGCATTGCGTAACGTAACTCAATTTGTCCTTGACGTGCACGCGCCAAGATGTCCTGCAGATAGAACAACAAAGAATAACGAGTGTCCATCAGAATTTGTTAAGAGCTTTTGCGGAGACAGAATTGGAGTGGAAGAAAGCGTGATACGATATAATGTACAAAAGGTTGTTTCTAGTTGAAATTTGTCCTCACCAAGAATATCTGTAATGGTAATTAAATGGTGCAGCTTAATTAGGGAAAGAAGTTACACAATAAACGACTTAATTATAGAGGACAAAGCCTACCTCGTATCTTTCGCGTAGAACTTGTACTTTGGCTGATGCATCGGATACAAGGTTTGCTACATCTTCTTCTTTCACAAACTGCTCACTCAGGCTGCCAAAATCTACAGAGACCGCTTCACTATATAAGGCGATTAGCGCCTCGTATTTTTTATTCATGCTGATCAAAGATGTACGACCAGGTTCTTGTGATTTGTCGAAAAATGCCTGGTGATTTTCCCACTGATTTTTAAGAAGTTCACTGGATGCTGTCTGTTTCGCATGTTTCTCTAGTGCACCGAGCTCCATTTGGAGTAGTCGTTCTGCTTCGTTCAGCCAGTCAGTAATTTCTGATACTGAAGCTTCGAACGTGTTTTCGGCGGCACGACGCTTTTCAAGCATGATTTGATAGCGACTGGCAGTAGCTCGAAGGATCTATGAAGGGAAGAAATTGGGTGTGATTATGCAGAATCACAAACGGGTGGTCGTATTCTATAGTATAGGTCCCAAATGGGGTTTCATTTGCCCCGACCAATAGTGGCAGCGAGTTATTTTAACTGTTTATCTGAAACACGCTGTACTATGCTATGCAATTCACTCAAACGCTAGGGTCAGTTTTTTCGTACCGCGTTTTTCAAAGTTGGACACATACAGAAGACGAAGTCACTTGGTACCGAAATGAATAAACGACATTTGTTCAAGCTAGAAGAGTAGCACTTACATCAAACTTCCGTCTTGCCTCGGATGTCGCCAGTTCCAATTGACTTACGTCCACATGTTTCAAACCGGCTGCCTTCAAGTCATTCAGACGATCCTCAACCTCAGTAAGAGTTTTCTCATGCTGCTCCAGAGCGCTGAAATGACTCTAGGGAATAAAGCAGTTGTCAAGGGCATTCGGTAGAAGTAAAACGGTGGGAAGTAGAATAGTCGGTCTAATCTTATTCATACCCGTAATCGTACCAGCTAACTAGTGTACTACGCGCTACCGATTTCAACCGTTAATACTGAGTTCATGCAGTATGTGTGCAGCATCAAGTCAGAAATCAATCTAGGATACCGGTTTTCCTCAAGCAGACGTTACGGGATCACTTCAAGCACTTTCCGGCGGTATCCACCTCTTGAGGTCACAGACCTGAAAGAATCTGGCAGTCAGTGGCGCTCTTGCATCAAAGTTATCGCCTTTAATGCGTAACTGCCCAGTTTACCGAACTAACTGATCACACCATCGCCTGTAATGTTTGACTATGTCCCCACGCTCTCTCATTTTCAGGTGACCGAACCTGTAGCAGTTGCAACCAACGTACCCTTGACACATGGATTATAGCCGATAAACTGAACTGAACCGATTCACCTCTAGATGGTGACAGGAAGTTTCTCAGTCCTGAGACAACGCAATTTCCGAAGAGTGAACCAAAAGACTGTAATTTAACCAATCAATTCTAATAAGAACTATACACCTGAGCTACACTTGAACTAGTAAGGTCTCAACAGACATGCTACTTTCTCTGACAGGTGCGTAAATCATCTGACAGACGGAATCACGCTGGTGATACTTGACGGAAATTTCATGTGTACTTCCGTCCAGTAAGTCTGCCATATCGGCAACAGTGAAATCAAAAGTCCCTCAACCCTTAATCCGTAAATATGGAGAAAGCGGTGTTCGATGCTTTCTTCAGACGACCGACTCTGCATGATTAGCAAAGCCGTTGTTTGATCGAACATCATCAAAATCAGCATTTACGACAAGTCTAAAGAGATACCTGGACTGAACTGGTGTTTTAGAATCTACCTACCATCATCCCATCAAAATTACATGCCGAATTTGGCAACTAGACCAAATCGACCTGAATGCTGAAAAGCTTCTCTTGTGGGTCCCTTCAACGATGAAATATTAAATGTCACATTTAAAACAAACAAGAAAAAACCTCACCATCAATTTGTTCAAAGCCTCTTCGGTTGAGAGTCCACTCAAGTCTAAATTGAGCTCGCCGGTTTCTAAGTCACCAGTTTCCACCGTAAATTCACTCTTCTCCATCCAAGAGTTGACTGGGGCCAAATGCATGGTGAGTTCGATAGCCTTTTGAGTAGCTTCTTCCACTTGTTCCAGTCGATTTGGAACTTCTTCATTAGCCAATTTTTCAAGACGCTGTTTGGCCGCACGAACCTGGGCCATCAAAGCTTCCGCCTCGGACATATCTGCCTCACCTCTCTTGGCTGCAGCCATAAATTCTTCAGCGGCCCGAAGGGCTTCCTGAACGGTTTCGGAGTAAAACAGAGAGCTATGAGATGATCCATTTCACCGATTGCAGTTAGAATAGCTGCAGTCAAAAGATAATCTTCGTTGGAAGTGTCTCCGTGAAATTTTGGTTTGTCGCGAATTTACAATCAGCGGTGTGCATCACAAAAGCACGCTCGATGTCCCGTGACGAGTGTATCCAACACGTATGTACATTTTAAGAGCGTTGATAAAATCAGAACCAGCGAGCGAATTCTTGGAACTAGGTCAGATAACGCTGGACCATTCTCCACTGCCCATCTTTAGAGTAGTGACTATTACATGGATCCCAAACTGGGATCTGAACCCTTGATCATCAGTTGAGACGCTGAATACACTAAGGTCAAACTGAAGGTGGCCTGAGAGCGGAATGTTAGTTGTCTACTTTTGCACTATGTTTTCTTACTCATCTGGACAATTACGGAAACAAAGGTTGTTTGCTGATTCGTCAATATACCTATCCTTAATATGCTAGGGATGAACACCCAGAACCACACCGACCAAAATGCACCAGGGTTCCGTATTTCATTATTCATTATACTTCGTTATTCAGTCGTCTGAACTTTACTGACATTGTTTTAACTGCATTCACCGTAACCAACTAAACGTAAATGTTCCCACATACTAAATGGCAGTGATGTACAATGGCCACAATGATACACTTCTGGGCGAATCTGTATAGTTCACCTTTGGTTTCGTTGAACTTGTATGGGACTACAACGTGCGACAATTCGGAGACTTCCCCGCTACTGTTATCACCACACTGTGAGCATAGCAATGGAAGTATACTGTAACTTGATAGTGTATCTTTTCTCAGCGATCGGTGCTTGGTATCAGTTGCTCAACTAACACACCTTATGGGTTGGTAGGGCTTACTTAAACAGATCAAGATCCGAACGGCAGCTGATCGTCCAGTACTGACATTCAAATGATGCAATATGGGCGTTCATAATGAGTCTGTGGGTTTTTTCTGTAAGAAGAGCGTGGCTCAGTTCCGAGCAAAACTCACTGTCGATTTGTACAACTTTTCGTAAGAAAATGCACCAGTGTGAACATGAAAGACAGGATTCGGACATGTACCTGGTCGCTTAGTTTAACTTGCTACATTATTGGCCAATATTCACACCAAGACATTTCGCCATTGGTATGCTCATCATGTAAGTCGTAACCTCCATTCGGAATCGCGAGATGGCTCAGTGGTTAAGGTGCCAGCTTACGAACCGGAAGGTGCGCAGTTCGAACCCGACCTCTACCTTCTCGACTTCCCCTATCTAGGCTTGGGCAACCTGGCAGTATCCCAGCCCTCGTACTTCCTTTGGGTGGCATGGCAGCTAGGCACCGAAGGGGTGTTACAGCTGAACGATTTTTTTCAATCGGAATTTGAACATATATAACCCTTCACTTGATTTAACCAATTTGTTGACGGTTGTCTGTAACCTTCTCGTACCAGATAACTTGCAATTTCTCAGTAAGAGCCTTCAAGTCTACCGAAGCATGCCCATCTAGTTTTTCAATCGATCGCTGTAAGCTTAATGACTATGCGCTTTCTCGTTATGTCGCCTAAGTGCACTTTACTATTTAAAGTATCCACAGCGATATGGGACATAAAAACCAGCAGCCACTCGCATTAGCGAGTGTGAAGGCCGTAGTGTCCGATTCTCCATGTGGGTGTTTGCAGTGCGGCTAAGATATGTTAGTGGGCGTTTCGTGCAGTTGTTACATAATTTTTATGAACTCCAAGTCAACGCGTAAGTTTAGTGCACGAGTTCATACCGGACACAAATTGGAAGTGTAAAATTTCGGAATGACAGCGTCTAAAACGATAGCTATTAAATCACACCACTCAAGCTCCAACGACTCGATTCAGCGACGAAGCTAGCCAATGTGGGTATTGGAGCTCAGACAGTATCAGTACTTGGGAAGATCAGAGGATATTATTTTCACACTTGACAAAGCAGTTGGATCTATTTGGTTTTAAACCATATAAATTTGGCGGCCTGCTACGACATAAACCTCACAGTAGAAGTTCAAACAAGCGGCAAGACGAGAAAGCACACAACCGGGTTTGGAGTAAACGGCTGACGTCTGCGATGGACACGGTCTGGCATGCCTCAAAGCCCGTAATTTAAACATATGAATTGTCTGGCGTGACGCGGATGTGGAAGGCCTTCGGTGAAACGGTCACACTGAGTTAATATCCCCGCAGGAAATTTCAATCCACCCAATGTGTACACCGATGGCGAACAGAATACGTGTCTATTTTGGCGAATGGTGTAGTTTGACACAACCCGGCTATCTAGAATTGTCCTATTCTTTCGATGTCTATGGCTGAGTGAAACCCACCACAGGTCATTAAAGTACTGTCATGCCGATCAGCAGTAAGGTTCCCGTAGTCCTTTCGAAGGGCATCCGTCACGTTTGGACAATTCAGATAACGTGCATAAGCTGGTATTTGGTTCAGCGTTCGCTTGTGCGATGTATTCCCCTTAAAGGGGATTAAATGAAAGAAGGACCGAAGAAAATCATTCTTCCACGTAAAGATTCATCCCATATGTACCTCATTCTAAAGCGTAAAAACTGCGTTTGAATGAAACTTGTTTCATTATCTGCTTGAAGCAATTCACGTGCTGCGAAATTCGGTCCAATTCCGTTTAGACTTCTTCATTCAAAACAAGCTAGATAAAGTTGCGCGACTTCGACCGTTTTCGGCCCCTTTCAAGCAAAGCACGCTGCTCAACTCACTTATGGTGGACTGAGCTCTTGTCGTAGTCATGAGACTCGAAAACATCTGGCCGTTTCAACATACTCGTCACTGCCATGAGCCAAGCGGTGAAGTTTCAGATATCCAGATAGAGACTTAGTTTAATGGCAGACTATGACGTTTCTAACGCATTCAACACACCAAGTGATGATATTTTCCACAAGTTGGAGTGGGACCCTTTGTTTTGGAGTTTAGAGTTAAGATACAGGTAGACCAAATGAGTGTCTGCTACGTGGGAGAAAAACAACTTTCCTGTTCAGTATTCATTATATAATTTTATTAAGAACTTACTAGGTAGTCCTGTTCTGCCTGTTGTAACAAATTCATTCGCGCCTCTTCCAACTGTTTTCGATAGGCAGCTGTAGCCTCATAGGCTTTGTCGGCATCCGCGGTCTCTGGTAGTGTAAACTTTTGATCCAAGAGCCGCTCGGTGGATTTGACCAAGGTGTTGATTCGATCGAGCGCAGTGCCGTGTAGATACTTTAGTTTATCCATATGATTCAACTCCGCTGACCGGACAACCTGGAGAAGAACGTGAAATGGAAGGGATCGATTTTACTAATACTTTGGTTCGGTTCTTTTTGTGGAAGACTAAGGAAATTTTCTTTTGTAAGTGATTCCGCGAGTTTCAGAAGTGCAAAAGCGGAAAAGGCCTACAGGATGGTTATGAAATTATGGATATACACCCACACATAACTAAGAATGTCGTGTAAGGAAAATATGTCTCATAAGTATGGTGACCACCACTGCTCTATGAACATACGCTATCAAGGCCACCAGTTTTTCTCAATTTTCTTGGTTCCCATTCAGAATAGAACACCACGTTTTCACCTTAGATAGACGCCCGCTGAATTTATTATTGATTTTGATTCCGTAAGCACAGAAGTCCTGCATTCCGATGCCAGGAAGTTGCGAAACCCTATCGTTGCCACTGCTGACCTATGTTGTCACCAACTCACTCACTGGCACACGTCATTCGACTGCTGACACCCTAAGGCTATGACATCAGTGTCCTCGATCCTGATTGCCTTTCTGTGATGAACTGCATTCTGGATGTGTGAAGATCGTTTAAGTCAACTGAAAAATGACGCATGAATCCTAATTGTTGGTGTTAGACGGAGGTAACATACGTGCCTGCATGGCTGCAAAATAAAGACCAGGTGCAGGGCTACTGAATTCATCCGATTGAAATCAAGAGCAGCCAATTTTCCAGCTAAACATCTTGGTTACAGTTTGAAACAAATAAGGGATCATCGCGAAATGTGTTTGATAGGGAGTAACTGAAGTTCCTGAGGTTTTCACACAACCCCAAGAGGAGTACATCGAGTGTGACAATATCCCTCAATTCAAATTTCAGCGTCAGGCTTGTCCAGCAGCAGCTGAAAGACCTCCTGAGTTTCAAACAGTAACATAGCTAACATCTACATGCAGCACGCACTAAAGGGCGCTGGTCACTTTTTAGGGAAAAGAAACGGTAAGAAGACGACGTCAAGTGATGAGAAAAAACATGTTTTGGAGGATCCAGCTGGCTCGCCTTGCTCGCCTGACACGAAATGGGAAAAAGTGGTGCGCGTAATAGCCGAGGGTCCTTTATAGGTTAGGATGCTATTTCTGCGGAAGATAAACGTCAGTCAACCTGATGGAAAAGGTGCGCTGGCATCCTAAATCGAGTCACCTTTACACTTCCTCGTGAATGGTTGAGGGGGGAAGGTATTCAAACATGATGCCTTGATCCATCCGGTCGTCATTGTTGCTATCCGCGAACATTTGCCGGACGGTTGGGGCAGACACAACAACAAGGCTGTGTTTTTATTCTATTTTGTAATCCCTACTTGCAGAACTTCACACCTAGCGCTTGGTAGCGAGGGTGGATTCGCGTTCATGCCACTCGTTTGAACAGTCCCCCTTCTGGAGTCGAGTTTCACTCTTATTAAAACTCCCCAGAAGCGCATATCCTTGGTTGTGTCGGGTTGTGAACTCCGCACATCCGACCAGCAATGCGAGCGTGCTACCACTGCTCCGCCAACGCAAACTGGACGCAACTGAATCATCACGTCTGAGCAGGCGATTGTGTTCACGCTTGAGCGATGTGATTGGTTTGCCCGATGGCTTGGACAACGCCCCAGTAATTTCTGGTTGTGCAGATCGATTGACCCACCGGTCAGGACTTTCCAGCCAGGTAGCGCCACGGACGCTTGAAACCTGCTGGACTATTTGTTGATTACTTGTAGGTGGTTGCGGAATTTGTAGAATTCGCATGTGGACTCACGAGAATAACTGCGCCAGTACGAAAGGAGAACTGGTCATACGAGAGCGATGTGAACACGAATTCTACAAATCCTGCTACCACCTGCTAGGGAGTAGTCAGGTTCCTGGCGAATTCGACGCATACGTCACACCAAATAAAAACCCAAAGTGACGTTGCAAACACAGTACCTCCTGTTTATGACGACCACTCATGTAACAACTTCCTATCTTTTACGGCCATATGGCCGTACGCGCTAGCCACGAGGAATAGGTTAATCGTTCCCCGGAGTTTCGACAACTCGCCTAATACAACCATATCAAAAACCTTTCTCTAAGGAACAGACTTGTTAAAGAACTGCTCGTACAACAGAAGCCCATCAAGGAAACGTGTTTTCTACTGAATCTGATACTACACACCACTCACCTCTTGACTGATTTCATTCCAGATAGAATTCACACTCGCCAGTTCATCATCCAGTGCAGATGCCGCAGAAATGTCACAATGACCCATCAACTCGTGCCCCAAGTCATTCAAGGCAGAAATACGAGCTCGCCACTGAGATAGTTCTTCATACAGTCGAACCCGATCGGCCGAAGTCGCTGATTCATCGTTCAAAATTCTTCTCGCATTTTCGATCCAGGAGTTAAGGGCAGCTTTCTCCTGCACGGAAACGAGAAAGACAGAAATAAATATTGCCGAACTAGCCACGTGGCTATTTGAAGCAGCACCAGCATCTCATCTATATCAACTTACCGCCTCGTAAGACTCCCACTTCCGCTCCAACTCTTCGAGGTGATGTTGCAGTTCCTCCACGTCTCTCCAAGCATCCAACCAGCGAGTTCTGATGGAGCTCAGAAACATGCTTGCTTCTTTGCGCTCCGTTTCTGCACTATCAACCAGCATAGCAGTTCCACCGCCAGCACACATGGAAAGAAATTGACTGGAAGCAGATGTGAAAAATTGGTGTTTTTCGTCTCCAGACATGGCTTCTAGTTGTCTGCGACGTTCTGCCACACCCGTGGCTTCATCATCACGCGAAGATGTCAACTCAGCCAGCTGCATTAAATCCGTATTGACACCATCTGGATAACTGAAGGCCGATAGATACTCCTAAAATGTAGGGACATCGACAGTTGCAGATAGATGTCGGTTCACTAGCATACCAAAGGGTCGAGAAACTTTGGAACCGCAACCAAAATATATGTTCACGCAAATGTTGGCCGGGAACGGCGGCGTTTCGCACTGGCAGTCATCGCTATTGACAAACGCATCTGGCTAGTCCATAATCGTTTAGACTCGCTAACCACCCACAACGATCAAGACAAGGCAAGTATGAAGAATTTTACTTGTTTGTCGTTACTGATGAATTTCCAGACACAATCGTTTTACCCGAGATAAAGATATGTATGTGTACATAAAAAAAACGCGTGTGCGGAAACCAGCAACTAGAAACCTGATAAGGACACGGGAGGGACTTGGCGGTTTCTTCGAAATTAGGGATTCCTACTCGTCAGAACACCTTGAAATACTGAGCTATATGGATAAGAGAAAATTGTAGATTACACTGACTCAATCACCCTTATTCAACCACTATGTCGAAACAAGGTCGTACGGGACAGATGAACATTCATCTGACATACATCCCATTTTGAGCCTTCCTTGGCCTATGGGCAACATTCAGCAGCGGACAAGAACAACCACTACCCAAAGCTGTTAAAATGCAACCTAGGCTGTTCAACGCTACTTACATTTATTGGTTCACAACTAATTAATCAGCGTTACAAAGAACTGAAACATGCTCCCGTCCCGTAAATCGGACTCACTCTGATTCGTTCCAAATGTGAACGAACTTCACTTCGCTGTTTGCATCGAACCGAATGCCAAGTGCTCAGATTAGTTCTCAGTTCATCCACTCTATGTGCTAATTTCCACCGGAGCGCAATCCGTTCCAATCGGCGCTTTGCCGGAGGCTCATCCAATTCCACACCAAGAATACGGTTTTCCAGTGCAGTAACGATTGTTTCCGGCAAACGAACCTCCAGTTTAGCCAAAAGCTCTGGATCGTTGGCAGCCTTTTCAGCAGCCTTTTGCAGTTCTATATTCTTCTCCTTGAGTCGAATGAAAAGTGCTTTGATCTCTCCAAATTGTGCCATTGACTCCTACGTAGAGAAAGAGGATAAAGCAAAGTTGTACAGAACAGAGGAGGACACACACTGAGACAACTGAGATGAACCTAACGGACTTTTCATACTTGAACCAAGAGAACTTTCACCGTTGTGGCTGTGGTTTGACATTGCGAGCTGATGATCACAATAAGGCTAGCAATCCATCGGGTGTGCCAGTTAAGTATCCAAGAAGATAGGAGCTCGTGTTGACATCTATTAACTCAGCAGTGACTAAGGATTCACAAAACATGAGGCTCAGGGACGACACATAAAAATGAACATAAAGTTTCAAGTAACTGTTGGACGCTAATCGGACGATTTGAAGGTTCAGCTTCCCAGAGTAGCCAACACATCCGGGAGACAGTGGATACATCAGTTCCTACTTGGTGTGAAGCGAGAATTGAAGAAATGCTCATTTGAAGAAAACCACAAAGTCGCATACCTCGTGTTCAGCTAGACATTTTTCGACAAGCTCAACACGTTCTGCCAGTGACAGCTTTGCTCCATCAGGGGACATCTCTAGCCCAAGTTGTCCAGCCACATCCGCATCCTTGATCAAACGTCGTTCAATTTGCGCCAACCAGCGACCTATCGGATGCCAGTCTCCTGGAAGTGCATCATCCAAGCGCCAGCGCCATTCATCCAAGTGTGGTTTCACCCGATTCCACTCTGCCTGAATCTGATCCAGCTCCTCTGGTCTTAGGCCAATAAGTAGACCCTGTCGCTTGCGATCTGTCAGTTCCAACATGTACGCGGCAAGGCTTTCGTGTTCCATTTGAGCTTGCATAAGGAACTAAAAGTGGGACGACATAAGGGACAATTTATACCAAACAGTATTATCGATAGAATTGAGTCATCTCGTCAAAGCTATTTGGAAGGGACGCAGAAACGGTAAACACTCAGCCCCACCTCATAAAAGCTTCTCTTAACGAAGAAATTGGGAGAGATTGCACAATAAAATCAGTTACAGAAGTATGGAAGTGGTTCCTAAGGGGGACGAGCCGCCGTGTCATGGTTGGATGTGCATTTGCACGATCTTTAAGGTGGCTGAAACACATACAAGTGTCTTATTCTAATCAGTCAACAATGTTGGTTTCTTCGATCTGGTCCGTCTCCGCTTTTCGGGGGCGGCACTTAATGCTTGGATATCTACTAAACCAAAGTATTCTTTTAAGTGGTGCGGTGAGAGCGATCGAAAGTCGCCAACCTCCCACTACTGGTTCAACCCTAACCTGGGTTCAATCGATTTTTGATCTCACGTAAAAGCTTGCTTGCTCGCAAATCAACACCATTTGTGACAAATTAAATCGGCATCAACGAACCGCAGATGGCCTTAGCTGAACTGGTGAAACAAGCACAGACAGTGCCCAACTCAGTCTAACCGAATCTCCGCTTCTTCTGGGTCTGTAGCGACTCCAATTGGCTTAAGTTTTCAACCAAATGGAAAACGTTTGGAACCGATTGAGAAGTCATCGTTTCAGAAGGGCTTGGTAAACAATCGGTAGTTTTTAATTGGGCAACGTTTCGCTTCTGACACAAAAGCTTCATCAGGCCAAGTGAGCAGGTCACCAAATTGGCC
Source organism: Opisthorchis felineus (assembly GCA_004794785.1). NCBI lineage: Eukaryota > Metazoa > Platyhelminthes > Trematoda > Opisthorchiida > Opisthorchiidae > Opisthorchis > Opisthorchis felineus. The sequence goes on along the minus strand of SJOL01006425.1, from coordinate 288,411 downwards.
AGGTTATAAGGCACACGGAGAACCAATCAGTTAGTCCTCTTCAGATTATCTCACTAGCTTAGTGTTGAGTGTCAATTAATGGCTTTTGTCGGTTGGTGTGGTTGCCAAAATCTTGAATTGATAGGTTGGAGGAGCTTCAAATTAGTGCTGATCGGCTCTTGTTCCTTAATCGTCCACTTCAGGGTGCTTCCACTGACGATTCACCGCGGGTGCCACTGGTAGATTTTCCTTGGTCTTCGTGGGCTTGTGAGGTTTGCGAGAATTTAGTTGCGCGTAGGGGAGTTGGGTAAGGTTAAGTGGAATCCAGATGATGACTGCTCCCCTTTCTGATAATCGCACACCAACACGTGTTAGCTCGATTGATCCAAGACCGTCCTCCACACGCTTGCCAGTTCCACGCCTTCTATTCTGTTAACACTGGGATGCTTGGCGATTTCTACCTCCTCGGCGATCAGTTTCTGTGATGTGGACCGTAATCCTCGCCTCAGAACCTCAACATTTTCTAAATCTATTTTATGTCCCGTGTCCAGTGCGTGTTCCGCAATTGCCGAGTCTTTCAGTAACGCTTGATATTCATCCGCGTTTCTTGGCGGCCTGTTTATTTGTCTACTATGCTCTCCGATTCTGATGTGAAGTTCCCTGGCCGTCTGTCCTATATAGACCCTGGTGCAGTCGTTACACTTAATTTTGTAGACACAATCCCTGGTTCTGTTTGCCGGGAGGCGATCCTTCAATTGCACCAGTGCAGAGCAGAGGAGATAATCTGAAGAGGACTAACTGATTGGTTCTCTGTCTGCCTTATAACCTGGCCAATTTGGTAACCTGCTCACTTGGCCTGATTAAGGTTTTGTGTCAAAAGCGAAACGTTGCCCAATTAAAAACTACCGATTGTTTACCAAGCCCTTCTGAAACTTTTCAACCACTTCGCTTAGTTTGATCAGTAAAAGTACACTTGACATTTTCCATCTGTTTACGCTGCTACCACCTGCATCACGTGCCATGCGTACGACCTTGGACCACATCAGGTCAAGTCGTTTTTGTGCAACTGTCAAGTGGGAGTGGCCGTTTGTGATTCCCCATAGTGTTTTCACATTACGTGAAATAAGTACGCCTGCAACTCGATGCGGCTGACACACACGCGTACACACAGGAGAGGACTCAACGGGTCCACGGACAATCACGGGACCTCACTGTGCCAGCACACTCAGCGAACATACTGCAACAATTTACGCCACTTCTCCCAAGCTAAGTTCTGTACAGACTTGTGTTTAGGAGTCATTATGTTCTTTCTGCGTCACCACAAATTGGTGAGGCATACGTGATAAACAAGTGACGTGAGAAATTCCGATGAGTCATTTCTTTTATATTTACTGCTACGTTGCAACCTCAAACATGTCTGACAACGCTGACCGTCAGACTGCATCCAAATCTACCTATTCACTTAGTAACATCAACGCCGCCTCAGTACATCTACCTACCACCTTTTTTGGTATCATGATCCTCGTATCTGGTTCACTCAAATTCAGGCCGGATTGGCGCCCCGTGGTATTACACAAGAAGCTACTAAGTAGTATCTAATGGCCGTTCTTTCGGAATTGCGCTGCATTATTACTGCGCCTGAAACTACTCACCATTTCACTTACCTTCGGGATACATTAATCAGCCGCACCAGCATTTCTGAACACAAACGGTTGGAGCAGCTCCTTAGCGGTGAAACACTAGACGGTTCCACTCCCTCGCGATTTCTGCGCTGTCTATATGGCATCCTCGGCGATCGTAAACTTGACGATGCTTTGTTCAAACAACTCTTCTTTAAACGTTTACCCAGCCATGTGCAATCCATCCTCGTGCCAACTGAAACATGAGGCTGCATTTGTGCAGCACGTTCAGTTGAAGGATACTATAAACAAGAGATTCCGTTGGCTCCTTCGTGAAAACCGAATTGATATGCAAAAGGGTCGAAAAGCCAATTAAGCAAAGTGAAGCCTCTACAGGCCAACTCGTCTTTATCCGAACAGAGTGAGCCGGACTAATCCAAATAACCGAAATTCGGTTTGGTACGATGAAAGCGTCTGGAAAATTCCAATAGTGTAACTTTTCAGTTGTTCATCTTTTACGCCTAATGTCAGTCTTTACTGGCAGACAAACCTAAAGCTGTCACCCTGTCGTGGTGGTCGGGTTTCTGTGCTTTGATGATCCTGCGGGTTATACTGGTTGGAATTCACTTCCTAAAGGTTCAACCATGCCAAAGGGGAGCAGCCCCATGAAGAACAGCGAGTATCCGTACTGCGAGGAATCGTATATCGAGGTGGTCTGGAGGTAAAGTCGTACTGTCCTCTGCAATAGGAGTGTGAAGGCAGTAAGGCGTTTCCCTCAAGCGAACAGCATATCCATATTTATGGAAGCAGCGATGCTACCTTCCCCCTAGGAAAGACGGGTTTGAAAAGATCGGCCTAAAAACCGCACACTCCAATCGCCCAACGGTTGACCGTGACCGCCGGCGCATTATCCAATACGGTCGAAATACTTTTAAAACCAAAGCGTCTGATGCCGCTCACAAGGCACCTGCTGTGCGCAGCTGCACTAGGAGTGAGACAGTAATGTCTTACTTCCTGCGCCCTCGGGCCAGGCCGGCCCGCTGCAGCCGTGTGGGTCAGACTATTGAGTCATTGGATCCATAAAGGGTCCCCCAAGAAAGCCCTAACAACCGCTGCCCCAAGTTTCAGACTTTTGAGTAAGAGGCTGGGGGCAGGGTCCCCGAACAAAACCCAACATCCTCCCACGACCTTGTGGGTCAGACTTTTGAGTCAAAGGCTCAAGGTGGGGTACCTTAATCAAACCCCCTTCTTCGGCTTGGGCAACCGGGACGTATCATTCGCCCTTTCAGCTTTTCGCTCACCGGCCTTTCGATTGGCAGACAGAAGTTGCTTTTTTACTAACCCAGATTGGTTGTGCGAACTGCCGAAGAAATGGATGATCGTACTGGTTGTGACAGGAGGACAGTTTCGGTTTACAACAAACCCCAGGCTGACTTGCATACATACAAGCCTGGTAGAAAGGAAAAAACAAGAGGTAGGGAAACCACTGCTTCCAACCAGTGATACTTACTTCGAATTCGTTGAAATAATCTTCCGGTTGAATCGGTCCATGGCGCACCCGAGCAATCAATTCTTTGATGTTTACCAGAAAAGTGCGCTCCTTCTCCGCTTGTTCATTCTCTACAGTGGCCTGTGACATGGAACAATCAAGGGCATATTTCGAAATAAGTAAGTCTCTTGTAGTTATCTTAGAGGATGGTGAATAGGAAAGTAGAGGGACCACAACATCAGTCCATCAATGGAACAGTGAAGCCGAAGTGGCCAAAAAATACCGAACAAAATAGCCGGGGGGACCTATGCAGACAGTGGTGAAGAACACAACAAATGTACGAGACACCAAAGATCACCTCATCCTCCAAATGTAAGACTGGGACGATGTTTCGTGTGGCTTTTGGTGGTTCTGCAGTCACTTTGATTCGGGCCATCGCCTGACACCGAGAAACATTTTTAGCCGCACGACAAAGGCGAAGTCCAGCGTAAGATTTGGCACGTACATTTCGATGTGGTGATATTGGATAGTGTGGTGAGCCAGATGATTGGGAAGATCCAGGCATTCGGGTAGGCAATGAGGTGGATAAAACTCCCGACGCGAAGGAGTTGCCTAACGGAGATAAGCTTCCATCCAATGATTCCGGAGGTGTAGTGGCAAGAATAAGACTACGGATAGCCTCGTCATCCATCGAATTCACGCCACCGTAACTTACTCGACGCGATCGACGCCAATCGCTTAAACCGGATGCAGTGGAAGAGCTAAGTACCAGTGACGGATCTATATCCGGATCTGGTTCGACTGAGGCTTGAGTAGTTGGACTGATTTGATGCTTGGAGGATTTGGAGGACCTCCTCACTCGCTCCGCATCGGAAGACTTTCGGGATTTCCTTACATCGCTTCGTTCGTTCTTCGTTGGAGATTCGGAAGGCTTGGCTGTCTTTTTCTTGAATAAAAGTGGACAGAATTTCGTATACTAATCAAACGTATTGTATGTTCACTCAGATACCGAGAGTAAAATATTCACGAGCAAGTTGAGATAGCCAGTTATTTTTGACTAGTTAGCGTCACCATATGAAACAGATATACTTGACCCGGATGACGCTGTCCAAGTCACAACGCACCGGTTCTTAGGCTGACAGAGCAAATCATGTGGAGAAAAAGCAAAACTTACCGCATTTGACTTGGGTTCTGATAAACTCGGAGATTCTCTGACAAACTGAGCCACATAAGTCATGATTGAACGCTCATCCGGTTTGTCAACGTCCACATCTTCGGTGAAGTCAAGTGAGAGGACAACAACCGTAAGCAGTAGACTAACTGACAGTTAAATAAGTGCCACACACAATCACATTCCAAATTTCTAGAAACAGGGACACCAAAATAAGCGGACCAGATGTGTTGTTAGCTAGGAGACAGTACAGAAGAGCGGTCATATATTGAAACGATAATAAGATCACCTGCTTTAGCTCTCTCCCGTTGGAGATTTCACCTCCTCACCATATCATTCAGAGGGACATTTTGCCGGATTTATGGTGGATATTACTTCAGCTTTGAGAAAGCGGAGAAAACCGAGTGCTCCGAGTGGTATTTCGCATACCACCTGATTCGTTTGTCGTCGTTTCGTAGGATGAATATATATGCTATGAAAAATTTCACAGCGTTATACAATTTTGTAAGCAACCGGTTATGGCGACATGATAGACTCAAGTGTGAATTATCAAAAAAGAGGGCACAGGACCTGAAATAGACCAAATGTTGCAAATGACATGAGAGACAGAGCTATTTTCTTCAAAAACAAGCTCGGAAGAAGACTTATGCTATTGAGACTTCATAGGAACATCTCTCAACATCTAACAATCCTCACCATTGTAGTTGCTGACTGAGGCTAAAAAGTACACAACACAAAACTGCTCACCTTCTGCATCCAAAAGACGAGGAATCCCAAGTTTGGATTCAGCCACTTGGAACGCGTGTTCTAATTTTTCGCGATTGGTCAACTTTTCAGTCGCTTTGATATCGATCGAATTGGGCTTTAGTCGATTGATGAGAGCGCGGAAGACTTTTCCATCTCGCCAAGAGGTACCAAAATCGGTAACTTTGATGTTCAAAGGCCTAAAAAATAAGTAAGTCGGCATGATGACGGTGTTCGAAGCCTAACGTACGGAGGGCTTTTCTCTGCATCAAGCCAACACTAATCGCAGCAACTTACGGATCATGAGTGGAAAGCGACTGCTCAACCCATGTCAACAGGGCCTGTCGACCTGCACCGGCTCGGGGAATTTGAGGACTCTCTGCAACAGCTCTCGGAGATGTCCCTGTGGAAGAAGTGGGTGGTAGAAAAATGGGTACGGTTGCATTTGTGCTGGAACCCAATAGCAACGCTCCGTCGCCCAGTCGTCTTTGGGGGCTTTCAATCTGAAAAGGGTAATGACAGCACAAGAAAATTAAAGTGATAACGATAGTAGTCTAGAGGAACTTACTGACAGAAGCTTTGTAGAATTTACAGAGTTATGGAAAAGTAACCATAAATAATGTTGAGTTTATCGTCGGTTTTCCACTGCTTTACGATTAAGTACCGTTTCTTGTAGTGTGTGATGCACGGCGGTCAATCATATAGCCATTTCTCAATGTCACTTTATTTCCCCAAGAATTCTATGAGTTCGAGTCCCGTTGGACAAAGCAGAAGAACTACTGATTGCGTTCTGCACCACCGCATCTTAAGGGTGGACGGATGATCAGACAATAGGACAACTATGTAGGGGAAAACCTATAGAATAACTTTCTACTTAAGCGGTCTTCCTCACGGCAGATCCAGGCAAGCAGAGAGATGCCACTTCTAGACTACGCCTTCGAATACTCCTCAGAGAGCGCAGTCTCAGAACACTTCAGGTGCATTTCGACGTGAAAAGGGATTATCACCTAAATATAGAGCTCTGAACCTCCAATCTTCCGCCTCAGAGCGTTGCGGCAGAAGAGATTAGCGCAAATTATCGATCCTGTTGACATCAATAAATCCGTTCAGCATATTCAATTCAACTTACGAAGTCAGAACGCGTTTCCGGTGCGGTTCGTTATTGAGAGATACCCGCAAAACTGACTCAACTGGTGTTTGAATAAAGCAATGTCTCCAAGATGCAGATAATCGGGGTTAAAGGAACCAAAATGCGTCAGGACAGAACTATGCATTTTCGTGTCTGGGCTAACTAAGCCGTTCTCAGCTCTGGGAGTACGACCTAATACACCAGGGCGAAGTTGATAGGTTTGACCGAACTCATTTGAAAGGCAAACGTTAAGGAAACAGCTGTGGTTCCTGACAAAAAGCTCGGACGCCTGACGAAGAGTATTTAGTTAGACATAGAAGTTAGTTAGAAATTTTCCTCATCGCCTGACAAACTTTCGGATCGATAGCTGGGCAAAATCAGAACAGGATATAGCATGGGTGAGTTGATAAGGCTCCACCTTTTTGGGTTGAGAGTAGTCGGTTGTCTTAATACCACTGAGTAAGTGGGTGTAAGAGACTAATATTGGTTAGTGGACTGAGCATAGCTGTCAGTGGTTCATTCAGCCGAATTCGATAGCTTTGTCAGATGACTGTACTTATGCTTGTCAGTTAAGCTACAGTCACTGAGGCATGCGAAAGCAAGCGGAAGCTGACATAACAGTCAGTTAGTAAGCGAATAATGATTTGGTTGAGGCATAAGCAAGGCTAACAAGTGAGTTGGAAAGGCTGACAATACAAGGTCATTTTAGTGATTATTATTCGTTCAAATGGTTTGGTAGAAACCATTTGGTTTGATAGTTACCAATGCTTCTTAGAAGAACTGTTGTAATTGCATGGAGTCAAAAACGATTAGAACGTGAACACTGTTTCCCATCCTGATCAGCCACAATAGTTTATAAGCTGTAACCACGCCCACGAGTGAACAGTCGGGAGTTGCAGGGAGGGGGGGTAATGTTTCCGTGCTGCAATACAAAAAAGTGATTGACGGAGAGCGCTCGAGCGAGTGGATAAGTCACTTACCATTATCGTATCTAAAACCGATAACGTTAGCTCTCACCTGGAAATAAAGGATAATGGACCATATAAGTCCTAAGACGATGGCTGGTTTCCCGTCCACCACGTCTGATGAATTGATATTGACCAGTTTGATCTGAGAAGCAATGAAACACGATGGAGTGCAGATCATGATTAACCGGCTCAAGAAAGTACCCAGTTACATTTTTAGTGATCTCAAGAGTTGGGTGATAATGCTCCCGTAGGGTGTGCATCAGATGAGTTCACTCAAGTGGGGAGTAGGCAAGTCACCAACCAACACCAAACATTGAGCGAAAGTTGTGATAAAGTCACAAGCGACAAGTCAGATCAACTGTACCTATAAAATAGTTTGAGACATGGTGCGCGAAGCACTAATAGGACTGTAGCAGTTCATGAGGCCCTGGACTTCACGACCTAGTGAACCCTATGCTTGAATTAGTGCCGGTAGCTGAGAGCTCCCGGTCAAATAAACAGAATAACTTCCCAATGTCGATCGTCTTGTGACAATACAACAAACAAATACATAATGTAAACACCAACAAGATGCACGCGAGTATAGAAATAGTAGAACAGACATTAAGGTAAGCAGGTCAAAGCATAACGTGTCGATTTATTTGAAAGAAGCGCGTACGAATCAATGAAGTAAAAAATGTGGTGCACAGGAGCTGTCATTAAAATGCAGTATGAAATAAAAGCCGCCTATTTTTATTGACTTTCTGCCCTTCTGTTTAACTTAGAATATCCTTTTTTCAACAGGAATCAGGCGGTTATTCACTGAATTTATAATTCAAGTTTCGTTCTTTGTGCAAAAAACTACTGGAACATGATTTGTCGTAGTAAAAAGGTTCAAAACGCTTTAAGATTATTCCCAGATAAACGGAAATAGCAGCAAGGTTCAGGGGGGGGGATGGGTAATGTCTTCTGTAGTCCATCATTTGCGGGCAGCGGTTTCGCATACCTCTCACGAATGCGTTCACAAAGTGTGTCTCCAGATTCCACCATATCGTTCATCTGTAATACCTTTTTGGTGCGTAACTACCATGCCACCCGAAGGAAGCACGAGGGCTGGGATACTACCAGGTTGCCTAAGCCTAGACAGGGGAAGTAGAGATGCAGAAGTCGGGTTCGAACCACGGACCCTCCGGTCAGTAAATCCGCGTTCTGACCACTGAGCCATCTTCAGCCCACCAGAGAAAACGAAGGACATACTGCAGCTCTATACAGAATGAATGCATATCCGTATCGGTTTGCAGGACTGAAGGAGCCGGTGGTCTCGTCAATTAGGCAGTACGAATTGAGGAATCCTCATGCTGAAATGTCAGTTTTCTTATATCCTACTGGCAGGTGAATGAAGAAAGACAAGCATCAGGTTTCCCGCCGCGGCAGTCAGTTCTGATTTTCCCATAGCTTAAACAAAAAGGATCTATCTGCCAGAGAAATGAACCACCAAGCTATAAGATATCTTCCATTGTTAATTTGGCTACTGTGAATTCCTCTTCTACTCGTAATTTCATAAAGTATCATCTTCTGCGGACAAGGCTCTGTGGTTCGTGCGTACTCGGATCAGCCAAAATGGTTTTGCCATGCTTATTTGTTTGGAAATCAGCGGACCTCGGAGCATCCAAACCTCAAAAACAGACTGATCGACTTGTTTTACAATAAGACAACTTATTATCTGGTTATCCACGACCCCTTGTCCGTATTACCATGCGAAGTTCGTCGCAACTTATCTTTGACCACATAAGAAGATCGATGCAGGATCGACACAAGGTAAGCATTCAATTTTGTGAACTCGATGAAGTTCAATAATCTTCAAGTCATGCAACGCTGCTGATGATGTCTCCTTGTTTGGTGATGAAACGCTTGCAAGCTAATTGCCAGGCTCAGCGAACAAATCAACAATCAAGGAACTAGGTGAGAATTTGTTTCAGATAAGCAAGGTGGCGGAAAAACAATACTGCTTAGTGTAACGGAATAGAATCCACAAAGTTGAAACTCATAGGAGTCTAAAAGCTTCGTATTTGGATTTAATCCTGAAAAAGCACCAAGAAACCCTGTTACCATTCTAATCACACTAAAAGATGAAAGGCGTACGCTCAGAAAGCAAAACACCCCGAAAGTCACAATGGCCTTCCTTAGAAAACTCAACAATCGAGAAATCAGTCAGCATCAGATCACGTGGCGCCACGTGTTTGTCGAAACATCCCGTCAGAATGAATGTTAGACCATCCGTAGCCAAATGGCAGTGTCCAAATGTGTCCCTATGGTTTCAGACTCGATTCTCCTCAGGAATTAGTGAGAGACGCACTGCTGACGAGTCCAAACACGGATAAAACAACCGTAGAACATCATACAGGCCCTTCAGCATCAGACAGTTTCGCCCACAAGAGGAAAGTCAAAGTTTAATTTGTTACTTCACACACTATCACTGGGTCAACATTTCAGGAACGGAAAAGCATGTTTACCAAAAACATTTATCATAAAAGGTGAGCATCAATCCAATGTATGCCGTCTTACGTCGACAAGCTGACCGCCAGAGATCAATAAATTTCAAACATAAATATACGATATTTTCCGAACATTCAGAAAAATGCAGGCTCATAAAAATCGCAAAAACTTGTTACCTTGCAATTTTTTGTCAAATAATCCAAGGCATTTCGGACGTTACTCAATTTATGGGCCCGCTGGAGCACACGAGGACTTTCAATATGCTGTTTGCCAAGAATAGAAAAAAATAATACAAAGGTTGAAATGCATACGCTTTACAAAACATTTCGTTCGCTAGATAAGCGTCCGCATAGACTGTCAGCCTCATCGCTTTTGGATGTCAGACTGGGCTTAAAGTCAGCTGCCTAGCCTGATATGAGTCGATTGATCGTGTACTGAGAACCTGATTGTAGGTAGTGGAGATAGTTTGAAGTTGCAATTAGAATTTCATCCTTTAAGTAAAGTAAATCTAGGCTGAAAATCTGTTTCATTCGAAGTGAGAAGAATTGGCGGTGCGCCAATCGTACAGACCTTTAGAAAAACTCAACATCCAACAATCCGATTACTAGTCAGAGGCCATGCCATTAGGTGGTGAGCGGCTAATCAACACGCCTAGCCACACTGGTAATCAGCTATTCCTCGGCTTTTCAGTACGGACTGACTCCATTTTCAGGATGAAATTGCAGTCGAAAATTCAATACCTCTGCGCTCCCTGAGGACAATCAGAAAAAGGAATAGTCTCACGACTTGTATGACCCGTAACTTAATGAGTAACTCAAAATCGGATCACGTCACGTGAACTGTGTGGGTGAGCGACGGTGGGGTTATGTCCTGTCCAAGTGCGAGTTAATCACGTGACTATTAGCCATTCGTGGATGAAGGGTATAGTATTCAGCTGATAACAGCAGAATCGTGGGTTCGAATCTCTCCACAGATCCGAGGGATGCGCGTCGCTTAGTATACAGTGGCTTCAGTTGCAGGACGGAATTTCAACTGAGCCTGGTAGTTATTATTGACCCATATATTTCTGAACAAATTTAGCCCTTCATTGCCTACAGCTTTCCGTTGAGCAGTTGTCACTCGGGTGGCCAATCAAGAATATGCTTTATTGAAAGATGAATGCGCTCTGTCCCAAGTGTATGCTAACTATAAACTACACCTAACTATAACCATGTACTACGCTAACCTTATAAATTAATTACATTGCCCATCGGCCATCCATAGCTCAACGATCCACTGTTTAAATCCTGTGGAATGGTGTGAGTTCGAACCCCCTTGGAATTCGTAAAAAGCAAGATTTTGGCTGCTCACAATAAAAGTAACACAAAAATACAACGCTTCTAGGCTTTTCAACATAGGCTAAACCTACACTACAGGATAAAAATTCACGAATAAATTGCAAAATTTCCACAACACTCAGAGAAGCCACAGACAGCCTCAGCCGACCAAACTTATGAGGAAAGTTGACTGAAGTTGGAAGGATTGAAGCGGTCTCTAAGTCGGCAATCTGTCAGAAATTGCCGTCATTATCACTGTGATCACCAACCAATATTCAAACGTCAAATACAGACATTAATGTAAATCGTCCGTGACAGCGCAACTAAGTTCCCCTCCAGTGAGCTGCATAATTAATCCATGACCCAAAACAATGAATAAAGAGCAGACAGCTCAGCTGAAAAGTTGAGAGTTTTTCCGCGTGCACCACCAGTAAATGAGTGACTGACCAGGAAAAAGTTACCACGGGAAATGCAGTGCCTCTCATTGCAACAAGCGCTCCACCCTAAGCGTCAGACTGTTAATGAGTAATTGTACCACTCCCCTGCAAATTGGCAGACTGGCTGATGGGTTGAACAATAAAAGTAACATGCAGTCGGTGTGGATGAGGATTCCGCACCCCTCTCCCATTCAAGTTTTCCGCGTGAGTTCTCTTCACGCTCACTCAGTGTTACACAACCCGCGACTGACGCGACCAGACACACTGGTTTGCCGTCATGCATTAAAGCAAGCCACGAGACTTACCAAGCTCACATTGCACGCCGATAACGTGCTCTTGTTGAGCATGCAACAGGATATAAGTCAACAAAATGGAACATGACCAGTGCAGCGCATCTTGTAAGAGTATGGTGAACTTCTGAGTCACTATGAAACGTCAGGTTACCACTACGTTGCTGCTGTGGCTGTTGCTAATAGCAACCGGGGCAGTAAGGTTGTGATGGGCGCGTCTTGAATAGAGTCGCTGACCCATTGAGAGAGAAACAGAACGTATTGATCGCAGTCGATTGTTTCTTTTTGTTCATCTTGACAATAGGTAGGACATTTCCGTGTACTCAGTTCTGTGACTTGATGTGGCGGCAACGAGCGTCTCTTAACTGGTATTCAACCTGTCAGCTTACAGGGAAATCTGAATCCCGTATCAGAGGATAGAACATCCAGTAGCCACAAAAAAAACAGGGTTCGTTCAACTTGCTAAAGTCCCTGAAGTCAATTTATTGGTTGACATCAATGACAACAAGCCAAACCACACTATTCGTGAAGTGCACTATTCGAGTAATCATTTCATACACCTAAAACACGACCCTGTATATCACAGTGATCAATATAGGAGAGTTTGAAGTGCATCGCGATAGCTGCCCAAACTAACTAGCACAGTCCGAAGTGCCAAACAGTAAAAAGTAAATAGAACAGAGGAAACCAGAAGAAGAACTTACTAATTTATCTCCAGAAAGTACTTCGATCAATCGAATCAGAGCGGTTCCGTCAGTGATGTCAACAAACAGGTCATTGATAGAGATTGGTTGGGATAGCTGCAAAGAAAATTAGGTCGGCAGAGGGCAGTCATAAACAGCTTATGGTGAGCAAATTCATCATTCTCCTGAGTGACAAGCCGTCCTCCCGTCACTTTCTCAGTGATTCGACAACCCGCCGTATTCTGCACACCAAACTAAAGATAAACTAGGTTAGCAGAATCGACATATATGAATTCATTTACGCCTAGTTTGCATGCCGTGCAACAGTTAGAACGCGTAGAATACTTTCGTGAAATCAGGAATGAGCTATCTAGTGATCCGTAGACTGAGGGAACTTCCGTTATTCCTATTGTTTCTGTCTGGGCTAAGTTGAAAGCAGTTCCGACCTCGTGGTTCCTGTAAAAGTTGATCGACAGCTACTCGTCAAAGGGGTACAGCAGTGTAACTCGATTTGATTTGACTTGCGCGACAGCCCTGACAGGTATTGTACACATTGCAGTTATCCCTTTTTCTTAGAGGACTCACTTTTCATGGCTGGTAGCTTCCGTGAAGGAAGCGGGAAACGTTTTCGTTCATCCGACAATTACATACAAAACAAAAAACCCTCCGTTACCCACTGGTCTCTGCGCTTTCAAGTAAATGCACTGGGTGATGGCCATCAACTGGTTGTAAATTAATTCAGTAAACAGGGTACAATTATCAATGTGGAATCCCGGGATTCGCTATTGTTTTTTGTTAGATTTAGCCCGTGTGTCAAGATTCACCAGAAATCTCACCACTTGTGGGTAGTCAGACAATTGCTCCCAAACTGTTCACGATCCTGGCGAAAAGGCTGACAGTGGCCAATCCGTAGGCCCGCAGTTTTACATGCGATAAGTGGTTGGTTGTGGAAGGGTTGGAGAAGGCTGAGAAGACAATCAGTAGATTTATTTTCGGGCAAGATTTCGCTTTTGCCACAAAGGCGTCGTCAGGCCAAGCGACTAGCATACACGGTTGGTCGGTTGGTTGGTGGCAGAACGAGAATCAACAAACAAGATAGCAAGCTAAATCAACCAACTATGCAATCCAGTCCCTCGGCCTGATGAAGATTTCATGTCAAAAGCGAAATGCTGCTCCAAAATGGGTCCACTGATTTGAAACGAATTTCAATCTTTGGAATACCATAGTTGGATGAATCCTGGCAGTTTTAACAATCATGTTGCATGGAGGTTTGCTACTGATGGAAAATGTTGGTAGCTCAGACTGCATAGATGACCGCTGTTCTGTTCTCTGGGCTTGGTAACTTTAAAACAAACACGTCCGCCGACAACACGCAAGCAAACTGGCACAGGATTTAAGTTGCAATGGCATTTCGTCCGATCTCATCGGCTACGTGACCGGAATTATGACATAGATGAGTACAACACATGTAACGATGTTTTAAAAAGGTAATAGCCAACATCTATGATACGGTCGAGTTGGGACTCATATCCCAGATGTCCCTTAAAACGACAAAAAAGGACTCAGTTCCCTCAATCGCCACCCCAAAATTAAATCTACGAATACGATGGCCGAACAGGCAGGGTGTTGGGAATATATGTCCCCGAACATCCACGATGGCATATATCGTCCGTAAACCGATCATTCTGTGGGCACGAAGCAATCAATGAGAAGTATTAGCCTTTGCTTGGGCTGCCTCCATAAGACGCATCCAACCAGCCTTCCTCCAAAACCAAACGGTGATCAATCTAGCATTGCTTTGGTGACCAGAAGCCTAGTGAAGGCCTGGTCATCACAAAAGTCAAACTTTATAGTTTGATATTTACCGTACGATTTCCGCACTGTCTTTTGTTTTGCTTTTACTCACGCTAATAGCCATCCAACCACCCAATCCTTCATTATCCCAATATATTCATTGATTATAACTGCCTTTAACCGGTGAATGACTCACATTTATTTACTGACCGCCTCTTTCAACAGCTGTTACCTCCTGTATGCATACTAAGTATGCTCATTCGTGTGTTGTAACAGTTCGCAGTGTATAGCTGACGAACTCGGGCGAAATGTCGTTGGAACCTACCCCCACTCAAGCCATCATGCATACGTATTGCAAATCACAACGACCTTTATCAACTGTAATAAACTACGTCGTTCAGCTGTGTAGCTCACGTTGGGTGACGCTCATTTGTGTGCTGTCGATCTACCACAGGGTCAAATTGGAAATGTGTATTACATCTACCGAGCAGTAGTAGGGGGATGGTCGCTCATTCACTCGGCAAAGCTGAAGCTCGGTACGCAGGTCTGTGCTGGACAATATCGAAGTCCGAAAATGAGTAACCGCGAAATTCCCAAGAATATGGACATATAAGCAGAGGTTGTCCGCCGCTTTCTGATTGGCCATACTCAACATGCATATATTTCAAATATAAAAAAATATTTCTGGTGGGTCAATTAGAAGACCCCTACGTGCCGATTTGAATCATCTGGAGGCGCACAGAAGCTACAGAGGTCCTTCAAACTGAGTGTGTTGTTTAGCATGTGTGGCGATTTCTACGGTCTGGAGTACAGAAAGATACCAAGTCTCTTAAATGAATGTTCAGAGGGGAGTAATCCTGGTGAAGAACCACACCAAATGGGACTTTGAACGGAACAGCGTTATCCTCAGGAAACAAGAATTTAATTTGGATGACTCTGTATCACTCATGAAAAGGAAAGTACAAATTCAGTTGTCAAGCTCACGGTTGTGGCCCTTAGACGGTTTAAAACTGTGCATTCGTGTATGAGAAAATTTGCTGAGCCATTCTGCAAGGAAGACAGACAGCCGATTTACACGTCTAAACAGTGGCCAAGTGAACTCTCCACTCTACTCCAGGAAGCTGGCTGAGATCAATTATTTCTCCACCAGGAGACAATGCGGTGGTACCTACAGATATACTGCCCAGATTATTCTTTTTGCTTTGCTTCGTAACATCAAGACCACTGGTCCGCTCACAGTCCGTGTTCAAATCCGATAGAAACGCCTCAGGTGTTGTTCAGCTCTAAAGCATTTCCGGTGCCTAGCTGTCACGCCACCCGAAGGAAGCACAAGGGCAGAGATGCTGCCAGGTTGCACAAGCCTAGACAGGAGCGGACGCGACGCTGGGGTATAGTGACGATCTTGGTTTGCGTGGAGAGTTGTGCCTTTCATGCGCTGCGTGACTGGGGTCTCAACACCCGCAAGAGTGATTAGAGTTGAGTTAAAAAGACAACCGGGGTGTTACAAATGATAAACACCATTGAATTCACCCCACCAACTGGTGGTCTTCGGCATCCGTCTAGGCGCGTTATACTAGAGTTATCCACCCTTAGACCACACTATTCGTGACAAATTGATGTTGCTGAATCCGCATGCAAAACCGAATATGTATGCAAAATAGTGGTATGTTGAATCATCGTCACATCAAGTCTAATCATTATAGGTTTTAAGGTGCTAGAAAATTTGAAGAAAAACAGAGTGACTCGAATGGTAGTTCGTGCAGGGTACTTCATTGGTCAAGGGAGCCTTTCAGTGAAGTTTACCATCCATCAATCGGCCGGAATGTCCATCCACGCCCCATCCACCATAGTGTAGAAACTGTTGCATACGTGCCAACGGGACGCCAGGGACAATAATATCCGGGGGTGGATTCTCAGCTGACGTCCGAATCCCCTATAAAACGCCAAGTGACGACACTACGATGCGGCATCTTACCTCGCCGTAAAGGATTTCGATTCCGCAGGGAGTACTTGTGTTAGTGTCAGGTACGACCGAATACAGATCACTGGTAACGCTGGAACCATAGCAAAAGACTAAACCTTCCTGAGATCGACAGACCCCTCACAAACATCAATTGCAAGGGAATCATCTAATGGGCGACTACAATCAATAAGGTTACTGAGTTTAACACAATGCCGTGTGGTTATTAGAAGTCTGCGTCCTGCTGGACCAGTTTTACCGCAACAATGTTTGTTGACAATAACTTTGGCAATCCACACGCTTTAACTTGCGCAAACGTGTACATGGATTTCCCGCAAGAGATAGTAAATGTACAACCATGGCAGAAAACATCTTACTCACTTTCTGTAAATGCGTATTGACCCAGTTGGTAAATGTCTTCTTTTGAACGCGTTGTTGCTCGTCTGGAAATAAAAAAAATAGAGGTTACTATGGCACCGGGAACACAAGCGTTTATTTGATTGTGGTAAAAAAAACTAGACGTAGTCATACGAACAGCCCAGTAAAATGGTGATGAATGACAACCACATCGGGAGAATGACTTGTGCAAAGATAATTTCACTCTCCTCCTGTGTGTTATGGTGAACAAAGTGTGACCGAAATCAAAAAGTCTCATTCATCGATAAAGATCCTCGTGGTTTTGGAGCATGATGGATGATTGTACTGGTGATGGTATCCATGCAGTAGTTTGCGGAAGCTTTGTTTGCCAAGAATAGTACAGGTTGAGTGTGACTAAACTTCTATGACAAACCCCACCGCACCCTCCCCTACCCCGTGCGCTTGACCAGAGGCCCTGGCTAGCTTCTTTATTCAAGATCGTCTCACTGAATTTCTAGGGGTGTAATAACTGGTGTGTGAATAACTGTGATAGATCGGCACCATTAACCCCTACTTCCCCGCTGTTTAGTTAGTAATGTCGCAAAAGGGCGATTACGAACAGTAAAGTACTCACCTTCAACGGTGGTATTTATATTCACGAGGACAATGTCGTTTAATTATCCCATTCGCAGCGGAAGCTTCTCTGAAAATCACTTCAAAACACCTACCTTGTCCCTTGCCTATTGGCGCACACATGCTGTGATAAGATCATGCCTTTGTATCCTTTGTCTAAGCAACGAATTCCGTTTGTTCAGTCATGCAGAAATAAGGTTCCATAACGATTTATGCGGCCATCTAA
Source organism: Opisthorchis felineus (assembly GCA_004794785.1). Taxonomy (NCBI): domain Eukaryota; kingdom Metazoa; phylum Platyhelminthes; class Trematoda; order Opisthorchiida; family Opisthorchiidae; genus Opisthorchis; species Opisthorchis felineus. Next base: position 271,141 of record SJOL01006425.1, on the reverse strand, counting down.
CTAGCCCCTTCCGAATTTAAACGCTCTATGGAGAAACCAACACTGCTCGTCTAGGCAAATTTTATGCGGATAGTGAACCACACAGCCTCAGTATTTAAGGTACTGTCTCAGATACTTTCATCGACATATTATCGCACAAACAGCAAGCTGGAGGACTTCATTATTATTCATATGGTCGATCATAACTTCGGAGAGTCCATTACCGAATTCGTATTTCTTGGAGTTCATTAGATCGGCCTAGTCCTGAATATCTAACAAGTTTATTTATCACCTGAAAACCAGATTGTACGGATGTACTAATAGGGTCGATAGGTCAGGAGGACCTAATGTTAGTCTCGTTGGCTCCCCTGACACTCCGTGGAATGTTTTTAGGTTCCTCCTCTAAGGGAACCGTTCGACGTTGATCAGGTTCTATCCGCCCAGTGTCAAGACCAGATGACTGATTCGCACAAGTTTCGAAGCTTATTATATCCAGTATGGCTTTCGTTATATGGTGTTCGTTTGTATGAAAACTGACGCGAATGCATCTGGTATATGTACGAGTGAACTCCATTCCTTGGACAATGGGAATCCTACATCAGGTACTCGTAAGTCATCCTTTTTACGATGATAAATCTACAAGTTAAAAATGTTTGTTCGACGAACTGTTTTACTAACCACTCTTACTAAGAGCAGTCAGGAAGCCATCCGGGTTCCGTCTTTGTGGCTGTGTGATGCCCCCCCCCCCCCATCCGAATAATAATTCTGGCTGAGTAGACGAATATTCCCCTCCTGATGCTCCACCGAACACTCTAAGAGTAATAACTTGTCCAGCCTCATTGTCAGATGAAAAACGGCAAAAACGCAAATCCGACGTAGAAGTAAGTAGTAGTGATGTTTTGAAGGTAGCTACTCCTAGTAACAATCACGCGTTAAAAGCCAGCCACGAGCAAAACGCTGATCATCTAAAGGTCTTGCATATGCATTTCCGTTTTCGACAGCTAATTAAAGTGCGGGTTTCAGCCCCATTGGACTAGAGGATAGAAGCTGCCTTGAGGTTGCTTCCGTAACAGGCAAATGCACCAGCCAATAGGCTTACCGTGAATTTTCTAATATCATTAACAACCCGGCCGTCCCAAACTGTCCCAACTCCTCTGAACTCAGATGACGGATAACTTATCAGAGCCTAAACGGTATCTGAGGCCTCCGCCGGTGGTGTATCACAGTACTGATAATCGGCCTTTGCCGCTTGGGCATACTACAGGGAATTGCAAACGATGCAGTGTCAGTCTATGATGGCAGTCGATCTGCACATTAAACCCATAAATTTACAAAAAAAACACCAAATAACCCTCCTGTCATAGGCGTTCATCGCATCCCGATAAGCGATACCGTGGGCGTGAATGCCCAAACGTGAGAAAATCTACTGAGATTCCCCTCTGTGCAAAACGGGGAACACAGGTCCGTGCAACGAGCAGAGAGTCCAAAGGATTGACTTCATGAATTGTGGCAGGCGAATCCTACCACATCTTGGCATTTGGCCATTGTACACCACCAGTTTCATACATGGATCTTCAAAATGAGTGTATGCTACGCTCCATTACTTCATGAGTCATTAAAAAAGTTGCTGTAATTCTGGCTTTGGGGAGCGCTTTGGAGTACTGTAAATTTACTAGCCTGGAGAAAGCTCTTTAACGTGATTCACGTTCATTCCGCTGTCGGTTGTTTACTGATTGGTTACCTCTAAGAAGGAAACACTCCTCAGGGTGGTCTTTTGAGTGTTGTTCGATCCTCAATCACTCAGCTGGAATGGTTTGCTGTAACAACTTGGTATACGATCATGCTGCCTTCTCGGAGTTCAAGTGTCAGAAAATAAGGATGTCTACAGATCTCAGACAAAACGTCAATAAAATCATGTTTTTATGGTACATGTAGGTACCTCTTCAAAGTGGATCCACAATTTGAAACTCAGATCATCTCATTCGAGAGACACTTGGTATCAAAGCAATGTACTCGAAATATGGTCGACGGCGTGTCATGGGAGTGTGCGAAATGCTAATAAAGCCACCCTAATCTGAGGGTCGTCTGGGAACGGCAAACTCAGTTACCGATAACAAATGATTCTGAGTTCGGTATTGCCATGTGAGCAGTGTTCACGGTCATAGAAATGAATTACTCTAGCCAAATAGAGTGCAGCACGTGATTTATCACTGCCCAAGTTTGAAAGAGGACAAATACCTCTGTAGAAATGGGGAAAAGAGAAATTGTGAAGAAACCAAACCAATCATGTGCGGTTGTCCCTTAATTTTATTCTTCCCAAGTATATTTTGAAGAAAAGTGGTGATGTCAGGAGCGAGTTATCCAAGGGACAGGAAAAGGCTGCAGTATCCAACTGAAGGACAAAAGAACCTAAAACAAAACAGACGTTGTAACAAGCAATCTTCGAAGGAAGAGTAAAACGCCTGTTACACACTCCTCCAGTTATGTGATACGTCTGAATGAAGAAAGTAACCCAGTACAAAACGAGTGACAGCCACGTCAAGACGACAGGTACGGAACACTAGGTCACCTAAGAGTACATGACATTCAGAGATGCGATGGTCCGAATGGAACAAAAAAGCTTCCAGAAAGAAATAGAAAAACCAGAACGAGTGTTCAATCTGCAAAACGACGGTGCAGGTTGGTGAGAAAGATTAAACGTGGACACCGAGTGGTAAAAATCGGCTGCACCGTGCGTCAAAATGCTCCAAAACTCACTGTTCCCACAATGACGACGCTGACGACATAGTATTACGTCACGATAACGTCTCACCGATTCCGGCCCACCTCATTAGTTCGTGGCTACCGTTCTGAATTACATGAGTAACGAGTTGAGAGTGATTGGAATGCGATGATTGGGAGTGTGCTGCATGTTTCGGGCTGTCAACTTGAGGAATGACGAGAAATTGGAGTCCATCTAAGGGTTGCTCAAAAGTATGCGGGAGCGGCTTGTCTACTTTGAGGAATAGCTGTTACCATGTTTTATAACCAATATTTCTAGCTCACCGTTAGGATGGCATATTGCCCATCGCTACTGGTGTTTATGGGCTCTCCACCATGAATTGGGCGCAGAACTAAACTGTTCAGTAGGTGAATAATCCGTGTTAAAACGTTCAACACCCCAGACGTAATACACTACTCACAAGGTTGCTGAAAATTCTTCGACAGCCCACGACCGGTTTCTCCCTTCCACTTCAGGCTCATCTGGTAGGCGCAGTCGCCGAGTTTCCGTCAACCTTATGTTCTACTTGAACCCAAATTGGACAGATTTCGACAAATACACTCATTTGCATATCAACTTAGCTTTGACGAGAGATCCAGCTGGGTTCCAGGTGAGTCTCCTGTCAAAACCAAATTGATATGCAAAAGGGTGTATTTGTTTAACACCCTAATTTGAAAGAGAGCAGCTGATTTTCATAAAAGCGAGGTGGATTTAGTAGCAATTTGCCCAGTAATTATGCTCCGTCGCCTCAGTGCAAATGACTTCTTCGACTGAATTAACAGTAAACCTGAATCGGATGACAATAAACAAGCGCTTCTGTTGGGATGCGTCACATGATGTAGACCTTGTTGAGCAAGCTGAAGAACACGGGCGCTTGTTGCTATTACGCTAGCAAAATAGCTCTTTTCACGTGACTTTACTTGGGTAGTGTCACTGTAGTAACATTGCTAAGAGATGGAAACCAGCAGACATGGGCTTATTTCCACAGATCCGCATAACCAGACGATAGACTACCAGCCATGGGTTATCAGCTTACAAGGCAACTAAAAAAAATGACTGTCCAGTCACGTTTAACGCCATATGAATTGTAGACGGCAGTTTCACACTGACGAGCCGTTTTCTGTCCAGCTTCGGCAGTCTGCAAAAACTGACTCTAATTCCAGTTTAACTCTCGCTCCCACACCCAAGATATACCGTGGGGAATAGGATGGAATGCCAGGTGCAAATTTACATGTTTCAAACAACGGTAAGGTTATGATTTTTTTAGGAAGATGCTACCTAAGCCTGAGGAAGCAGCAAGTCAACTCTTTTCACAAGGGTTTATGGTGCAGTGTCACTGCTCGCAGAACGTCATGTATGATGACAAACAACATAAATTCACAGTAAGTCATCCGAGAACCAAACTACCGTTTCTCTGTTGTTGGTTGTGCACAAACGAGGATTGAGTCTCGAGTTCAATTCACCATCGTCGACATAATTCATCTATCCACACCGGTACATAGTGCACAGACTGTCCTCTACCGTTCAAATTCGAAGGACCCTGACTAAGTTAGAAATCTAGTCTTTCATCTTCATCGAAGATTTGCGTTCCCTTCTTGTTCCAAATCCTGGTAACAAAAAGTTCCCAGTTCCCCTGAGCGAAAAAAATCGCTCTTGGGGGACTATTAGATGTGCGAAGTTAGCATGAATTTCTTTCCCAGCCTGGCGTTGATCACTGACCATTTACAGTTCTTAATATTTTTTTCTCTTTGCCAACTTGCAAAGTTTTATGTTACCAGTGTCATTCAGTTTCATCAGGCAAATGCACAAACGGCCTTATGTATGTGTGGAAGAACAGAGAGGACTGTGAAGCTAATAAATAAATAAATAAATNAAATAAATAAATAAATAAATAAATAAATAAATAAATAAATAAATAAATAAATAAATAAATAAATAAATAAATAAATAAATAAATAAATAAATCCAACCATTTACGCACATCTAGATCTCAACTTTCCTAAATGAGGATTGTGAATATGGGATTCGACGTGCGGGCTAAAAGAAGTAAACCAATTTTGCAATTGAATACATTATTACCTTAGAAATGGCCCACGCTCAGACACGGAGAATTCCTACAGAATTCCGACAGTGTTCAAGAGATTAGCCAAAATGCTTTTTTTAAGGAAGGGGACCTCCAACACTTATCACTGGCATAATTTTGGAAACCTCGCGTAATTTTTTTTCCAAACGGACTAAATTCCATGGAAACTTTTATCGATCTCGGACAAATGCGCAGAACACGCTGCGTTTGTGTCAAATGCTTGGTCAGTGAATTTATTGTTCCTCACAAGAGAGAACGCCGTCAAGAATGAACAAAGGCGTCCAAGTATTAAAGGGTTTCTCTCTGGGGGTTACCTAAGTATGGCTCCCAAGTAGTCCAAGAAATGAACAAGACCATCCTGCTAAACAAGTTGGATCTTTGAGGTAGGTATCAGTGTATTCATTTATCGTCCACAGACAAGTGAAAGACTGTATAATGCCACGAACCTCTTGACGGACCGAGAGCATGACCGCATCCCCTTCTATCCGGAGACCAATCATCACCGTAACTACTATGTTATGCGTAGGTGAAACCCGTTAATTTTGTCACGGCTGTTTTTCGAGTTTTTAATTAGTACTGGAATATGAATAGCAACACCTATAGAGGTGAGGTCTATTAGTACTGCGAACCTGGTAACGAAACTGTACGTTTGAAACAAAACTACCCTGGAAAACAGTGGACAGATAATTGTCGCAGTGTATATCTCACAATTGCACCACTGTATATTTGTAATCGTAAAGAGAGAAAAGCTGTAAGCTGTAATCACAGAGAGAGAACGTGAAAACAAACTGGCCTGAATGTGGCGCTCACTATCGTCACCGGCGGTGGAAGCTCAATCCATACTCGCAATAGTTAAGTATGGAGACCGACTAAAAGAGCTTACATAGTCGAAACTAAAAATTACCTGCTCAGAAGAGGGGACAGTAAACCATTCACATGAATCTTAAGCTGGGAAGTGTGGTTACAGAGGCCAGGGGCACGATATCCTGTCTAAATGCAGCTTAACCACATTGCAGCTTAGGCAAGGCTAGCAGAACGGTAGAGTATTGAACTTCCACCAGAAGGGTTTCCAGCTCGAGTCTCTCTGCGTCGGACCATACTACAGATGATTCCCAACAAACATGAAACTGTTGCATAGTGCTTCTTGGTCGATTTCACTTCACTAAGGACAAAAATAGTGCTACTATTCTTAGTGTTCACAAGGGTTCCTCAACCGTAGCACCATAACCAAGATTCGAAACGGAAATGAGACACCCAAAGGGTCCACACGTCTGGGTTGCCATGGTGCTTAGTTTCAGCAACCGATCAGATGGATGGGTGGGAGCAAGGACGGTTGGGTAGTCACCAAGGGACCCCTGACGGGAAAAATCTTACCAAGACTTTAAGGGCAAGAGTGCAATTGTTGAGGTTGGGGCCACTGAGTGACCATACTATAATAACAATAATAATAATGGTATAGCATCTGAGACATCAGGTAAGGAGTAGAAAGTTGTTCTCTGTTGTTTCCCCTCGAACCGTTTTTTTCACAAAGGTATCGTGAAATCTGTTCGCCCTGTATACGAACGAACTGTTTATGCATACAGGGAATACCATGACAAACGAAAATATGCAGTTGGTACATTTAAAAAAACTGTATCATGTATGTGTGCATGAACGCAGTGAAGTTTAGAACCAAGCAAACAAACGTGCTGTAGGCGTGCTACATTACCTGTGAAGTTTGAATCCGCAGCAGTAATTTCCAACACACTTGGCTTCTTTTGCATTATTCTCCAGCCTTAGACAGCCATAGCTCCCTCATTAGCTGGCTTGTTCATACTGAAAGCTAGCTGACTCTCTGTGACGTTTGGAAGGTAAGCGGGAAAGTGATCGGTTTATTGGTTGCAGACAATCTAACATCCCATTTTTCGTCCTTGTACAAAGTAATATAATCCTTTATGACAGATAAAGTCTCATCCATCGAGAATGGCGCAACCAGAATTAGACACTCACGCCCGCAAGAGTTCTAGTGGAGGTGGACGTCAAACTAACCGACATCTGACTACCAAATACAATTATCGTTCACTCGTATTAAACACAAAATTGTGGGAAACTGAGCCCTTGTCGTGTTTCCCATCTCACCGGCAGACGCACATACCCACACAACTAACCACCCCGCCATCCAACCAAAACGCAGCTACCGACCCCAACAACAGCCCTGAGGCAGCATTCTGATTGGTTGTGTTTGAAGGTTGGCCTCAGTTTAAACCAATCAATTGAATTGTCACGGTTGAACGAATTGTCACATGGAATTCTGGATGTCAGGACGCCTTAGTCAAAGCGTTCCGATAGCTATGCTGCTTCAGCGCATCACTGAAGCGGAAAACTGACCGCCTCCACCACAAGCGGAATGACCACAGCGACCAGTCCTACGGTATACCGGTGCCCAGCGATCCTGACAGTAAGTAGACGGATGAAAAAGGGCACTTTCCACGTCATAAATAAGAGGCCCAAAACATGGTCAGCTAATTTTATGGCCACTGAAAAAAAGTAATTAGACAGGGAGCATGACTGACCACTGAAAAAACTTCGACGTTATTTTGGGTAATGAGAAAAGTACCTATATAGTTCTAAAACACCAGAAGTAGGCAGCGCATCACAAAAAACTGGGCAACTAATTCACAATGATCCAACGGCATCATGACCTAGAAAAACATCAATCTGGCAATGAGGTCATCGACGTTAAGTTCCACATATCAGGCTCCTATTCTGTTCAAATTTAAACGTATGGGATCAGATTCTACAGTATATTAAAGCAAAGAAACCTACTCTACGGGATGCCCCAGTGATTCTGCATGAGTTGAAAATTCGGCACTTCCTCTAGGATTTAGAGCTAAGTATTTGGAACTTTATATTCAGCCGCTGAATGCGCAAACAGATTTCCTAAGAAAACGAGAGGTATCTTCGTTTGATTCCCGAGTGTGAGCGAAACTCAACAGAATCGCATTTAAACCTAGTAGAGAAATGAATAAAACAGCGAGCTGCAGTGCATTGGAAATTACTCCAACCAAGGACGACTCACAACCGGACTGCCACAAGAGGACAGTGAAGCTCGGAGGGTTTTCAAGAAATGTGTATGCAGACAAGGCAAGGTAACTTAATGCCTGTTAGCTGTCTATCGTTGTTCTAGAACTGGGTTTAGCATGAAATTCCGCAGTGCCTCAGTAGAAACGCTTCCACAGGATAAAGAGAGACTGGAACGCAACATGATTTGCTAGGACTTGGTTGTTGGACTGTTCGCCAAACTTGACAGTTGAGCTGCAATAGTCTCAATCGAGGTGGCGTCGTCAGTGCTGGGTGAGTGGGTCAAGACTTTGCTAGGAATTCACGATAAAGGAAGAAGATAAATTGGGGCAACGCTTTTTTTGGAAACTTTAATCACAAGGGAACGCACGCCCGTTTTCTTGTCCCGTTCCATCCGCCGATGACTTTAAAATACGTGAGAGGATGAAAGTAGGGGGTTGAAAGTAGGCAGTGTGATCGCATTTGAATAGCTTCGTTGTGGAAAAGGGTAAAACTAAACCATTCCGACTCATTTTCGTGCGAAGGGAGATTACGTCAACCAGGATCGTGAATGGACCACTCATTTACGATCGTATACAACCGAACATAGGGCGTTGTTTTAATCTGACGTTTCGGTTGCCGTGGGCAGCCTTTTTCAAGGATTTCTACAATTATACACTATATACATATTATACACCACATGGTGCCCAGTCTTCTTAAAACTATCCGAGCCGAATTTGGACCGGAACTCCTAAAACATGTCTCGGTTGAACCCTGCAGCAGCCATTAAACCACATGGTTGGTTGGGGAATATAATGTATAGTAGACACACCCAGGATACATCCAGATTAAAGACTTCTCAGTCTGCAGTTTTGAAGAATTGTGAATGAGTCGCTAACTTCAGAGTAACAAGATTGCCAAAGCACCATCTGCTTTCTCAATTATACGATTGTGCGCGCTCTAAACAAGGCCTCTTAAAACAAAATGCTAGGAACGTTTGGAGCCGTTAACTTTGCTGTCCAATAAGCAGTGTGGTTCAATGAATTACTCCCAAAATGTAGTTTAGTTATCCCAAGCGGACTTCAGCACAAAAAATTGACAGTGTCGTGTCTGGTTACAAGCACATCTGGAAAAAGCCAACATTTCCCGTATTCACTAAGTTAAAACAAAACAATCGTTGTCACGATTACATGACGTTTTGGAGTAGGTCTCCGAGGAAACTCGAATACCCCAGGCACCATGAAATTGCAGTAAATTATGACTCTCGTCAATATGAAATCACGACCTGCTGGGCAACGGTTTGCCCTGTGAGGAAAAACGCACCCGGCCGGGGCACTGAGCTTTCTCTTTTGAATCGCACTACTTTGTGACGGCCAGTAGCGTGAAATAACAAAAGCTTATGGATTTCTGCAGGCAGCCGGACCATTCCCCACCCCTGCCACGGATCGCCAAAGGCCAACTTAAGAAGAACTTTGAACTTCGAATTCTGACTTAGAATTGCTGCTAACCTTACTTTACAATACGGGTTTCGCTGTTCCAACCTATCCAACACATTGTGATGGACGTTGGGTATTGAAGAACACCACAGTTTTGTTGCGATATTTATACTGTCGTGCGAATCCGAGTGCGTGCTCAGAGATAACGAAAAACCAAGATGGAGTGTGAACAGCCACAATGTATTATCCATTATTATTATGAGCGGACTAAAATGAATTATTCCTCACAGATCTTGTGGTTGTTATATATTCCCAGCTAACCAACCGCAAGAAAAGCACATGTTGCAGTCTGAGCAGCCATTCAGTGCTCCCCTTTGCGAGGAAACCCCACAAGGAGCAAATAACATTATTCACTTCTTCAGAGTGTTCGCTATTCTTGGTACGGAAATATAGGTACCACGCAATGCAAGAAACTGGGACCAACGTAACTGTTCGGTTCCTGGGGAGATTCGTTTTTTTTTCTCGGCGCAGTCTTAGGAAGGACAACAGTACTGTCGTTTCGTACACTAATTTCACAAAGGTCCACAATTTCTAAAAATCGCCTCCTGAATATGATCACCGATCAGCCAATAGTGATGAGAGGAGTAGTGGTGCGCGACGAGAACGAGGCATCTGCAATCAAATACGTGACTTAATGTCGACTAGTTCATTGGATGGCTGCAGGTCACATGGACCCTGCTCTGAGTGGCCACTAAACAGCCGATCAGCATATTGGCTAAAATGCTCGAATGAACGTTGATTGGTGCTATAATCTGCCTGAATGCAATCGAATCACACAGTTGACAAGCCGTCGACAGCTGAATGGCAGAGTTCGGATTCCCATCTGCAGGTTCGAATTTTCCTGGAGTTTCGTCAGATAAGCACTGCTGACTACTGAAATGGATGAAACAGGTCTACATTGTGTCCTGTAGGTTTGTTTCACTGACGTGAGAAAATCTACTCACTACCTACAAAACAAATTATTTTCGCTTCATTGAGTTGTCATAACGCCGTCACTTGTAACTGAGCCGTCCAGTTGGATACGGGATAAAAGCTAACCCCGGTGGTATACGAAAAACAATGGTGTTAACGAAAACAGTAAAAACCCTATAAATTATCGGTCTGAACATACACTTAACAACTCGGATGCGGGGTGAAAAGATAAGTTATAACCACACACCCCTGCTGAGGGTAAGCATGAAGACGGTTAACTGGAAACGACTCCCGGCAGTCATTTTAGATGGAAAAAATATGGGTCCAGGTTCCTGTACAATGACCGCTACTCGAGGCCAAACTGGGTTGAAATGCGCACCGATTGCACTACAGACCATCGAGTATAGACAGCTGCGATTCGTAACACCGCTGATTCGTCCGAGCTACTCGTGGGAGTCAGCCACAGAAAAGTTAAATTCAAAGCATACAAAAACGTACTAAAACAGTCTCATCGGAAGAAAATAGAGCCCACAAAAATAAAGCATATTAGGTAAAGGTTCCAGAGACAAAGGAGACGTCAAAAACGCCCACAAAAATAACATTGGCCTTCACTTCAATTTCAGTTCAGTTCAGTTCAGTTTTTCAGCGCACAAACCGTGCACCGAAGTACAGTGATTCCACCTGCCACAGCTTCGTTCACCGAGGATAAGGAGAATAAGAGAATGAAAGACGCGCATTGGAGGCGATTATCTGTTTGTGTGCTGACGACAAGTGGATATGTTTGCCTAATGTGGTAGGGGGATTGAGAGCTACGCAGTGAAGGCGATAGCCTTGATACAAGACCGCAATTGGCTGCGTGAAACGGGCACATCTGTCAGGGCCACTAACAATTGGTTTGTTTCGCCCCGCGCCCCTCATCCGAGGCGACGACAGTTACCAATGCGACTGGGTTGGCTGGTAAGACCTTACATGCTTCGTTGCCAAGTCATGGACTGACCGCCCCTGGGTCATCTCCATCCCATACAAGGTGAAGAGAGCCCTAAGAGGCAAACGGCATACGAAGTACATGGTCTAATTAGGGTAACATGTGAAGTGTGACCAGCTGATCTACCGAGGAATAGTGGACTTTCCCGAAGATCTGGCGCACCTCGGCATTGCGGATCGTATATTCCCACCAGACCCGCGCAGTGCTTCGGAGGCACCGATGGTCACTTCACTTTGGGGCAGGTGCAAACGTGAAGAACACTGCAATCCCCAATAACTGAAGTTGGCCTTTTTAATATTGTGCTAACCAACACTTGTTATCCCAATTTTTAGGGCAGACAATGTCCAGTACCCCATTCAAACGCAATCCACTGAATAATTCGGCGAATTACACACACCATGAGGGTCGCTATTTTCCTGCATCTACCCACGTGAATAAAAGTCACGCTGCTTTCCAACAGACCTATCAAACTTGACTAAATCAGTGTCTAAGTGGGGTTTTCCACCTTGCAGGTAAAATGTGGGTACAACTACCCCGTTTAGGAGCTAACCCTTTATTCAGAGCAACTGCTGGACTACGGAACGCCTCAGTTACAGTTAGTCAAAGTGCAGAGTTGAATACCTTTGCCAATTGCCATTCAAGACGATAGTCTTGAATGAGCAGTCAAGACAGCCCGAAAAAACACTTGGCGAAAAACGTTACTCCATAAGATGGATATAAATAAACACGCTGTCGTTGTCGAGAACCGGTTCAAATCCATTTCGTATTAGTCAATCCTAAAGGCGGTAGGTGACTGTCCATCGCCGCGACACCGAAATGAGACTACAAGAACATCGTTCAGAGCGAGCTGTCCTCGATTTTTCGCTCTGGAGACTAGCAACTGAGTTGACAACCCCCACCCCCTGTTGTGCACTCAAATCAGCTGGACTTCAGATGTGTGAATCACACGCACCGGATTGGCAAACCGAGCACCACATGACAAACTGCACAAATTCGTTTCGGACCAGGTTGAAAGCCAGTGTACGTTTTCTCGAACAGTAAATAGTTTTTATATTGTGCACAAAACGCGTGTTGTTCAGGCGACACTTGCGCAGATGGATTGAACAACCCAGTCGCGTAGCTATCGTATACGATCTGCATGTGAAAATCCGCCTTTCTCATATATTAGTAAGTTGATTCTGAAATCAATCGAACAATTCATTCATTCTAAACTACGGATTCAGTGCATGAAACTAGATTGCCAAAACAAACTGTGCTTAAAGAGAGCGATGTGTCTATTTACAAAAATAGGAACGCGAACGACGATTTGGCTGATGAACAATGCGGATGGTGACCAGTTGTATGAGCGATTCAGCAGGGTTTCCAAGGAAGGAGTCAGAGATGAGCTGAGAAAGAAAGTAATTTGTGCACGGCACACTCGTATGCAGTAGCTCCCTCCTCCGCAAGAGGGGAACCTCTGAGAAGACCATTCTCCTGCAGAGTCCGAAAGGGCATCAGCCAAGACCCACGGGGTGTCCCCCTCGAAAAGAGATCGAAAACATCCTTTCTCTTCGAATTTCTCCCTTGGACATTTCTGCGGATAAATGTGGTACTCGTGCATCTAAGTGAGGGCTAGGCATGGATCTAAATAGGAATTTAAATAAGGACTTTGTAGATCACTACAACAAATCATTAATTTTTGTGGTTAATCGTGCTGTCGTTTGAAGCTGCGTGTTTATTCACATGTGTTCATACGCTGGGTCAATTTGTACTCTAATCCAGACAAAGTGGGTCGATGCTTGTGAGTAGACTTTGTTCCGAGCGACCAGTGTACCTCCTCCAAAAGTGTTTTGAAGAATAAAGCCTATGGCTTCGGCTCAGTCTGGTTTCGTTTAAGGTACTGAACTGTGTATATGTTCTACACAGTCATTCGACTCTCTCCGCATGAACGTGACGACCTGACAACAAGGATGATGAAAAGGAATGGCTGCAGGAGTAATCGGGATAAAATTGGTCTGCAGCAAGCAATTTGTTGTGTAACCTTTTCATTGACATATAGCTGTGTGATTGAATGGATACAAAAAGCAACTATTCAAACTCCTCAAGAGAATAAATACACTATCAGGACCGGCCAAGTTTCTTCTCCTCTTAGAAATGTGCTGCGCTCGGGAGTAGGTCAAAGACAAGTCAAACCACGAGGAGTTTATATGCTCTTATCGAAAGTTCACTCACGTACGGGGTAAAAAAACGGGCTATACAACTGATGGAAAAAACTGTTTTAAAAGGTTGTTTTTTGCCACAAACAGATAGCTTAATATAGCGACCTCCCAAAAGTTACCACAGGGCACTGTGCAATGCAGATCCTCTATAGGTTGGTGAATTAGGTCATTTGATCGCAAGCCATCTGCTTATCACTAGTGTGGGAAACTCTTTTGGAGAAACGTTACTGCAATTCACACCATTCACCGGAAAATGCGCATAGATCGCTTGCCACTGACGTGCATATGCATGTGGTTTACACGTCTCCACAAAACTTGAACGTGTACTATGGTCGTTTCATTTAATTCGCTACTTTACTGGAAGCCTTTTGCGACACTGTCATACCAGACAAATTATGGGGCTCGAAGCACGGTAATGCGGTCAGTCATTTTAACTCGGACTTCATCTCGCTGAACTAACAGATACGGCATAAAGCAAAAGTCAGTCAACCGCGTTACCGAGTGTGAAAGCTACATTCATTGATCATCCGAGCAATGCTATGAGCTGAGTTCGGATACCTATACGTCATAACTAGCGTCGCCGGTGAATCCAGTCTTTAAAACTTCGGTACCCTAACCAAGCATTCATCATCAATAACGTCACCTTTCCAAAGTCTTATAATGAGTCCCTGTACACTGAAACAAGTACCCGTGTGTTCATAGACTGTCCATGACACACACAGCTACTGCAGTTAATCTCCATCGACCAGTTGTAGGTGGTTGCGGGATTTGTAGAATTCACTTTCACACCACTCTCGTTTGAACAGTCCTCCACCTGTTGGGACACAATATTGTCTTGAATCTGCCAGAGTGGTACGCACTAAACTTGTGTTTCTCCCTTATTAGAACCCATCAAAAGTGCATGTATTTGGCTATACCGGGGTTCGAACTCCAGGCATCAGACATGCGAGGCGAGCGTGTTACCATTACTTCATCAGCACCTGAATTATCACGTCTGAACGGGTGAAACGTGTTCGCGCTGGAGCGACTGAACAGTGCTCCTCTTGTACTGGCGCTCAGGCGTGAACTCGCTCGCCTATTCAGGTGTAACAATTCAGGTGCGTCCAACGTGCTATAGTGAGGCAGTGGTAACACGCTTGTCTCGCATTTCTGATGTCCGGAGTTCAAACTCCGACAAAATCAAGGATGTGCACTGCTGATGAGCTCTAATAAGATAGCAACCCGAGTCCAGTGCTTCCTCTGCTTGGTGTGGAATTACCAGGATAATTTCGTCAGGATAGAAGGAGGACTGTTCAAACGACAGTGATGTGAACGTGAACTCCATAGACTCGCCTCAGTAGCAGTTCGATCACCTGCACAAAAGATGGGATAACCCGGCCCTCGTGTTTGATGACGGAGGTGGCTGTATTTAGTTTTACACCATATGGATTTGGTATTGGACAATGATATGACCAAAAACGGTAAAATGCTGTGAGGCTGCATGGTATGTTTCAAGGTGCATGGTCTAAAAGCACAATTTGTTTAGTGTGACAAGGCCACAAAAAACCTTCAAAGAAGCAGCCAAATAAAGCCAAAAACCATTCAAATCCATAGAACAACTTCCTTGTATCTTCCAATGGTGAACAACCTATGTGCATCGTTTTAGTGGACAGTTTATCTGTTGGGCGAGTGAACAAGATCAAACAGATACAGTCGCTCAATACGTCCCACGTCTTCTGTGAAGACTGTTAGTTCCATATTCTACCTTTCCTCACTGTTTTTCAGAATAACAGGAATTTGCTTCCCCATCCACAGTGGCATTAGGTACTCTGTCATGTAATCGAAAATGCTGCAGAGAAACATAAATTTGAATGCAGTTTTCTGAGGTGCCTTTATTTGGAACGGAACCAATAACGAGGCTCTCAAACGAGTTCCCTACCAGTTCACCATAACTGCTGCACCGCAACTTGTGATCAACTCTCGGTTTGGAAGCAACAGGAACCCGATTCCGTATAACGCAAACGAATAGAGTCCTCGGAAGGGACTCGAACCCACGGTTTCTCGTTTATCGGGCGGGCGCTCTACCAATTCTACACGTTGATGGGTATGCCATGTTACTAGCTCACTAGACTGCGCACAACCAGCAGTATATTAATAAAATAACAGTCGCTTGGCTGTAACACCCAACCGGTGCCTAGATGCCATGACACACTGAGGAAGCACGAGGGATGAGGTCCACCGCCAGGTAGTTCAAGCGTAGACGGGAGTAGTCGAGATGCCGGAATTAGGTTCGAAACACGGACCTTCCAATCAGTAAGTTCGCACCTTAACCACTGAACCATGTTGAGTTCGACCAGCAGTACAATAGTTAGCAACTCTAACACAGTGGTTTAGCTTTTTGCAGTGATAGAAAGCTGGTCGATTGGAGCATGACCGACCAGTAAGGCTTCGACAATCTTGCGGGACCCTGAATAAGGTTCTTATGTGATATTTCAAAACTGTATTTTTCTAAATGGTTTAGTAAACAATTGCTTACAAAAAAATGAGGTGCTCACACCTTATGAATTTTTCCATGGATATTACTTTTTGACCAAGAACTAAGAGCCTGTATTGCTGCGGCTGTGAATCATAGATAGATTCGTTTGTTGTATGTTTGCCACCATCTTGGCGGCCTACGTGCCCAAAACTTTCCCTACCACCTGGGATCCGTAAGACATGTCATAACAAGACTGTACAACGTGGGAAAACGTGTAATGAAATTTGTGCTCTCTCCAAAGTGTACTCATAGAACGGATGATAAATGAAATACTAGTGGCACCTCAGTTTGTAGTGAAAGGTGGACAGTATTCCAGTTCAGACAGGTGCAATGGCAAAATTGGGCCAAGGCGTAACTAACCGGCTGGGCACATAAGGACAGTGGGATTTCGAGCATGAACGAAGGCACGTGATGTGAGCATAATCTGTGCACGATACTGATTTCAAGCGAGTTCAGGCATGCAAGCTTGTTGACCCAATAGAAGTGACAGCTATGGAGAGGTACCTGAAACCCTGAGTGGTAAGCTATGAACATTTCATCTAAGAGACGTGGCTGCAGTCATCCCTCTGCATCCAAGAGCGGACCCTCTGAGCAACTCGAAAGCCGTTCGCTTTTACAGACGTGTGTCCTTCGGTCTTGTCCGTTTGGAATACAGTTGCACTTTGTTTACGTAGTGTCAAACGAGTGTAATGCATTAGCTGTTGGTTTGTTCGCCGAGCTCGGCAACTAGTTTGCGAACACTTCGTCACTATCCGAGAAGACACTGACATATCGCGTTGTTGGGTGAATATACTGGGTCACAAACTGCCAGATGCGAATGAACTTTCCTCAACGACTTTCCGAAAGTTACAGTGGGCGGGTAGCCAGCCACAAAACTTTAAAGGAAGTCTGTGCCTTGCTATAGTTTGGATATTCTTGAACCTGACAAGGTCAATCGAAGTAGTCAGACTTCAATATTCAAACAAAACGCTGTCCTTACTTGATGTATATGCAGAATTCACAGGAGACAGGAAGAAGTTGTCTCACTTACCATGAATTAACAACACTGTTACGTCGAGTAGTTCATCTGGACTGCGAACAGAAACGTCTCGATTGCAGCGTAAATAAGTATCCAAACAACAAGAAGCTCCATCCAACGTTCTTGACGTAACTTTAGCCACAGTAGTCGATAGCAAACAGTCATTAAGTTTTGAATTTTCAAACTGTTTGCTATGCTCAAACATTTTACGTGGTCGCAACAAGCGCGACCACTGACCATCACGGTGAGGATGGGGTTGGCAAACAGCAGACTTATGACTATTCAAAATGCTCCCTCTGTTCGTACCATCGTAATCAAGAGTTGTTTGGTTAGGAAAAATATCATTTTCTCTGTCACGCGACTTTGCGATGTGTATTCTTTTATTTGGACCGAACAAAATGGTTGGCTGGATGGCAACAGACAATAGAAACCCAAAACTGGACCACATAGCATAATCCGATTATCTTGGTAGGCCCACGATTGTTCCTCTGGCTTGCATGTGTGCGTTTCTGTTTTGCAACAAAGCTAACGACATTGTTGTGTTGCACGCTTTAAGAATGTTTCCTAAAACTTTTAGATGGCATGATTCTGGAATATTGAATGCGGTGAATAGGACCGATGAAATGTAATCACAGCCTGTTGATCTCTTGAACAAAGGTTGATATCCCATGAACTTGGCCTTCATGAGGCGCTGATTAAGTAAACCAAAAAAAGGAGACATTTTCATATGTAAAACGGTTTAAAGGTCCGGAAAGACCTGTTACCACTGATCCGCTTAACTGACCATCACCGTTGCTATATCTGGTTGGAATCTTAGTCTACTTCGCAATTTCGTGACTCGGTACAGTCCATATGCAGACTGTAATCCATTTAGGCTAGAAAATTCCATTAACCCAGCACGTTTTACCGAAATCCCCAGAGGAGAGAACCGCAACTATGAACAGGTTGTAATACACCCGTGGCAAATTCTGATGCAAGATATTTCTCGGGAAAAGCAAAACAATAAAAGAGAATGAGCAATAAATATTTCGTCCTAAAAGTGAAGCCAATCTGTGCTGAAAGACCGAGAAGCACTGTACAGCTGTCTCATCCTTATTTGGAATCACCAGCAGTGCGCATCTCACGAAACTAAGAGAGTTCCGAACCCGTGACATTCCGCTACAAGTGGCTGATAAACAGGGTGATCAGCTCTCACTCAGACAGGACAAACCGCCATTCATCCTTCATTCACGGAAACCCCATCACGCGGTCACCTACTGACTGATCGGCCGCTCGTGGCCAAACAGTCAAGTGTTCAACCACTGGGCGGAAGGTCGCCGGTTCGAAACTCTCTACTGGAGCTTCGTGATATGCACAATGTTGAGGATCCCAACAAGAATGAAGCAGTGGCACAGTGCTTCACGGTTTTTCACCATAGACTGGCTTCACTGACAGGATCGAATCTCTGTTGCAAATTGCCAAATCTCCTCACACAACCATAAAACAGAATATATCGATTTCACAAAAACGGTAGCACGTACCGTTTGTACAAAAATGCTCTGTCAGACGATGAAAACCACACCGGTTTTTTTGCCACACCAAAGTTAAAACACTGCGTTGACGATCCACCCAAACTTCATACCGGAAAATTTTATCAAAAGTGTGAAAACTCTTACATACGTTGACGTTAAACAAGGGAACCATCAGCATTCTGGCTAGTCTACTCAAACTGGCCGGGAAACTCAAACTGGAAAAATACGTCGGTAACGGAGGCTCCAGGGCAGTAACACATTATAGGTAGCCGGAATTTGGGTGCGCCCACGTCAAATATGGGCTTAACTTGTCAGCCATGACAAAAACGGTAACTCTTGGCACCATGTCGAAATGTGGCGGTTGAAAACCTGGATTGTTGGAAATAAATCAGTAAGAGCTTAACAGTAGAGAGCTCAGCAGTCGGCCTACAACTACTAATGCCTGAGCAGAAACTCCAAAATAACTCAACCAAGCTCCCTACAACACGAGATGGACGGTAAACAATATGGCATGAAGCTGAGAAAAATGGGGCCATAAACCGGACCGTATGCGACCACCCGTTGAGTTGTTACGAGCAATCAGAGCTGATTTTTACAACATTATCCCAGCAGTACTTAGAAATAATGGAATATCAACAATCGCCTGGTAGCCGTTCAATCGCGGGACCCTTTAAGTCTGAAAACCGCGTGTTACAACCTACCGAAAAGTACAGCAACACACAAGTAAGACCGCTATCGTCAGAAACTGCCTCCCAAGACCCCCCCCCACAACATACCCTGGCACGCACAGCTGTGAAATCTAGCAGGATTGCAGCTTGCTGCATTTCGTCAGCATATCTGCGGAAACCATACCACCCTTGTACCTTGTTGTGAAAGCGAATGAAGCCGGCATCGTTTGGCCCAGGATTTAGAGGTGCCACTATGATGAAAGATGTAAAGTCAGTACAGTGGATTACTTATCACTGCTTCGGTGCACTCGAATAGCTGTCTGTTCGCATAAAAACTGTCATCATTCAGGTTCAGAAGATCGATAAGGAAACTCAAAAATGACTCAAGTCATCGGCCCATGCTGTATCGACTACTGGTGTCCATCTCGTTTGGAACAACCGCCCTCTAGCCACTTGTGATGCATTCCTGGTACCAGAACTCTAAGCGAAGGGGTCACCTAACTAACCCTCATCAGTCGAATACGTTGGAATCACCTGTAAATCAGTCAACTCAAGAACGAAACCGTCATTCACCTTTTTTAGCTCAAGAACATTGGCGGGGAAAACAACTCTTCGGTGTCTAACTTAATTTTAACCTGAAATGTATCATATCTTCTGATTGCATGAACTCAGCCAGACAAAATTAACCGCACCCGGCTTGATTGCGGATGTGGGGAAAATAGCATCTTCCTGATTACCAAAAAACCGGTAGTTCGTTCGCAGGGTTTTCGCACGTAACTCTCTCCATCCAATCCTACGAAATAACCCAAAAGCGGTGGCTTGACGCAGAAAAATTGTTGTAAAGCGGAGAAGCCCATTCGACTATTTAGGATAAAAGTAAGCTTAAGCAACAATACTTGCACCCTAAGGACAGTGTTCAGTCGACGGAGTTGTGTGCGAAAAACCCGTTGATGCAGAAAGTTGGGGAGAGCATTGGGAATTTTTCAAGTAAGATTTCGTCCTGTAAGTGAAGCCAATCTATGCTGAAAAGCCGAGAAGCACTGTATAGATGTTTCACCCTTATTTGGAATCTCCTGCAGTAGGCACTCACGAACCCGCGACATCCCGATTAGTAGTTTGAACGCTTAACCGTTCGGCCACGAGTGGCCACGAGCCAGAATAACATTAAAATTTAACCCCACAATACAACTGACTGGGATTATCCCTGATCGCAAAACATTCTACCAATAAACTGAAAGTATAAAGCGAAGGGCATCCACTTTTACACGTCGTTGGACAAAGTACTTAAGTTCCCTCAGAAAAACTAACAGAAAACTCACTCAACGTTGGCCTGTTCGTGACGGTTGGAACTAGTCTACAACCGAAATTTTACACGAATATTCTACCAGTTTCCTGAATTATTCTAAGTTATTAGAAAAACGCCAGAATTGCATGTTCGTAGTCGAGAAAGATTCGGGCAACCTAACATCACTGAGTTTGTTACCATATACTTACGGTTTCAGCCACTAGTTAACTTTCCAAGTGCTGGGTGGTGCCTAATCCGCGAGCGTGACCATGAAACAGACACAGTGAATGACTAGGATTGATTGAGATCTGCTAGGGCCACGTCAGGCTCAAAGCAAATTTCACTACTGTAGTGCTGAGGCGGAGTCCAACCAACACATCAAGGATAAGATTCCCGTAACCGGCGACAATCTACTATGCTACACCCACTTTTATCAAAAACCTGTATGATTACGACAAGAAAGACGAGGACAATTCGCTTCATCTATGAACCGCATACTACCACATGTTCAGTATCACTAAACTGACTCCGAATGCTGCACTTTGCTCGCCTCCAACAAAACCGAGCGACTCGCTCAGTTGTTAGCTAATCAAATCCGCCAGACTACGTTTTCTCACGTAGATATCTGCATTTGGAGCACGTATCATTGCATGAGGAAACATCGATGCCGTTCTCTCTCTGGATGCGTGGTGTTACAGGCAGGTTACAAACCAGCAGATTCATTCTTCTGGCGCTCGGTCAGGACATTACGCCGGTGCAACAGAGTCAGGCGATCGGGGGTGCATCTGAATTAAGTTAGTTTTAACGAGCGACTCAAATGAGTCCACGTTGAATCTCTCGTTTATATGCATAGGCTGCATCATCTAGTTGTCTTGGGGATGTAACACTGATAGAACCCATTAGGTGGAAAAACGATATGTTGATTTGGCAGTGAGTGCGAAAGGACGGGTAAACCGATGAAACCGACAAATACAAAACATCAACCGAACTACCCATAGCTTTCGATGGGCTGCACGTGTAGTGGGAACCTGATGGCAGGTTGTCTAAATGACACGGCAAGAAGTAGAAACTTCATTAAAAACTGTAGCTGGTCTAAACTGCATAAGTGATTTCCAAGGTGAACTGTCGGGTGAACCGAAGCATACTTCAGCAATATGCTTGGACGTTTCATGAAAAACATAACTAGTACTATGCAAGTTTCAGAATATGTCAGGAAGGTCATATTCCTGAAGATTATCCCAGAATACCCGAAACCTACTGAGACCCTCAAACTCCACTAAACGCCGACCAGACAGCCTTGGATCAAGGTCAAATAGTGCGAGACAGCCTTGGAGCAAGGTCAGACAGTGTCCCCTGAATATATAGCATTGTACTTTTCGCACTCACTCGCTTGTTCGCAATAAAGCTGTTGTGTTCCTTGTCGGTGAGTCTTTTTCTGGCACTAGGTGCTGGAGCGGGGACAGCAGTAAGATATAACAGAACACCACAGGACCGAAGAACAATTAACAATTATTATTCGACGAACTGTTGATTCCTTTTACTGAACTGCGAAGACCACCGTACCGTAATTCACCAAAAAGATAGTATTTAGTCCTGAGAAGCAAATTATTACGTCCCTGTTGTGGCCAACGAGGTAGGTGCAGTCCCCAAGTTTCCCTCAACTTTGCCTCCTAATCGAACGCAAAGTTTACGAGATTAGCGAACTACACTCATTTGTAAACTAGGTTGATAACGGGAGACCCAATCGAATCTCAGCTGTATCTATCGTTCATGGTATACCTCCGCAATTGCGTGAAATTCGGTGTTGGAGTAGAACATAAGGTTAACGGAAGCCACAAGAAAGGAGAAACTGGTGGGGAGCTATCGAAGAGTTTCCAGCAACCTTATGAGTAGTGAATTCCTTTATATAAGCACAACAAACGGGTGAATTACCAAGGGATAGTGAAATAGTTTCATAACACAAACGACCTTGTCGGGTGAAAGTTGAGTGACTTTTTTCCGTTACCAAAATTGTTCCACGGTGCATTGAGGAAGGGGATAAACTGCGTGGAAATTTAGTACTTCTTGGATGAACTCCAACCGCAAGTGTATGAATCGAACTTGTGAAAATCACAGCACATGGCTTTAAACTAACCCCTCCCCTCCAACAAGTAATACCCATACCGTCTGGTGATCTCAGACGATGTTTCTATGATGGAGGAGCACCGTAGTTGCGATGCAATACGGTCAACTCATATTATGGTCAGTCAGTCCCTCGTGTCATTGTCACTGATTAGTTGTTGTGCTAATTAGCCAGAACGAAATTAGAACCACGAAAAAATAACTGTACGATTAACATGTACCCTTTAGAACAGCTCGATGAGCACCGAGTTATTGCGCGTCGCTTCAAACTAGGATCCTGGTTTAGTATATTGACTTGTAACAGTATGACATGCTCCAACAAACGGCGACTTCTATCCTGGGCTAACTTATCAAGCAAAAGGTCGCCGGCATTGTGGGAAAGCGCAAGGAGCCGCAGTGCCAGTGACATCTAGCACTTACTATGAAAGTCGACTAGTGAGTCAACGTCGTTGGTGTGAAAAATCGTCACTGTGATGTCCTCTTTTAAAGAGTAAGACAAGAAAGAAGTCGAAATAAGGGTAAAACCGCCCTTTTGAGACCACGGAGATGTTCCCCGTATGGCTCTAGGGGCTGTTTTGCTGAAAGTGGATTGCAATTGAAAAATATTTTTTCCTCGACATGTGACTTGTGACAATTTCCTCCGGGAGTACCGTATTTCCTTTTCCGAATTCACGGATATACTGATACGCTGACCTCGTTTACGCGAAATATGACACAAAATCATTAAAAGGATGAAACAGCTGTACAGCGCTTCTCGGCTTTTCAGCATAGATTGGCTACAGGACGAAATCTCCCCAAAAATCCCAAATCTCCTCACACTACCAACAATTTAAACGTTTATTAGGTGTTATTCCCCATAGACAGTACGGAGAGCAAAGGGTGGTTTTGTGGGAAACTCCCATAGCAGTTGCCTGAAGAATATTCGACCGGCTTAAATATTGTTGGCATCATAAGCTTGGGCGGGAGGTTTTGTATAAAAGCAGGCCAGCAGGTGGGTGTTTAAACTGTGCAGTTGATTGGAATGAAGGTCTGTTGGTTCACCACATCTGTGTGTGCATGCATTGTTGCGTCCCAGTGAATGCCAAATCTTCATGAAGAAAAAATAAACAGTAGACTAGTCTTGCACTCCCGACAGAGAATCCAAATAATGCATGTAGTTGGTGGTATGTGAGTCAACTTAGCTAGCTACAACCCAAAAGAAAACAACGAACTGCCTGAAACTACGTCGGAGCACGCTAACTAGTCACAACTGGTTGAGACCAACAGGAACAACCGTCATCACAGTGACGGTAGTGGGCCTTTCCAGCTAGATTGCCAATTTGATTGCACTTAAATTAGAGAATTGCGGTTCATTCTGCTCTCAAACAGAAAGGTTCAAACGCCGCTGACCTGTTCAATGTGTCAAAGGGAGTCACTTTCCACAAGCGAGGGGCTCGATTATCGTTCACGGATCCTGGGTCACTCAACCCACTGAAGCCCGCACTGACGATGTCACCTCGATTGGTGATGAAACGTTTGCAATCCAGATGCCAACCTCGGCGAACAGACCAACAACCAATCACCGCGACCGAGCTATCTATATTCCGCAATATCGCCATCCTGCTTTCTCGTTTGTATTAATTTTACCTGGGTCCATATTCGGGAGAATATCATATGGTCCTGAAGCTTCGGAATCAAATGACTTTGGATGAAGTTTTCCATCGAATGTTTCACTAATCAATGCACAAACGTTTTTGGAGTTTAAACTCAAGGAAAAAATCCCAGTGGCGAGTTCCATTACGAATGCTACTCGATATTGGAGTGCAGTTACTACGTAATTCCCATCTCTTAAGAGTGAGCAAAAAAGAGCATCATTGAAGTACTTTACTGAGATGATAAGTCTACTATAGATATCTTATCTTTGATATATTCGAGCTCGAGACTTACTACCGAAGATTAAGTGAAACGCTGACTTTGTCAATTGTCAGTGAACAGTGAAGTAATAGAGTACTACCTCTAACGACCCTCGCTTGGTAGTCACTTCTCAAAATATAATCAAACTTTTCGTTTTGCAGGACTCTCCTACGGCTTGACGTCATATCACTCGGTCGAAACGAGCCTTCTCCAGTCCAGCGTGTGATCATCGCATTCATCAATACTGCTTTTGCCGTCGGAGCACACGGACCAATACAAATCTACAGCGCAGTCTAGGGTGTGTTGTTCATCATATATGACTGACAAAATGCTAAACCTTTGGATAAGTATGCAGGACGACGAAGTCGTCACTAAAGCGGTCAGTAAACACGTGTGACCACGTGATGTGGACCCCATGCTTCAAGGACGAGTGGTGCTATATCCTGTCTTAGTACGAAATAAACACCCTTCTGTTCAGCCGCTCGTGGCCGAACGGTAAAGTGTTCAAACCTCTAGTCGAGAGGTCGCAGGTTCGAGAATCCCTACTGTAGTTTCGTGAGGTACGCACTGCGGATGATTCCCAATAAGGATGAAACAGCTGTAGTGCTTCTCAGCTTTTCAGCATAGTTTGGCTTCACTTACAGGACGAAGTCCCGATTAAAACACTGAGGTGCATTCATGTGTGACCGAATCACTAGTCCCCCAATACGACTTCCAAAATACTCAGCCAAAGTCAGTCGGATTAGAAATGATGATAACTCTGAAAAACTAAATTTCAACAGAACAATGGACTAGCCCACCTCTTGCCATACGGTCATATCATAGACGATTTCATAATACAGGGGATCGTTAGAGAAAAGCTACCAACCATCCAAGTGAGTTGTCCGACTGTAAACCCTAAGCAAGGTATGTTCTCAAGTGATATTCTTTCATCGGTGGAATGGAATGTTACCAATCTTGAATCATTCAGTCACACGGTAAGTTGGTGTCACTCCACGTCTGCACTTTTGGCCCATTTCTGCCGATCGATTTCGTGAACTACCATTTTATGACTGTGGGCAAAGCTGGTCAAAAATACTGTGCAACTGAGATATCCAAGCACATCTGACAACAAACATTCGTGAGATATATTCTTGTAGAGTGATGATATTTAGTACAGTGGACATGGACAAAAGCCATTTTGGATTAAAAACACTTCAGAAATAGGCTGGTAGCCGCGAAAGCGGATGAACATTGAGTTTGTCTCTTCTGTATAAGGAAGAGATTCTAAACACAGCCGATAGGGCTGGTTTGAATGCTATGTATAGTGCTGTTTAGTGATAATTTGTTTCTAGTGTATTAAATTCCACTTCCCCAGTGCAACCAAGTTCGTCTGAGCATTCTCAATGGCATGACAGAAAGTAGCACAGCGACGCTAATAGGGAGTAAAATTATGGGCAGAGTATAATTGTTGAGCAATGCTGAGACAGCCAAACTCATGTTGACTACTGGCAATTCGGGTGAAGCTGGGACGTGTACGAAATTCTAAGCTTGGGAGAAGACGCGTTTACTGGGTGTTTTCACCCCAAGTACTGGAAGGTAAGGGATGTATACACCATCCTCACAACAGAGAATTACATACCTTTTCCTCAGGAAGTCCTGGTATTTTTCATGAGACTTTTCGGTGATTTTCCCAGGACGGTTTGACGAAAGCATTGAGGTGTCACAACTGAAATCCAACGATGACTCAGTGTGAAATTAAGACACTAAAAACACCGCTCATCTCGTGGCATGAAGGTCGAAGCATTACACACCTCAGAACTGAAATATCTATTGCACTAAACTCACAGTTATGCCCCTAACATTGGCCTGCACAGTGCATTCGCTAGTCATCCAATTAATCGTTCAACAGTAGCACCCTTTCGGGACCTAGCTGCCATGCCACCCGTAGGAAGTACGAGGGCTGGGATACTGCCAGGCTACCCACGCCTAGACAGGGGAAGTCGAGATGCAGAGGCCGGGTTCGAACCACGGACATTCCGGTCAGTAAATTCGCCCTCCAACCACTGAGCCGTCTCGCCCCAGTCATCCAATTAACCAGTAAGTGACGGGGGGTTACTATCGTTAGATTGCTTAAGCATGCTCCGTTCGTATACGTTGGGTGCACCATGCAGCGGAAGCGCTCTGGTGTACTCCACGATCACAAGATTCCTGCGACATTCGAAGCCAGGAGATCGCCCACGGAGGCACATCAGGATATTACGGCGTGATAAAGTACTAGGCGTCTTTTTTAGGATTGTATTCACAAGGTTCCTTTCAGAAGGTTAGCAGCTGGGGATGTAAAGAAGCGTCTTCAAAATCTGCAACTTGGAGTTGGTATGTTTCGCGCCGTAAAAGAAAGGAAGAACTATATGACGCTCGTGTGAATTTCGATTGTGACTCAGACAAAAGGCTACCCGAGCAAATGGACGGAACACTCTACTCACAAGGTTGCTGAAGACCCTTCGACAGCTCCCGATCGGTT
The DNA here is from genome assembly GCA_004794785.1 of Opisthorchis felineus. NCBI lineage: Eukaryota > Metazoa > Platyhelminthes > Trematoda > Opisthorchiida > Opisthorchiidae > Opisthorchis > Opisthorchis felineus. The sequence continues at coordinate 244,174 of SJOL01006425.1, read as the reverse complement.
TCGCCCTTCTTGGGTCTCACTAGGTAGGCGCAGTCCCCGAGTATCCGTCAAACTTATATTTTACTTGAAGTTAAATTGCAGAAAATTCGACAATTACATCCATTTGCATGCCAAGTTGGTTTTCATGGGAGATTCTCATGAAACCCGACTGAATCTCTCGTTTATGGTGTTGTGCTTCAACCGAATTCACTGCACCAGGCCGCTTCATGTTTCACTTGGTACGGTATTCGAGATTCAGCCGGGATTCAGGTGAGTCTCCCATGAAAAAATAAATTGGTATGCAAATGAACGTAGTTGTCGAAAATTAGCCATCAATTTTCAATCAACTGGAAAAAGTTTGGAACCGACTGAGAAGTCATCGTTTCAGAAGGGCTTGGTGAACAATCGGTAGTTTTTAACTGGGCTTTTGACACAAAAGCTTCATCAGGCCAAGTGAGTAGGTTACCAAGTTGGCTAGGTTTTAAAGCAGACGGAGAACCAATCAGTAAGACCTCTTCAGAGTAGCACACTAGATCAGTGTTGAATATCAGTTGAAGGGTATTGTCGATTAGTGGGGCTGCCTAAGTCTTACTGTTGATGATGGGTTGGTGGAATTTCAAATCATATTTTTTGGGGGTTTGGTTACTTAATCTTCCACTTCAAAGCGCTTCACTGGTCTGTGTGGGCTTGCAAGTGCTAGGACAATTTAGTTATGGAGTGCGGTGGACGAGATCAAGTGGAATTTGTGGTCGGTTTGGTTGGTGCACTTCAGATCTAAGCTACTTCTGTTGATGACTCCTCTTTCTGATAACCGCGTACCACCACGTGTCATCTCGACTGACCTAAAAGCGTTTTCCACACGCTTGCCAGTTCTACTGACAGTGGGAGGCTTGGCGATTTCCAATGACTAAGCCATCAGTCTCTGTGGCGCGAACCGTAGTCCCCACTAACATTCTCTAAATCTGTTTGTGTCCCGTGTCCATTGCATGTTCTGCCATTGCTCGATATTCATCTACGTCTCTCGCGGACCTGTTTATTTTTCTCCTGCGCTCTCCGATTCTGGTGTTCCTTGACCGTTTGTCCTATGTAAACCTTGGTGCAGTCACTGCATCTAATTTTGTAGACACAGTCCCTGGTTCGGTTCGCCGGGAGGCAATACTTCAAATGCGCCAGTGCAGGGCGCAGAGTGTAGCCCTTCTGGAGTTATGTTAGCCGTGTTTAGAATCCTTCAAATGGCTTCGGATGTCCCTGGTTTCTATGGAATAACTGCAATCCCAATCATTTCCATGTTGGATTTCGCCGCCAGTACCAACACTCTTCGTAACTGATGCCTAATCAAACTAGTGGATATCTACTACCCCGAAGTTTGTTCTTCAATTTGGGCCGCTGTCCGACCAACCTCTTCTGTGCACAGGGCCCTTACTCTGCTAAACAATGATGAGGCTGTTTGAAGCTTGATTGATCCCAGCACATTCTGTCAATTGATTTTACCTGTCTTATTCGTTTGTCTTGGCCAGAAGAAAATATATCGAAGAGGTTACTCTCGTTAAGACAGTGTTGCCCTTAATGAGACTATGGAGATTTTATGGGGTATGTGGGGTTACCTGACAGTTGTTCATCATGAAAACTTCCGACGCCAATCACTAACAAGTTGCAACCATGATTCTGCCTACCTGAAGCCTGGTGGCGGTCTCTGAACATGATGTCATTAACCACCATATCGAATTTCTTCTCATCAGTGAATACCATATATTTCTACTCCAGATGACAAGCTATTCAATCTGTCATGACTGCCTCCAACCTTGCTGTTGCTTCTCGATCGTGATGCACTACTCATGAGGTTGCTGAAAACACTGCGACAGCCCACGATCGGTTTCGCCCTTCTTGGGGCTCATTAGGTAGGCGCAGTGCCCGCGTTTCCACTTTCTTATTCCCATGTCTCTGTTGACCGATTTCTACTCGTCCACAAGGGGTTGTGACAATTTGTTACCATCGCTCAGCTGAATCGTTTGATCAAATCGTTGGGCTACTAAAGGCAAACATGCCTGATGAGCGTCGTTCACACCAGGCCTAAATTCAAGACAACCTACTCTCACGTCATTGAGAATCACTGATGGCGGCTAACGATCAGTCAGCTCCGTCACTACTTCGCACCTCAGAGACACCTCATTAGCAACGTCTATATACTGGTAGCTCAGGAGAGTTCGTTGTCTGTTGATCAGATGGCAGTTGATCTGCTCGCTGAGCTTCGCCATTGGCCTGCAAAAGTTTCGTCGCCATGTGAGGGGACGTCGTCAGTGCTCGGTTGGATGAAACCTACCCAACCAATTACCGAACCCGGGGAACAGATCAACTGCCACCCGAAAACAAACAAATTCGATATTAGTTATAGTTTGCGCTTATTGCGTCCGGTCAAAAAAACGAAAAAAACGAGTGTTTCAAGGTTGGATTAATCGAGTTTCCAAAATTCTACACCAGAAACTAGGCAGAAAAACAGAGTAGACTTATTGGAATTTAGCTCTGCGTACAGAGGAAACACAGACACTCCACCGCTAATTGGTCATCGACGGGACAAAGCGGAATCCCACATATAATATAATAATCATTAGTAGTCTGAAGGACATATCCGGACATCTTGCTACAAACCCGAGTAGTAGTCATTTAGAGAAATACTACATTCTAGACGGCCTCGGAAGTTAATGACTGCACATGTTCTCTCAAGCGCCACCAAGATAATGTTCCGGATGACCTACCACCATCAAACATGGGGGTAAAGTCTTCAGTCAGCGCTTGTTTGATCTGTTTCCTCGCATTTGGAAAAAGGTGGATGTCTCAGACAACTGAGGGAGTCGATGATGGGGCCCATTTTCAAAATGAACTCGCAGTGAGTGCGGTAACCACTGGGGATCTGCTTGATCCCGGTCGTAACGAGACTCTTGGCGTCACTTGGGATTCGTCGTCTTATGGTGGCTCGTGAAACACCGAATCGAGAGCAGCAAGCGGGAAGCCGGTCAGGCGCGCCTTGCGTTGACCAAATCTTCACACACCGTCAGGTGCTAGAACAACATTATACGTACAAATTGCCCACCATTTTAGTAATTCTGGATGTCCAAGACGCATTCTACTCCGCTGACCGGTCTCTTATCCTCAAAGCGCTTGCCAATCAAAGAATGTCCCAGAAGTTTGTGAACCTAATAAGTTCACTGTACTCTCAGACTTCCGGGTGTGGGAGTAGACGGAGAACTCTCCAAATGCTTCCGCACACAAAGCTGTGTCCGTCAAGGGTACCCACTCTCTCATTTCCGATTTATTTTCGTGATCGATGAGATAATGAGACGAAAACTGGAGGGTCTTCAAAGCCTCCGTGTTCAAATAGCCTCTGATGAAAACCTTGTCGATCTGGAATATGCAGAAGACATCGTTCCCGTCTTCGAAGAGGAGAAGAAGGTGCAGGTGTTTTTGGATGAACTCACCAAAGTCATCCCGTCCTTTGGTATTCACTTTGCACCCACAAAGTGTATGGTCATGCTCGTGAACATGCAGTCACTGAACATGCCACTTATAATCCACGGAGAGGCACTCGCATTTGTGGAGCATTTTACATATCTTGGAAGTTGTGTTAGTTCTGATGTTACTATGACGGTTGAGGTCAATGCACGAATCTGCAAGAGTCGGGTCGGGTCGGGTCGCGTTTTCTGTTGATGAATCCGTAACGATGCAAGTATAAAGGAAGTGTTCGGTTTTGCAACGGGGTCTTCAATCGAAGATTGTGTCTAGCGTTGGTTTGGCCATTTACTGTATATGTCGAGCCATCGGTTGCCGAAGAGCATGCTGTTTACCATGCCCGATTCACAGTGACAAAAGCAGAGAAGTGGCCAAACCTTGACCTGGAAGAGAGGTATGAGAGAGATTATGAAACGTTTGGGTACCGTTGGTTCGACTGGTCTTCCAGGATGGGGACCGCGTGATCCCCACTGCGCCTGGTTGGAGACGCTGCAAGGGGTGGCAGCTGATCGATGTCAGTGGCTGTATTGTTTTCAGTCTCTATCCAGATTGCCTGAATGGGTGTCTGGAAGTGTGGGCACCTGGGAATGATTGTGGGAGGGGGGAGAGCACGAAATCCCCTCCTCGTCCACTTTTATTCTTTTCTTCACAATGAGGCTTTCAAATAAATCACGCTTGTACGGCAGCGAAGCATCAGTGTCGAACACTGATGTCATGTTGTCAATGGTGATGATGATCATGCTTAACTAAATTAGGTGCTTATCACAGCTCACGTACTGCCTCACCGCTGTTCCTCTAGATTACGCACTGACCACGAAAATTAACTTACCGAAGCCATTGTCCGAAATGGCACTTCGAAATCGCGCTTGGAATCGGTTTCTCGTTTAATCCAGCACGTGAATAATGCCGGCGAAAACGGAACGTGTCTGATACTGCAGTTGTTTCACTCGGTACTGACATGAAACCAAGGCTTAAGGCAAGCCAGTCGACCAGATGGGACAAAGACTAACAAAAAAACAAGGAGGCGTTGTTCTGAATGCAAGTCACGTGCCTAGGTTTGGCGCGATAATACCAGATCGTGTGCTGTCCTATCCAAAAAATGAAACATTGCTCATTTTGAGGACCTTGCCCATCGGTGAGTAGTAAGCACGATCGACCATGGCTGTGAACTTGAAGTATCGCTGGCTAGATCCATAAGCATCGCTCATGCCGAATACAGCTCAGGGATGGTTATCGACCGAATCAATGAAGTCGTCCTAATGGTGCCTTGCATTTTCACCACGTCGGGTGATTCTGGATTTGTGTGCAAAACAAATGAAAACTAGTCGTAAATTCAGTGGAAGGCAGCCTTGAGATAGTGAAACTTTTGATCTTCTAATTTGAAGAAGAACGGTGGGAGATTAGAAAAACGGGTGCTTTTAGTAGCGTTTCGGACGGTAGCTTCTCAGTCCACTGGTGATTGCAGTAGAGAACTATCGGGCCCTTGATTGTTGTCTTGTCTACCTGGCCAATTGAACAAGTGTTACGGTGTACTCAGATATTACTATTCCTACGTGGATAATTTGGGCGATGAAAATCGTACATTTGGTGAATTATTTACATACGATGGGGCGTTCGGTCTAAGTGGGGCTCAGCGATAAAGGATCAGGTCCGAATGGAATCACCCACTCACGTGAGGATTTCTCCGTAACTAGCAAAAATCAGGGTAACTGTAGCTTTAAACTTCAGCAACAACTGACAGACCATACGAGTCACTTACCATGATAAGATAGGATTGATCTAGCAAAGAGCATGGCATGCGTCGTGTGTTAGGTCAGTGCTCCGCTCACGCTCTCGGAGTCGAGAGTGAAGCCCCAGTGCCCAAGCCCACGGCAGATGGCGACAGTCTGACTCAGTCCTACGATCCACCCAATCAAGCCACGCGTGCGTGCGTGCGTGCATGCGTGCATGCGTGCATGCGTTCATGCACTTGCTGTGGTCGTGGCTCAAGTGATGCGGAGGTAAGCGGCGTTCTTGATTGGGCGTTTCACACGCTCAAGGCGAGCGGCGTCTCACGTGATCTTGGCACGGCCACACGACGGTGGCTTTACAGCCGCTCTTGTGCCACAATTTGGCGGCGCACTGGTGGGCCGTGGGCCGTGATGTCGAGCAGACGGTGGTATAACGGTCGCATTCAGAAGAAAAGTCGTGACTGCTTTTCTCGGCAGAGGTTTCCTCTTGGAAGGACGATAGGGAGGAAACGTACTCCACATCGTCTGTATGTGGCTAACGAAGATTCGATTTTTTACGAGTCTTATCAACCTTCAGCTGCACCAGGCTAAATGCCCTGCGCGTCTACAGCCGGGACATATATCCACTCTCGAAAAAGAGCTGCCAGAGAGGCTACAGAGATAAGTCTACACGACTGAACGCTAGACCGAAATCCTCTCCCCTAAATACTGCTTAGTACGGGTTGTTTTCGTCACCTAAATTGCCCAAAAGTGAGTGGACCATGTCAGTCTTTCTGTTCAACTGACCAGCTGGGTATGACGAAAGGGCCTGGACTGGGCCTGCACTGACTATCATTCAACAACGGACACTGAATGATGGGAACGCTTGTGTTTGACCTAGTTTTACTGGGTCGCCTCCCATCGACAATGAGTTCCACTCAGAACTGGGCTGTTCTGCTGATGGCTCGCCCTCGCTCTAATGAAAAAGCTATAACAAATCTCTATTTCATATCTTTTGGGTGCCAGCAACGGGTGAACACCTACATGTTCCTACCGTGTTCCCTTTCAGTGAAACCTCTACCCGCCAAAGTAACCGAGTAACTGATGCTGAGAGAGAACCAACCATTAGAAAGAAGTGGAATATGAACGCTACCCTTGTGGGGTGATATGCCAAGTATGATGAAGAGCACTAATATGGTGCTGTACGTTGTGTGTTCGTACAAATCCACCAGTGCAGCCGCAGGCGACAGCTGAGGGACCGAATAATCGAAGTAAGGAGGAGACGGACCGACCCCATCAGAACTTTACCACGGAGACCGCAAATCGATGTAATTTACTGCGTAAGAATAGTTTCTATCACTTAGGCCAAAATCGGGACCACGATAAGCAACGAGTTGCTGTGTGTTGGTACATACCAGTGTCCCTCTTAGTCACATGAAGTCCGTATCAATATTGAATGATATGTTCCACCCAATGTTCGAATACATGTAGAATGGAGCTAAATCATCGACCAAGCCAATCCAAGTTAAACTAGGCCTGCTGACATCACTGCTTAGTGTAGTAGCCATGTTGACGACATCGCTCGTTAAGGTGACAGTCGGTGGTGAATTTGGCACAATGGTTAAGGGTGTTGCCCCTTTGGGGATTCCTACTTGGTGGTGGAGAAGATCTTTCTGGACTCCTTTCTCCCACTCACGTGCTTCTTGGATGACTTCTGGAGTTTGGAGGAGGGTTTAAATTGGAGAAGTACCTGAGAGCAAAACATTTTCCATTGGAGGGAGTGCTTGCCCTCGACGGTATCATCTTGAAAAGACTACAGTAGACAAATTATTTATAACATAATGCCAACTCAGAACCGGTACACCATGTAAAATCAAAAACGTTTTTATGTCATAAGTAGAACTTGATTCTCAATCAATTAATTATTTTCTTAAGCTGCTCCTGGTTTTACTTATTATGACTGGCTTCCTGCTGGTACCATAAAGACCATGCAGTCCGTCCAACCGACCACAAATTATGGCCCAAGTACAATTTGTTTCTACAGTTTTAATGAGGGTATGCTGTGTTGATATCCACGTTACCTGCCCTTATTTTGGAATCGGGACCAGAATACAATCTTCCCCCTCGAGGAAACCCTTCAAGCAACAGGAAACAGCATCCTCCAGATGATGAACTTTTTTAAAGGCACGGATTTTCCCCCATTACAATCCCTCCACGACAGAACTAACCTCACAGAGCCTAAGAAGAAACATTTACTGGCTTCCCATGTGGCCTATTTTCTCCTCAAGAGGAAACACCAAAATGAAACTGCCCTATGTCATCGACTCAGGTTTCTCAGTTGTAACAGTCAACAGTCTTTCAGTTGTAACGCCCTTTCGGTGACTGCCATGCCACCCGAAGCAAGCAAGAGGGCTGAGATACTGCCATTTATCCCAAACCTGAACAGGAGCAGTCGAGATGCCGGGGTTGGGTTTGAATCATGGACCCCCGGGTTAGTAAGTTCGAGCCTTAACTCGAGCTCAGTTCATCACTCCAAAGAGTTTACGTTGTAAGCACATCTGATTAACTTCATTCTACTGGACTCTTTTTGACTGACCTAGCCTATAAAACCACTCGGTTTTTATAATCCAGACGGCGAGAACTGGCGAGTATTCAACAGTGTTAGCTCATGGGAATCACACACATTCAAGAGTACTGAACATCCGGAGAACATTCACTTCAGACGGTTTTGAGAAATCTATTCCATCTTCACGAAGGTTGTGAAGAAAACTTGTTGCAAATGAAATTTCATTACCACAGTGCCGAAACATGTATTACGGCTATTATTAGTCATCCTTCTCTACCAGTCAATTCAGCCGCATGAGTAAGTGTCGTCTCTCTAAAATGGGACTCCTGGACGAGACAAGCCATTGGTTAGTGACCCTGACAGAGGGTTATGTCAAGCAGCCAATGGCAATCCTGCAGCAAAGTTGTCAACTTCACTGCGTAGCTCTCTAACTCTGCGCCAAAAGGGCTGGACAGAACAATTTAATGTACACTGAACTGCCTGAGCCACCGTCTCCAACGGAACTGTAAAAACTGGAACTACTGTACTTCGGTGCATGATTTACAGCTGAAAAACTGATTGACTGACTGCCATTGACGCAAAGAAAACAACTAAATTGGGACAGTGCGTGTAAGATCTTGTCTCATCTATGGCTGACAAGATGTTCCGGTTTGTGGGAAATGCAGAAATGCGCTGCTTACTTAGTTGTTGTCGGTCTCTGTGTGTTTATGCGTACGCACACTCTACATTTGACGTTTGATCAGACAGTTTGATTTGGTTGCAACATGGATGTTAGTCAGCCACTATCATTCAAACAGAAAGAGCCACATAAGGTGGTAAAAGTAGGCTGCATGTTGGATTGAATAGGAGGTCCCAATTCAGAAGAGTAAATTTGGCAACAAAGCATTAGAAGGCACAAACATTGACAGTATTAGAGAGAGGGGACTTCCAGAGGTAGAGTAGGATCAGAAGTGGAGTATTCTGTGTTTGAAGAACAACTTGATAGCTCTTGTGAGATGATTCGAGAAAAAAAACGCGACTGTGGAGAACACGTATTTGTCGGCTATATGCGTTCGTTGTGTGTCCCTTAGGTAACTGTAACTTCGAGTTTGGCTGCGAGCTTCATATTTTGACTACGTTCGTAGTCACTCTCGAAAGGTCTCATTGATTTCTTTGCCGCCTTTCTGAACAGCCTGAATGGCATAGGAGCAAAACATGCAAGCCAAAAATCCACGGAATCGCCCTGTGTCTCCTCATTTTGAAATATAGAGGAAAGAAACTTACAACGTACGTGATGATTTTCTATCAGAGTAGGCAGATATTATTAGTTTTTATCAGAGGGTTTGTTGCTTTGTTAAAGCCCAGTGGATTATCACATCCACCTACGTGCAGGTCAGTGACATTAAATAGTGCCATATTTACGGTGACCAAGCCTCAGGCTTTGTAAGCAACAAAATGCATTTTCGAAGTGTTTTCACAAACCGATGCTCACAATTTATGGCGCTCTAGTGTTGAGCACAGCTAGTCAGTAAAAAGAACGGTTCTAGAGTCAGACGTACTGATTAGCCTTTCTCAAATAGCCTAACGAATTCCTTCTATGGAAATCGGTCTCCATTGCTAGAATACCAAAGCAAGTAGGCCTGAAAAATTCGACGGCGTTTTTGATAAGAGGATTTAACGACATGAGATCTTTCCGTTGTTTACTATGTCACCTCGAATGCTATCACTGCAAGTTCTTCAAAACAGTTAGGTTGCGGTTAATTAGTCATGTTATCTACACATTCCAGGAGACGAAGGGGGAACAGACTTCAATGCCTGAAAATATTCTCCAAGATGAAGAGGCAGTGTTTTAACCCTACCACGAAGCAAAACCTAGAAGCACGTCAATATCACAATCCCAAATCGCTTGGTGATGAACTCGTTATACCACATTTACTTGATATCTCAACGAACGCCATCTATCAGCTGCTAGAACGTCTTTTGATCAGTGCTAGATGGGTTCTTCAGCCCCGAGCACGTAATGGCCAAAATACTTGTAGAGCCAAATCATCCCCTATGAATGCATCGATCGCTGGGCAACTGCCAAGTTCGGCAGACAGACGAGTAGCTCGCGGAACCAGTCAGCAAGTGTGGCCAAGTGATGTGGATTCCATGAGTGGCCTGTCTAAGTGCGAGTTAATCACATTGCTAATTTGCCAATGCTGGCTGGATTGTCGCGCGTTCGAGGCTCCCTACTGGAGTTTCATGAGATGCGAATTGCTGGTGGTTCCCAAAAAGGATGAAACAGCTGAACAATGCTTCTCAGCTTTCTAGCATAGAATGCATTCACGTGGAAACCGAAATCCTCACTAAAATTACCAAATCCTTTCACACTACCAACAAACGTCAATAGCTAGCTGATTAACAATTTATAAACGCCTCCGACTCATCGGTATTTCGGCATGAGCAGAATCGCCCAGCGGTGAAATACACTGAGGTATGAGATCATGAAAGAACACCAAATTAGGAAGCTCTCTGAAATGCAGCTTCAGACGTTGCGGAAGAGCATGTGGAGAAGGGCAAAATATTTCGCACCTGATTTCTAAACCAACGGTGTGGTCCTCTACTCTGTTTTTTGACTACCGTTCATCTGATGGCGAATTTTGAAAACTTGGACTGAGACAGACAACCCACGTCGACACCAGTATTTCTACGCTCAATACAGGACGAGGCCGATAGTTTGGACTTCTCTTCTTGGCAAAAAATAATCAACTCGGTCTTCAATTTAAAAAAGTGAGTGCTGTCGTCAGCGTTGAATTTCCGTTCATTGAATACCTATCATACAAACCCCTGCTTCAACACCAAGTCGTTGCACCACACTACGCCCGAAGTGTGCCTGACTATCTGCGAGAAACATTCGAGAATACTTTGATCCGTCAAGCAAATCACCCAGATTATCGGTTGAAAAAAACCATTATATATTAGAGGTTCAGCTGTAATTCAAATGAGTCTCCCGTGTAAACCAAATCGGTATGCAAATGAGTATATTTGTTGAATTTCGTGCAATTTGGGTTCAAGTAGACCATAGAGCTGATGCAAACTCGGGGTCTGTACCTGTATGAAGAGTCTGAAGAACAGCAGAGCCGGTCGTGCACTGTCGAAGAGACTTCAGCTACCTTATGCTTGGCCTGAAAAATTGATGACTAGATTATTGTGAGTGACAAGTGTGCGGGCAAAACTCCGGCATCATGTTGAAGATGCACTCCGCTGACCGACAAGTCTTTTTTCCTACTATCCCACATCAGTACAATGTCTTTTATTCGAAAAGAGTTTTTATTTAAATAAGTTCAAGGAAGTGTGGTAAGACGCGCTGGGATTTTGTCCATATCACTCTGGATGTTATCCGTTTAAACTGGGATGAAGATTAACCCGATTAGATGGACTGGGTTCGTGAAACTTTTTTGTCGGCAGTGATACCAAGTGCTTTGCTGGTATTTCTGTGTGGTGTGGCAGTGTGGCAGTTGAGCCATTTCGTGACTGATAGTTAAGGACTGTCCTATGTGGTAAGTCAACATACCGACTCGTTGCAGTAGAGATAAGGTTAAACGAGACAGCTTTGGAGGCTGGAATTTCGCCCTGAAGGCATAGTTAAAGGTTAAGTCAAGCAATGATCTCATCTTACATCAGTCTGCTCCGAAGTATATGTACGAGGTGAGTTCAGCCGACGCCCACTCATAATCAACACCATGACTTCCACACATATACCTACAACCAACGTGATAATATGAGAGAACAGTTTCTGGAAATACTCCGAAAAGCTACATAAATTCGGAAGCAAACAAAATTTCTTCTTACTAGGTGGATGCTGATGACTTGTAACTTTTCATGCCCATGGTGCAATACATGTGTTTTCGCCAATGAATATAATACTTGCAAGATCAGCACCCACTAGTTTATACCACATTGTTGCCTTAAAATTATGGTCCGGTGACTAATTAAACCCAAACCAGCTATTAGTCACTGTAGATATTCATTTCATAAAAATTCATACAGAGGTGACATCATTCTTCGTAAGTATGCTCCTAAAGACCGAGTGTGCGGAATAATTGGATGCTCGAATGACCTTCAGACAAATCTGGTGTCCCAACTTTCGAGACCGTATCCTATACAGACTGTGTAAGGCATACCCTCTAGAAAGTGCACTCTCTATATCCTGTATGTTTACGCCATTGCACGAAAAATTCCATGAAACCGATCACCCAAAAGACCAGAGCTAATAGAGAGGACAGCAAAATTTCGCATGTCAAACTAGCCATATTCGTCAAAGCTGCTTTTCATATTATCCTTCCATCTGAGATCACAGTTCCGTAGAGCTTGGTAAGCAAACCATAGAAGACCAAAGAAGGATCACATATCTACTTGTCGGTTTTCTCCCACTTGAGATTTGTTTTCGCTTTTAACTGATTTTCGTCTTTATCGATGCAGAATGGTGCGCAATGGGTTCCTCTCTTCAGTTATATTGGTCAACACCACAAAGGCCCCTTTTTCGGTTTCACGACTCAACCTTCGCCCCGTAGAATCAAGTGTCCCTTGAAAATACTTCCACTAGATTGTAGACCTTGCTGACTAAAAGGAAATCCTTGACCTTACAGTGCACCATCTAGAACAATCCCACCTGGAAACCCTTCTGGGTCTTCGACTTCGTCGTCTGACGGCCAAGTAAAATACCTTCGGGCAGATGGAACACACTGCCCTCAGTTCCATTGCAACTTCACCTGCAAAACCATCCCTGTCATATTCCGTGAAAAACGTTCCCATCTTCTGTATTGATGCCTGCCTTCATGGTAAGGCGCTTTGCTTCGAATGAAGTACGTCCAATTCCTGATCGATACAGAATCCCGTGCCAGCTGATATGGTATCATGGATCAAACCAACTGACGCGCCTTAACTTCACTAACCGGAGGCACAATTGAAGTGAGCACAATCCTCAGAGGCCGAGGGACGTAAAGCTCAACAAGCTGCGTGTTGTAGTGTCAGCCGTCTTCAAGGAACTAAGACATCTCACAATATATGTGCACGTTTTGGCGGTCGTTGCCTGGCCGTCCTATACTTGTGAACCCCAAGGTGGTTCCCAAAAGACTCAATCGCGGAGACATGGTAGGAACCTCTGGAATAAGTTTCACTCCACAAGACTTTCTAACTAGTGTGAGCCCGTCAACATTGGGATTTTAAAGAATATTCCACATAAACACGAAGTCACGAAAGTGACACTGTAGTTAAAAGGATGGACGAACAAAGCTTGTTCAAAGTCTGGTTGGGGTAAATTCTGCCCACTGGATACGATTACCACTCATCGCATACTTCGTAACAGTCGGACACCACCTGAGCAACAGAAGACTCGCGGATCAGGTCTCAAGAGCTAACCAGAATGCTCTTGATTTTTCAGGTGAATAAGTTACATGCTTGCTGCCCGTTAGTCTCCGGACAAGGTGGAGTTCTTGAGGCTATGACCGAAAACTTCACTTGTATTACTAAGGTAGGGTTTTTCATAAAAACACAACGGTCCGAATTAAACAGAAGTAGACGAGTCTTCATCAGCCGTTTGAGTAGAGTTTTGGTTTGGTGTCGACACACACCAAATAAGATATCAGTCACTTGATAAAGCCTTTCTAAGAGGATTGAAACATTGCGAATAACCTGACTTGTGGTTTTTCCGAACCGTCATGTTTTTACAAAATACCCAGCCGTTCACACTCATTCGATCCAATTGTCAATCAGAAACCGTACCAACGGTATCGAACCGTAGGATTTCCAATCAACCTCTGGTATTGGGCTGCCTAACTGGTAGCTTCTACCAATGAGATAAGTGAAACTCATATCACAATCAAAGTAGGTTAGGTTAGAGCAATCCCACACTGCTATTTATTGAAAAGGCTTCAGAAAGTTTTAGATAGATGCTATTAGATCTTTGTTTCTGGCCCTGTGTCCACCTACTACTCTGTCCTGTAGTCACAGACGACTCGAACTGACTGAGTGAAACTAGGTCGTTATCATGCCTGAGTTTTACGAGCATTTCTTGAACCTCTTTTTTTGAAAATAGCATTGAATCAGGGATAAGTTCACTGACGAAACATCGCATAAAGTCTGAATTGGCCGACCAGAGCGAGTGCGAATTCATTCGTTCTATGCAACCGCAATGGTTCTTTCGATCTAAGGGAGGACGGGGAAAACCAGACTGATAATGAACGACTGTCGCTAAAATTATCACGACTTGAGAAGCGAATGTTGAGTGCTGTTTAATTTTTTCTTGTAAGAACAATGCTATTGCGTGTGTAGTGATTTCCAAGGTCAAGATGACACCCGACCATCAGCTTTGGACATGTTGTAAGGGGATGGACAATATTTCCGACTTTCAGTGTTGACTTTGGTAACCACGCTTTAGGAGATGCAGTGAATCCAAGTGTAAATATTGGGCCCTTATTTCTTCGTTATATTATCTGCCTCTCTCACACTGCTCACTACTGCTTCCAATCGTGCGCTGTCTATCTCACTTTCTCAACTGACTGCAAAACACTATCATCAAGCCGACTGAGATTACGTTTGCAGTTGTCTGAACAGGTGTGAATGTGAACAAAATATCTGTCCCGCAAAACTCCACAACTGTAACCAAAGGTTGCCCAGTGGGTTTCAAGCGTCTGTGACGCTACCTGACTGGGAAGTCCTGACTGGTGGGACAATCGATTGTCACAACCAGGACAGTTACTGGGTCGTCGTTTGATGATGAGTCGGGCACACCAATCACATTGCTCAAGTGTGAACACGTTTGTTCAGACGTGAAAATTCAGATGCGTCCAACGTGCGTCGGTGGAGTAGTGGTAACACGCTCTCCTCGTATGTCAGATGTCCAGAGTCCAAATCCCGGCACGGCCACTGGATATGCACTGCTGACGAGCTCTAATAAGAGCGAAACTCGAGTCCAGTGCTTCCCTTTGGTGTGGACTCACCAGAATAATTACTCCAGTACAGGAGTGGTGTGAACGTGAACAAAATATCTATCCCACAAAACCCCACAACTGTAGCTTCACCATACAACATGTAAACTGTGTCCTCACCGTTATGTGGGTGAATACTGGGGTGCTTTCATCACGTTGTAACAAATGAACGGAAGGGAATCGCACTATGCTTATCGTTGGTTTTGTGGCCAAACGAATAAACCAGGACACATCAGAAGCATCATAAACGTGTTGATGTAGGAGGTGATGTGAATGTAAAATCCAAATCTATGGGAAGATGCATAAAAACACGGTTATCTCGCATTGCAGGTTTATTCAGACTAAAATTGAAAAACTTTATAGGAATCTGAAGATTTTGCGGGTGTTGAAAGTCTAAAAAGAGTTGCAACCGTCCGAGAGAGAGAGAGAGAGAGAAAGAGATAGGCTGGAAGAATGAAGGCTGAATAACGTCCTTGCTGCGAACTTGACCCGATATACTAGTCCGTTAATTTCTCAATAGTTTGGACAGATGGGTATAAATCACATTGACCAGTTTGATAGAAATTAAACTAACCAAAGAAGTACGTGTATATTTACGAATTGATTGGTTGAAGACATTTCCCACTTGTCTAAATCATGGGTTTGGTCGCTACTTGGTCGTTTAATCAGCTCTGTCCCAACAAGCCCTTTCGAATCTGGCAGTCGTCCAAACCATCGAATGTCAACGAACAGCTGGATAATGCAACGATAGTAACGTGACATCCACCCAAAAGTATACCGGCAGTAACCCATTGCATATTGTCCTCCCTTATCGTCCCATTTCGGTTTTTGTGCTTCTGGGGAGGTCATGACTAATGACGTTAAATGGTCCTCGTGGCTGCTGTTCGTACATTTTTTGTCCTCACATCTATTCGTACGTATTCTTTAATACGAGCATCATTTGACCTAATAACTGGAATCTAGTGTTGTCTGAGGCGTTCTACAAAACAGGTAAAAACCTGAACGATCGATATTCCGGCAACTGAACAGGTGCAGCTGAACTAAAGCAGTGACCAAACGTATCATTGCACCAAGTTGACACCGCCGCGTGCAGATTCTTGTTCGTAGTATGAATCGTGTGACTGGTTCATTGATGTAGTTACTGATGGCAGTGATAAACCATCGCCGACGAGCTAAATTCACCGGCAGTGCGTCATGGTATCTACCAGGAATGACATGCTAAGCTTAATAAAAACCACTAAAAATTGCAAAGCTTGATTCGTTCGATCAGTTCTGTTTTCGTCCTAGTTTCCACTTCAGACCAAGTTGTAGTCATGGGAAACAGAGCAATTGGTTCACTGTAGGTGGTTGTACGATTCATTGGATTCACATTCACATCAATCTTCTGAAAAATCCTCCGAATGTCCTGAAGCAATTATTCTCGTACGTCCACACACAAAAGTCATCATCATCATCACCATTGACAATATGACATCAGTGTTCGACACTGATGCTTCGCTGCCGTACAACCACGATTTATTTGAAAGCCTCATTGTGAAGAAAAGAATAAAAGTGGACGAGGAGGGGATTTCGTGCTCTCCCCCCTCCCACAATCATTCCCAGGTGCCCACACTTCCAGACACCCATTCAGGCAATCTGGATAGAGACTGAAAACAATACAGCCACTGACATCGATCAGCTGCCACCCCTTGCAGCGTCTCCAACCAGGCGCAGTGGGGATCACGCGGTCCCCATCCTGGAAGACCAGTCGAACCAACGGTACCCAAACGTTTCATAATCTCTCTCATACCTCTCTTCCAGGTCAAGGTTTGGCCACTTCTCTGCTTTTGTCACTGTGGATTGGGCATGGTAAACAGCACGCTCTTCGGAAACTAATGGCTCGACATATGCAGTAAATGGCCAAACCAACGCTAGACACAATCTTCGATTGAAGACCCCGTTGCAAAACCGAACACTTCCTTTATACTTGCATCGTTACGGATTCATCAACAGAAAACGCGACCCGACCCGACCCGACTCTTGCAGATTCGTGCATTGACCTCAACTGTCATAGTAACATCAGAACTAACACAACTTCCAAGATATGTAAAATGCTCCACAAATGCGAGTGCTTCTCCGTGGATTATAAGTGGCATGTTCAGTGACTGCATGTCCACGAGCATGACCATACACTTTGTGGGTGCAAAGTGAATACAAAAGGACGGGATGACTTTGGTGAGTTCATCCAAAAACACCTGTACCTTCTTCTCCTCTTCGAAGACGGGAACGATGTGGTCTGCATATTCC
Organism: Opisthorchis felineus; assembly: GCA_004794785.1. NCBI lineage: Eukaryota > Metazoa > Platyhelminthes > Trematoda > Opisthorchiida > Opisthorchiidae > Opisthorchis > Opisthorchis felineus. The sequence continues at coordinate 227,180 of SJOL01006425.1, read as the reverse complement.
AGATCAAGATTTTCGTCAGAGGCTATTTGAACACGGAGGCTTTGAAGACCTTCCAGGGTTCGCCTCATTATCCCATCGATCACGAAATTAAATAGGAAATGATAGAGTGGGTGCCCTTGACGGACACAGCTTTGTGTGCGGAAGCATTTGGAGAGTTCTCCGTCTACTCCCACACCCGGAAGTCTGAGAATACAGAGAACTTATTAGGTTCACAAACTTCTGGGACATTCTTTGATTGGCAAGCGCTTTGAGGATAAGAGACCGGTCAGCGGAGTAGAATGCGTCTTGGACATCCAGAATTACTAACATAGTGGGTAATTTGTACGTATGACGTTGTTCTAGCACCTGACGGTGTGTGAAGATTTGGTCAACGCAAGGCGCGCCTGACCGGCTTCCCGCTTGCTGCTCTCGATTCGGTGTTTCACGAGCCACCATAAGACGACGAATCCCAAGTGACGCCAAGAGTCTCGTTACGACCGGGATCAAGCAGATCCCCAGTGGTTACCGCACTCACTGCGAGTTCATTTTGAAAATGGGCCCCATCATCGACTCCCTCAGTTGTCTGAGACATCCACCTTTTTCCAAATGCGAGGAAACAGATCAAACAAGCGCTGACTGAAGACTTTACCCCCATCTCTGAACAATGCAGGTTGGAGGTCACCCGGACCAGGAGCTTGGTGGTGCTTGAGAGAATATATCCAGTAATTAATCTCCTAGGCCGTAGGGGGTTCCACGTTCACGGTCCAGGGTTCTGCGTCAACTGCATGCTCCAGATGAATGGCAGTAGTTGGCTACGATAACTGTTGTTTTGAACTATGGGGCCCAACGGTCGAGGTTTTCTACTCTATTCAAGGTGGTCGCCCCATTCTGATCCTTGTTTGTTTCAATCACAGGTGGTTTCCGGACACTGGTCGCACGGATCAATTGAAATAATCTTCGGACATTATCGGCTTTCTGGGCTTCTTCCATTTCCTTGGCTTTCTGTGTCCACCAGACTTCACGGTCGGCTCGCATACTCATTTATACTTGAAATCTGATTATTCGTCGGCCAAGTTATGTTAGTGACTTGAGGGGATATTTCTCCGAGATTTAAGCAGTGCCACTGTCCGGTCTGATATCCAGTGCTTGAGTGGGTCTGGTGGCGCCGTCACACAGGCAAAACTCCCAGCACTGTGCAAAGAGGTGGCAATATCGTCTCAGCATGTATTCACATCTGATGGTGGCGCAGTTGGAAGGGACTCCAGAAGAGATTTCTGCTAAATTCGTCTAACATCTGGATCTGTCAGTCCTTCAGTTACCAAGCGATTTTTCCGCACCGTACGCGGCCCGGGAAGACGAAAGGAGAAGCAACTCTGGACGAGCGGGTGGTCGAAATCTATACATGCGTTTCAAAACGAACGGTAGTCAGTTATTGATCGGCGCCATCGGTAACTGATAGCGATGTGATCAACTTAGGTTAGTAGCTGGCACGCTGTTGGAGGACACCATGTGGCCAGACGACTTCGGTTATTTCGGAAGTCAATACTGCATAAAAACAGCCTACGGTCAGCACACAGCTGAAGCAATCGTTCACCGTACGTATCGAGTCCAATCCATGTCGACCACCTCATTAAGTCTCAGATGAGCTAGGCCTGTCCACTTGGGCATTCTGATCTCCGACAAGCACTACGATGTCTGAACTTTTAGCTCGCCGCAACAAGGCACTCAGGGTGTCATAAAACTTGTCCTTGATGGTGTCAGAGCTACAGTCGGTCGGAGCGTAAGGAGACACGACAAACAAACAACGGTCAACTTTCCGCTTGTGAGACTCCTTCACAGACGTTGCCACACGAACCGCCCAGAGGCGAATGTCAACGGTTATCCAGTCAAGCAAGGATGCTTGTTCCCGATCACTTAGGACGACAACGTCCGCAAAGCCCTCTGGATCGCCAGAGGTACGCAGCTGGAAGCGAGAGGAGAGTGATGGGACGGTTAGCTTAACCACAGTGCTTGCATCCTGAATTCTTGTTTCTGAGACACAGCATACATCAATGCCAAGTGAGTCCAGTTTGAGAACAAGAGCAGCTTGTTGTCCTGCTTGCTTCAGAGTGCGTACATTGAAGGTGGCCGGATAGAGTGGGCGTCGAGGCTTGAATATTGATTTCGAGATGCCTCAGGATGTTGGCGCCGGATGACGCGCAGCTGTTGCTTGCAAAACCGATGAAGAACGAGCAGAGTCACCAGTCCTAACTGCTGGACCTACAACGAGAGAGTTAGTAATGGGGTGCGGGGAGGGGAAGAAAAAGTACCTGAAAGAGAAAGCTAGGCCTCAGCAGTAGCATGTTTTCGCTTACCCGCCCTGCTGTACGCAGCAGGTAAGGTGACCCGGCTGATGGCACCACGCGATGGTCGATGTGGCATGAGTTTTTTTGTATGTATGCAATTCATGGTTTTCCTTGGACGAGGATACTGCCAGGGCGCCCACACCTAGACAGGAGGACGATTAGGGTCCTCAACCAAAGCCTTTGGCTCAAAAGCCTGACCGCAAGGCAACGGGGTTTGGCGGGAAATGCAGGTGCGTTTCAATTTTTACAGAACGAGGCGCCACACATTTTACAACCCATAACCTGGAGAACCAGCAGACTGTGTTCGTCAGACCTCTAACCATTGACCAACCTGGTAAGAGAGACTCCGTGAGTCTTGCAGGTCATTCCCAGTATAGCTCAGTGGGTTGCGGAGGTACACATACCATCACACCACGGTAAGGTCCAGTCTCTTTGTCACCGCGCCGGGGTTGGAACTCAGATTATCTGCCATACGAGACGAGCGTGTTAGCACTATTCCACAAACACCTGAATTGTCATGTCTGAACAGGCAAACGTGTTCATGCTGAAGGGTCAATACAGGAGAGTTAATGTCGTGAGGTATCTACTGTACACGGGTTCAGAATGGGTGGCAGATGCGTGGCTGATGTCATTTTCAAAAGCCGTATGTTTCAAAGGAAACGACAAGGAAGACAAGAGAAGATGCTTTTTTCGACGAATACACTCATTTGCATACCAATTTGGTTTTCATGGGAGTCTCAAATAAATCCCTCGTTTGTGATATTCTTCACATTCAGATGATTCTCCCGTCAAAACCAAATCGATATACAAATGAGTGGATTTGTCGAAATCTGTTCAATTCGGGTTCAAGTGGAACATAAGGTTGATGGAAACCCGGGGACTGCGCCTACCTGATGAGCCTGAAGTGAAAGGGCGAAATCGGTCGTTGACTGTCGAAGAGTTTCCAGCAATCTTGTGAGTAGTTTCCTCCATACAAAGATGCTTTCTTCATTCGTCATCACTGACGAACCTCCAAATAAGCATTTTAATGGGATTGTAAGTGGGTACAAGTTCTTCCAAGTGTTTTCAAAAAGCTTCCACGTTCATAAGTTAGTGAAGAATTGAATGGTTCATACAGACGGCACCTAAAAAAACTGCACACCTAAACGACAAAGAGAAAGTCTTGTGTCGGGCCAAATATGAGAATATGGAATTTTTACAGACAGGCGTTCTGATGTGCAAAAGTACCCCAATGCTCCTTAACGGGCTCTCGGGAAGGCAGTTTCCTATTCCAGCATACAGAGGGTGAGAAAAGTCGTGAAGAATTGTGTCGAGAAGATCTGAATAGGTTCTGCTAATATCGACTTATCAAGATGTCGATGAAGAAATTAAGGGACATATTACTGGAGAAAGACAATATTCTATTGCAGCGTGTGATACTCGGTAAGAAAATCTACTTTTGACTAGGTGGACAGTACAGTATTAGGGGTATGGCAGTGACAGAGAAGAAAGTTTAACTGCATTTTCTAAAAAAACTCAGTCATTAGTCATGCCAACGACAGGACAGAGGATAACTCAAACTCGAGGCACCTATTGCACTTTATGCGTGCCAAGGGGCAAACGGTGATGACTGCCGCGAAGAGTACGGACTACAAATAGTCCAGGTTTTGGCTATCTTTAGGCGTAAACTCAGTCTCGGTTCACACGGCTGGATTCAGATTAGAGGAGACGGTTTGTGATCAAGACTGACGTTGATCCAACCATGGAAAGTAAACCTAATCAAAAGCCAGTTCATTCATCGTTATCCCTAATTCGACGCTCAGTAGAAGTTGATCCGGTAAGGACAGTATAACCAAACTAAACTCAGTAGTTGCACCAGAGGCAAACATTTCGTAGGTGCATGTTCAGAATAAAACCACTACGGAATATTGATTTGCAGTGCACAACCAGTCAGTCAATTTGGCTTGAGATTTTCTCAGCATCCTTGAGTGACGAAACCTTTTGTAAGCATTTGTATCCAGTATTCCCACCGTCTTCTTAATCAAGTTTCTGAAAAACCTTTTAAAAACTGACCCATTTCCGTCCATTTATTCTATTAGGTGAACAACTTGAGGAAATGATTTTAGTTTCTACAGTTTCAGGCTCAGCGGGAATTTTGTTTGAACACATTCCAATGTCGTTTTATTGCGCTTCTACCGGACATTCTATTTGTATGCCAGAATGTTTGGGGAGCCTATACCACTTTACAAGCAGCCTCCAAAGCACGCACTTCAATGAAGGCATTGATGCTATAATTTTTTTTTCAAGGTTATACTCTAGAATGTTCTCTGACTTAGTCCGTAACCCTTGTAAAACTGGAGAAGTTAACCCCCTTCAATTTCTTGTAAATTTTGGACAGGAGCTGAATACACCTGAAAACCATGAGGATTTATTTGAACTATTGGTTAGTTGGCTTTTTGGATGTTAAACCTATTCGTATGTCACACCAAACTTAAGGTGTACATCATCTGGATGACTTACCTTTGATGAATGAGATCACAGTAGCCAGATTTTCCTTAAGGCTTTTACTGTCTGATGCAGTGACAACACTGTGGGTTCGTGGTCCAAAGGTTTCTTCGTTCTTTGCTTTGGAAAGATTCTGCATTGACTGTGCAAACGAATGTTTGTATCGAGCTGAATTCCAATGATCTCTGTTAGGGCGCATCAGACGCTCCGCGAAAGTTCCGTCTGCATAGTTGGAAGCCTTAGAAGTGTTTATCTTGAAACCTCTTGGTCCAATCTCATTGTGAAAACCATTGAGTCGTCGAATTGTAGCAGGTGTGTTCTCAACAGATTGTGATGAGGAACATGCAATCAGTGTGTCCATTTTTTCGTCTGGAGCCATAAAATTCTCCTCTGACACAACCGGTATAGTGTTTCTTCTCGCAACAGCACTACGTCGTCTATTATTCCGTCTCTTTCGAGTTTTTTTAGAGGACTTAGGATTGTGGCACACGGAGCCTTCCATTCTTGTCACTTTTCGACAATTCTGAACTGTTTTACTAAATCTGAGCTTGTTAGGCTCAGTGTTGGACGTTTAGGGTTAAAAATGATTTGACCTTGCCGTGTGCTCTGTCTTTGGATTGGTATTTAAATGCTCCAGACTGAACTCCGTTTTGTGCTGAGCAAAACAATTAGTCACTGCCCAGCAGGTGGAGTTAACTGCCTCATTGATTCACACCAAGAATCTATCTAGCCCGCACGCTAAGAGGTCAAGGGGACCGATTATGCATACGGGTGGTCACGCCTGATGGTATCTCGAGATGGTCGAACATGAAGAGGTATGATAACGGACGAGCATCTATTAACAAGCTAATTTCAGCTCTGATTCGGGTCACGCTTGTCTTAACTAAGCAATTTATTAATCACCATCTGAGTGAGGGGTGACAATAGGAACACCTTGTAATCATTGACGGACACCGCATGTCAATGCACTATGTGTTTCGAAACACGAATTCAGATTTGTGAGGAAAAGGATCCGTGTTGCTGTTCCCCACGCTACTAAATTCATAATACATCACGCAGTTCCAACATGTGCGGCATCGCGGCATACGGACAGTTAAATTGGAGTTGATCGACAGATTTCATACATGTTCACAATACATCCTAAAAGGATGTATGGAGAATCTTGAATAGAATGCTTCCGTCGAATTAAGGTATTCACTGAAAGTTTTCGGCTTTATGTAGACGGCACGTTAGTTATGATCGTGACTGAAAGAGTTAACGAATTCCACCAGTATCTTAGTGCTTTACATCCTCATAGTAAATTCAGCTTGGAGCTAGAGGCCACGTCAGGCCCACTGTTCTTCCTAAACCGCATGACACAAAAAAGTGGGGGGGGGGTATAAAAATTTCTTTTTGCCACGGGAACTGTTGCAGTCTTGAATTGCTCCTCAGTCCATCCGAGGGCAGTAGACGATAATATAGCTTCAGCAATGATCGAAATACACTCATTTGCATACCAATTTGTTTTTGACAGAAGACTAACCTGGAACCCGGCCGAATCTCTCGTTTATGATGTTTTTAGGCTTCAGCAATGTTTAGTGGTGCGGTTGACCGAACAGTGGCACGAAGTGAGACAGAAAGTGAGACACCAAGACCCAACAAAGAGTGGGTCAGAACAGCAGTAATCGCATACAAAACAGGGACGTCTGAAATCATTAGAAGGATGGTGAATACGGCTAACATTAGTGTAACATTCCAGAAGGGGAGAACTTTACGCTCAGTTTTGGTGCAGCTGAAGGGTCGCCTTGCGGCTGACAGGACTACGGGCTGTGTATACAAAATAAAATGTAACGACTGCAAGAAGGTCAAACAGCCATGGAATTACATACGGAATCGGCTAGTATAAGCGTACATACGATCATGAAACGTAGATGAACATCAAGCGATAGTTAGAGACTCGACAATAGCGGGGCATGCACTGGACACTGGTCACAGAACAGGCTTGGAAATGTGGAACTTTTCATACAAGGATTAACAACCAAAGCGACGGGAGTTGGAGGCGATGGAAATCGCCAAGTACTTCAGCGTGAACAAACTATAGGGCGTAGAAATGGCAAACGCATGAACAGCGGTATTAGATCTTCTGACTTGACACCTTGGGGCATGTGGTTATCGGTGAAATGGTCTGGGTCTAAACTACAGAGCTTAAGCAGAGTGAAATTAACTTAATCTCCCCGGTCTCAGTACCCTTGTTCTGTCCCTTTCTAACTCACACAAACCAGCAAAATTGGTGAATGAAACCCAAGAGCAATATTTCACTACGGTGACTTAATTAGAAAGGGCAAGTTTTAAAAGCCTATCCAGTTTGGTGATAATTTTCCCCTGACCCCTCTGTCATACATAAGTGTCAGTCATCCACACTAATCACAGTAACTTCTGACTAACATTCAACAATGATTAAATCGGCTAGTTGAAATAGACTTCATAGATTGACTCTTTCCTTCTCTGTGCCTTAAAAATTGGTCAAACTGACAGCTTATTCACTTGGAACGACTAGGCTTACGCATCAAAAGCGAAATGCTGCCCAGTAATAAATCCACTGACTGTTCACCAAACCTCTCTGAAACGGAGGTATCCTATTCTTTCGAACAGATTATTGATCTGACCGGCTGGCGTGCTTTGTACATCAGCTCTACATACTGCTTTGAAACTCTGCTTCCATTTGTAGTTTGCCTCACCTGGAAGGGTAATGGAACGCGAGCATAAGCAACGCCATCAGGGTACACCCCCCCCCCACAGAGAGGTAACTTCCGTGTCACCTTGAGAACCAAAAAGAGCGTCCTTCGAGAACTTTTGCAGTTGTACATATTTGCGGGATTTGTAGAATTCGCATCCACATCATTCCACATCATTCATCCACATCAGCAGTCCACATCCTTGACTGTACCGGGGTTTGAACTCCGGACACCAGGCATGCGAAGCGAGTTTGTGACTATCATTCCACCAAAGCATCTGAATTATTACGCCTGAACTGGTGAATATTTTCACACTTGAGTGATGTGACTGATTGGTGATCCATTTGACATCAGCCGTTTTTGCACGAGAAACGATTGGAAGAGTAATGACAAATTATACTGCCATTTCGGGGTGAACCAGTAGCCTGCACAACCGGAACATGTCTCCATTCCATTTGTGCTGGGCGGGATTTCTGCGGAAGCAAGATTGCAGTGGGTGAAAATTCCGTAGGAAAAAAACAGCTACTCGAAGTTGAAGAGGGGTGGGGTCACACAAATGACTGACAAAGTTTCTGTTACAAAGACCATGTGATAGTCAACCCGTATCAGTCACCCTTCATGGGGAACGACCGCATAATAGGTGCCGACAAGAGTGCCCGCAGAGTACAAGCCCTCGTACCTACCCTCACGAAGAGCGAATCAGAACATAAAACAACGGTTACCAGTGTGCAGCACACTTACAGGGTGACCATATTAGGCACCGCGGGTGGCTGACCACTTGGCTATCGCTGATACGGTTGGGAATTGGAATATTGGTAGCTCAGGGGCATTTACAGGTCATTAATCAGGTGGCAGTTGATCTGTTCGCCGGCTTTGGCAGTGGGGTCCAAAAGTTTTTTCACCGTTCGAGAAGACATCATTGGTGTTCCCAACGGCGCATTGTTGATATCTCCTTGAATGGTGACGAAAAGTTTTCAAGTCAATCACCAAGCTCTGCGAACATATCAACAACCATCTGATCAACTACAAACAGTCGGGAATGTACGGGTTACATACTGTCGGAAAATGCGCGCCAGTAGCACTAGGTCTTCAAAATAGGCTGTTGGTTTGCAATCTGTACCAGATTATGCGTGAACAATGTCAAGCAAAAGTAAGCTTCCCAAAAGACACCGGTCGGACAAATATTTTCATGCAAGAGTTGACAATAGAAAGACCGACACCGATTAGTAATCGTCTTCAGCCCAAACTACACTACTTCCACATCGTTTTATTAGAGAACAAGCATTTAGTGGAGCACGAATAAAATGTTCATATCAGATGACAGGACGTGAGGTTCTATTGAGCGGTTGGATTTGCTTTAAGCTCAAAAAGTCTTCCATTCAAAGAATGCATATCTTCCATATCATGTTCACTGATCCCGTGGCATAAGATCAAAAAAGAACTAGAACCAATCAGAAAGTCGGTAAAATCTGCGATATCGAACTAAGACCACTTTTATTAGCAGTCATAACTGTGAAACCCCAGTTTTACACCGCAATGTGAAAACCGGACCAGGAAGATAGAGTTCTCTTCCTGGTCAGACGAAACTTCTATGGTAGGTCGGTAAAGGCCTTCGCAAACATCAGCAGGCAGTAGCAGGCCTGTTCCCATTCCTTCGGTTCTTTTCTACGTAAAGTTTGTTTGGTTGACTTATTCCTTTTGGTCGTTGATCTTCTCTTCCTCAGAATGTTGTCCGCAAAGCCAGAAAGAAAAAGTTTTCATTTTGAGATCAATCATCTCTTTGTAAAGCCTAGTGTTTCACGAGGCACGCTGACTAGCAGTTAGCAATTGCCATCAAGTACACTTTGATAGCAACAGGTCTACCTGGAAGTTTATGGATCATCAACGTTATCGTTGTATTATCCGTTTAATGAGCAAACCACCTTTGGGAAATCGAAGAGAATTCCTTTTTTGCTTATTCTTCGTATCATATACCAAGGCAAAACTTCCATCTTCCCGTCCAACTACCATATCGACGATTGACTCGATGCTCAGGCCCTCTTGTTTTCCGTGCTGTACATTCCACTGCTCAACGGCACACAAACGTTCACGGAACATACTTCTCATTAGATTGATGAAAACTCTTTGAAAGCTCGCCACCTGTTTCGTACTTCTTGGGGTTCACCAGGTTGGCGCAGTCCCCGAGGTACCGTCAACCTTATGTTCTACACGAAAACCGGGTTGTACGCAACCGGCGAAATCCACTGGCTTGTAAACTAAACTGGTGTGTTCCCTCTAGAAAATATAATGCGATATCTCGAACACCATAGCATCTGGGACCTGAGATGGTCTTTGTTCAGTACATTCAGTTGAAGAATATCAGAAACGAGAGATTCCCCTGGGGTTCAGTCGAGTCTCCTGTTAACACCAACTTAGTTTGTAAGCGAGTGCAGTTTGCCGGCTACGCAAGCCTGTTTCATTTGTACCCAATATCCCACCCGACGAGTACGGCATCCTGTGGCGTACCAGCTAAAGCATCGCAACTGTCGCGGTAATGCGGACAGCTTAACAGCGGGAAAATCGATAAACTGGTTATTGCGACCACCTTGATGGAGCTTAGTTACTAAGGTGCCTCCAGAAGCCGACGTATGACACGTCGGGCAGTTTTCAGGTCTTACGAAGCGTGGGGACGTCAAAGGCTGTGACGACAATGTTCAGTACACATGCCTATGGTGGGAAGGCTTACCGGATCAACGAATAAATCAGGTTCAAAGTGGCTTTTAGTTAAATCGCCACATTGAAAACGGCAGCCGGTAAACGGCAGAGGCAGAGTGGTTGGTATAGAGTGGCCCAGAAGCATGGGAATCATGCCGACCAGCTTTAATTTCGGCTTTGTTTTGAAAGCGGTTTCAAACAGACAATTCACTGTCAAACAGTGGTTGGTCTCTGCAGAACCGACGGTGTGGCGACGTTGACTTATGCATTCATGCAGAACAGGCGAATGCACACCCTCTTGATTACGATATTTCAGCAACACGCAAACGGAGACAGAAACTCAGATGACTGCCAAACACCATCAATAATCTTGCAATATTCAGCGGCTATTTTCCTAAATCCTAACCTGTTTGTTTGTTCCAGGTCCCCGCACCAAGGGTCTCTCCATCAATTCAAATAATTGCACTCAATGGCACTTATTTTATAACGAAATGCATCAAAATTCCTCTTTCGTAACCGTCCAAGCCATGCTCGTTTGTGCTGGGTAGCCAATATGGATTCACCAACTTCACTTTTTTTCGTTCCAGTTCACGGTTTTTACCCGGCTTTTTCAAGAGTCACGAGAACGCTTGATCACCACGGTAATTACGTAATTTCATTGGATTCTCATTCGCCATCTGTGTTTGGTTTCTTGCAATACTGAGCAAATGTCGTGTTCCCCAAACTGAACGTACTGTCTGGGAAATTCGCCAGTTAAACCCTTTATTTTTGGTTTTTAAAATGTCTTCCTATTCTGTATCAGGGTGCTTTATTAGAGTGCTAGGTTACGCAGAGGGTTCCCATAAAAGACACTTCTTTGCAACATTTCTTCCGACAGAGTGGTATCGCTAATTACTACACTGCAACCAGTCATCAAGAATTTCCGTCCCAGAGCTCCCGCGCTTCAAGGTAGACTGGCCGCAGAATCATTTGCCATAAGCACCGTCGCCTGAACGCTCCTGCTTGAACAGCCCCTCGTCCCCACGCGAAACGGCTAAAATCGGTCTCTTCAATCCAGGTAGTCTTCCGTTCTTCAATTGCGCCCTGCAGTAGTTAAGGTATATAAATTTAATGCTTCTGCCAGTTTTCCCTGAGTTCAATGTCTGTGAGACCGGATGAGACTTCTTAATCGTGAGATTTTGACAAGTTAAGTATCCTGGCCGGGGCTAACTTACTGACCTCCCTGCAGAACTCTGTTCTTGCATGTAGGCACAAACATTACTGTACCCGACATACAGAGGCCAGATTTTACAGTGTGGCTTCTGATTTTAAAAATGCTCCAGATCGTTCTATTCGCTCTGGTTCTTTGTTGGCCGGTGACGTAGAGTTCGTGCATGATATGGACGGTGTTCCTTGCTTGAAAGTACAGTTTTTTGAGTGTCAGTAGGACATCATAATAAATGTCTTCAAATCTGGCATTTTGAAATATATTTAACTATACAATAAAATGTTGTTCTACATTTTCCGTGTGTCTAATTATTCTATATACCTTGAACAAGAAGCTCCAAAATGAAACGAAAAAGACGGTGAACACTAATCTTATGGGAGTTAGTGTTGCTGATAAAAGTACATGTATTTCCTCATTGTCCATAAAAACTCAGCCAAGGTTAACCACCCACCCCTTCCAAGAAGGGCAGGCAGGATCTTTATTGAGAGGATTTTGCTCGCTGAACAACCAGCTTCTCTGTTAACGCCCAGAGTCTGTGTTCACCTCACTAGGATTTGAGCCAGTTCATACCAAATGTGGGATGCTAACTTCCCTATTAGAGCTCATCCCCAACGCATATCCTTGACTGTACTGAATATCTGATATGCGAAGCCGGCGTACGTTGAAAGCACCTGAAATGTCACGTTTGAACGGGTTAGCGTGTACACGATTGGTCGGTGTGGTTGGTTTAGCATACGCGAAACTACTGAAGTTCATTTTTTAGGCCATTAAATGCTGTGTGATTCTCTCCCACACTGTTTCTCGCTCCGTTCTTTAACGCCCATAGAAGCAGCACTTTAAAGGCTGTCCGTCTGTAGCTCCGCTTAGTGTTTAACCTAATCTAATGCATCTCTTAAGCTTAACCTCTCAGAGAGATAGCCCATAAGAGGCAAGTTTCAGTCACGCGGTTAGCCAGGACAAAACAGGAGTATGACCAACACCGTGATCCGGTGCAAAAAGCCCATTATTCTCCCTACAGCCTACATGTGCTCACTCGTCCAGTGGCCTAACTAGGGTCGCCGGGTTGGCGCGAGAGGCACGTGCTCTCGGTATTGGCGCACTGGTAGTTTTTTTCTTCCCAAAGGCTGACGCATCCGTGCTTCCGTCTTACGATCCGTACTTGAGGGCTTGTCTGTTTTCGGTATATTGTAGACAAGCCCTTTGAATTGGGCCTTCCAACATCCGCTGCTTTGGTCCGTGCGTAAGTGGACCCTACTTTGACGGAACAGCCACAGTGCAATCGCATGAGACAGGGGTGGTGGGTCCTAAGGCCGTCTGTCATTGCCGCCTATGCACAATCGCTATCGCGAGCCCAGTCATATCAGCTGTGCCATGGTGACCACGGTAAAAAAACACTGGAGGGTTTGCAAATGCGGTCAGAAAATGGCAGAGTTACACTGTGGTGTGACTTGAGAAGACTTCAGTCACAACCTCCACCTAACGAAAACAGCTTACGAAGGGCTGTTTGGCTCATTTTGGCATCACATTTTGCGGTCAACGCGACCTATCGATTGATGGGAAAAGATACGGGGGATTGATTCAGGTCACGTGGTCCAGTCGACCGGCCATTTCGTTGCCCAGGTAGTTTCTTCAGAAGTGTCCAACTGTATCTAGACGAGAGTGGTGTGATTTCACCTTGCCAAAGAGAATTTCGTGTGCATATACCTCACAGTTGGGTAATGTTACCGGTTTACAGCTAAGGTGAATGAAGCCCCCCCTGTAGTCTTAGCTGGGGCACGTGATACTTACCCCACCCCTTTCAGGCTGAGGATACCTCTTCTGGACGGAGTTATTTGAGGTGTGATCGGTTTTGATTCCTTAAATCGAAATCAAGTAGGACTACTGATGAGCAAGCAGACCTTTCTTCATTGTTCTATGCAGTGTTGTTCCCGTTCAACTTACCCAATCTTGTGAACCGCCACATGTTTGGGAGCCGCAGTTACTAATATCGGCTTCATCACTCTGTATGTTTCTTCCCCACTCTTCCTGTGTGGCTCTGTTTTGACTACATGTTTCTAGACGGACGAAGATGATGTAGCCGGCAGTCGAACCTGGACGACAAGGATGGAATCCGCTACCCACTTGGCCAGATGCCACATGACCAAGTTCGTTCCACTCAGCATACGATACTCTGTCCATCGTTACCTCGTCCCTGACTGTAGCACATCTTGCCCACACTCTGAAGCGTGACATTGCGAGATATGACGCACACTTGCCGCCCATTTATTCTCTGAACCCGTTCTGTCAGTTTGGTGTGTTTACCTTCATCAGTGGCCGCTTGCTTGTTTCTCCCTTAATAGTCTGACAGCTGTTGTGGTCCTGTTCTCTCTTCCGTTTTTCGTGCAAACCTTTCTGATGTTACGAAATTCGGATTAAATGTACAGGCCTATCACCCCGTTTCCCCTGAAACGTACGAACGCCGCGTTGACTTAACTACTACTTATAAGGCCGACGAGAACGCCGGAAAGCAGCAATGAAACATGCTTCGATATCTTGAATACCTTTCAGATGAAACACGAAACGGCCTATGTACAGCACATTCAACTACAGAGAGTAAACAAGGGATTCAGGTGAATTTCAGCTTGACCTCCCAACACCATGTTACTTCGCAAATTAATATTTATCCATTAAGGCCCTCTACAACCCTCCCAACCACTGCAGTTTGCCACAAACTTGTCGTGTAATGTCACAGTCCTGTTTTCTGTATCAATCCTGCTACGCAAATCTTCCACACTCATGACTCCAACTGACCAGTCCGCTCAGCAAAGATGTCCCTACAGCGCTCCCTGTAACTTCGAATCTGTGTGAGGACGAAAGGCAGCTCTGTAGAATTCGTCATACTTCCTCCTATTATATAGTCAGTACAAAAAAATAAGATAAAGCCGTTATTCATCTGTGTGCTATTCACTGACCAAACTCTTGGGAACACTCATTCACCATTGAGTGCCCTAAAATCAGCGCCTGGCGGATGCATGTAAAGGCGCTGCCTTCTTGTCCACGCGGACTGAAAGTGATTCCATTCCGTTTCTTGTCTACTATTCACAGTCAGTTTACTCCGGTTTAAAGACTGTGTGGTGTTTATTGAGGGGATAATTACGACCATGGTGACTTGTACAGGAATTAGCATACACATTCCGAACCAGATGTTGCATCAGACAATTGGACAATTTAACGACTCTAGGTGCAACAGTGATGCCTCAAGGAACCCTAAAAATCCTCTGCAGTATTTTAAAGTATTAGTGCTCACTGGTGTGGTTAAAGCCGTGCTGATTCTATTTAACCTTCGTGTTTTTATTTCAGCCGTTTTGTGCCCACAGACTGATTAATCGTCGGTTGCCGTCGTTACTCTCTCTAGAACCTGACAGGTGGAAGTGCAGAATGGAGTGTTCATTCAGAGCGTCGCCAGGTTCCTGAACATTATTCATCTTCCCGTGTACAGTTTAACTGGCTGGAAATACTGTATTTGTAGCCAGGTAGACATGAACTTATATCAGGAAAATTGATTGTCTGATAAATCTATGGCTGGATTATATGATTCACCACCGGTTTTTTTGCCGGTGTTCAGTCAGCTAGAACAACGCGTTGTGAAATGAAGGGTAGATCGATGGGGAAAACGTGTTGTTCGCGTTTCACATTCCTGATTTGTTATTTCTGTTCCTAATTGACAGAATGTCTCCGGACTTTACGGTTCGTCTGCTCTTTATCAAAATGGATGGACGTGTAGTGTAGTTTGGGCTAAGAATAACCAAAACATATTGTCGACAACTAAAGTGTATCGGTCTTTCCACTGTCGTTAATGTATGGGGATATTTTTCTGGTCGGTGTCGTTTTGGGAGGAATTTTTTTACTCAGTATTTGTCCCTGGGCTCGAGATTGCTCAGTGGATAAAACGCGCAAACTTGCTGACCGGAAAGTTATCGGTTCGAACCCAACCCCGGCATCTCGGCTGCTCCTGTTTAGGCTTGGGCAGCTTGACAGTATCTCAGCCATCGTGCTTCCTTCTAGTGCCATGGCAGCAAGGCACCGAAAGGGTAGTACTGCTGAACGACTGCTATTTGATTGGTGATGCATAACTTGGTATATGTTGAAGACCAACCATCTATCTAACCATCATCTCAAGCTTACTGCACGGTGGAATAGAATGGATAATTTGCTTCAGAAGCGCACGTTTTTTGCACCGTTAGGCATTAATTAACGTCGTTTTTGTAACCCACAGAGGCGGTTCACATAATCTAATTAGATGGCGAGCAAAGTAGAACCACATGGATGTCGTTTTTCTTCATTTGGGTTGCTTAGGTGAGAAATTTAGAATCAGTTGACGTTAAAATTTCGAAGGACCCCCAATGATCCAGTGGTTTATTTTACTCTGTTCGAATCTAATTTTCATCTAAATGATTCTACAAAAACGATTTTTTTTCATGTCGTTAGCCTGTGTATAAAAGTAATTTTAAGTGGGAGAAACTGCAGAGACTTCGAAGAGCTCGTTGTGACCTCCTGAAAAAGGCTTCGCGGTCACCTGAGTGTCGCGGGCCTGGAGCTCGCAATCACTGGTCTAGGTTGAAGAAAGTTGTGAATGGCCGACGTAAATCAAGCAGGTTTTCTGGTATGACGTTCCAGACTGCCTAATATGGAAGGGCCAAAAGGCGAGTAATAAGAATCACCGAGTGGAGCGGAACCACTCAGCCGGCAATATGCGAATCGTAGCGAAAGATAGGTGGTATACCACAATTGATGATAACATCGCCCTTTCATTGATGGAAACGAAACGAACCAACATCAGTGAGAAATCTCCTGGTGATAAACGACAGTAGTTATAGACGTAATACACTACTCATAAGGTTGTTGAAAACTCCTCGACAGCCCACGACCTGTTTCGCCCTTCTCGGAGCTCATCAGCTAGGTGTACTCCCCAACTTTCCGCCAGGCAAGAAATTAGCGAAATACACTCATTTGCATATCAGTTTGGTTTTGAACCACATGAAACCCGGTTTAAAAACATCATAAACAAGAGATTCAGTTGAGTTCCAGGTTGGTCTCCCATCAAAACCAAATTGTGTGCAAATGAGTGTATTTCGCTAACGGCAGTTAGACTTCATCAGGGGGTCGCAGTTCCAGGTAGTCGAACAAAAAAACAGATTTGGGGAAAAACCTCACAAGTCGGCCGACTCTTGTTTCAATACGGTAGCCAAAACATACAGCTTAGTTTCCAAATGATCAGTTGCGCAAAACAGTAAACATCAAAGCCTAACAGCTTTAAGAAGCTTGTCAAATTCGGACTGAAAGGCGGGCGTACCCAGATAAAGCAACTAGGATATATAAATTTAAATTTTTGCGCTCATGTTTGATAACTTTATTAATAAAGCTCTATTGACGAATATGGAGCAACTGTCAATAAAGGTCCAGGATTTGCTCATTGGTTGATGTCTGAGAAGCGAAAGCTGTAGGCTGACTCACCCGATCGATCGATCTAGACGAGCAGTTAAACAGCTAACATTCACTGGTGCCCACAAAAACTCTGGGCATGATTCGAGTAGAAGTGTGAAACCATTCAAGAGTCATCGTTTTCATGCTTGCAAGTCAAACTAGCTCAAATCGACCAGCTCTGGTACCAAAACAAGTGAAGGTGGTTGGCGTTCATCAACAGTAGTTTATCTGACTACTTACGGGGGGGGGGGCAGTCGAAGGTAAACTGATTTCGAACCAACCGCCCAGACTGCCAAAACATTCAGGTCGATGCTGGTAATTCGCGGATAACTCACAAATTTGTGAACTTTGCGTACGTCGCTCAGAAACGAAACGGCATTATGGGTAACTCGGTGGCCATAACAACGACTCACTTAAGAACTGCCATTCACGCAACAGTGCGTAGATCCCCACTATAGTCATTTGAGATGCAAAAAGTTCTACACCTTCTCCGATGCAGCAGTCGTTTGGTTAACAGCAAAGGAGTAGCAATCGATTCGAACTTTTCTGTTTTTATTTGCTATCGGTATTTCATACCCTCAGCCCCACCATGTTTTGTAATCCTGTCATCTGACATTCAAACGTGGTAAACTCATTGCCATTCCATCTACTTCTGGTATCCATGCTTGGGTTGGATGAAGGGTACTTCTGAGTGCTACATGAAATTTGTCCGATAGCTGAAGCAGTCATTTTCTGAAATACAGTCTTGCCCTGCTTATTTGGATTTCATATAATGCGCAAAATAACTATAAGACCACTCGATTTTGCAATAAATCGGTTGGTTTGCAAGATTTATTCAGACTTTGATGCCTGTGTTTATTTTGTTCGTGAATATCTTACACAAAAACCAGTGATAGCAGGAAGGTGACATACGATGCACGGAATGAGTTTTAGGATTATTTCAAGATAACTTTATATCATCCGGGCTCCATCCAAGTTAGTAGGATGCGTAAATTTTTCTCTTTACACCTATTTATCAAACCGATCACGTGCAGAATCGCTTCGACTCCTTAATTAGTTGAACTAATGCTGCACCACTTTGTCGTTGTTCATTGATAACCACTTTTCTTCTTTTACTCAACTTCCACCGCAGCTGTCCTTCACAGTTTGATCGAAGTCCTGATGAGTCTTATACCTTGCTGAGTACCGTACACTTTTTCGCACAGCCCTTGGGCTAGAATAGACACAACTCGCTGATAGAAGGCTATCTGGGGTTGCACGGTTAAGAGTCGAGGGCTAGTGCTACTGAGCATTAGTCACAGGGTGAAAGCACGGGATGAACGAATGAAAGTACGGTGGCTTTATAACTATTTCGTACCCACGTCTGACTATTCCGCTCCCATAATGTAGTTTATATTCCGAATTAGTTGGATTTTTCCTTGTCGGATAGGAAAGTTACTTCTTGTAAACTGGCTGAGCTATTGCAGAGAAACTGATGTCCGTGTGGTTGTTTCATGCAACATGGTTTGAGATCAGCCCTGTGTAGTCTATTGTTGCCTGACTTATATCCAGCACCAATATGTATAAGAAGGATAGGGATTTTCAAATAACGTTTATTTTACGTGTATATAAAATGGGATGTCATTAGCTTGTTGAATTCAGTGGCACGGATGTATTCAGTCATTACCGTCCATCTTGTGTGAGCTGAGAGATACAACTCGGTCACTTGTTATAACGGTTTATGGAAGTCACTAAGGCCGAACGTTCACTTGTCTTATAAGTTTCAGGTAAGCAGTGCAACTGTCTTGAAAGAGAAACAGTGGAAAAGTGACAGATGCCAGTCATTGTGTGGCCGTTCATTCCGATATGATTGCATAGGTCAGTGGATGTTCCACAAGCTGATGTGGGATGTGGAAATGTCTTGTGACAGAAATAAGCAGGTTCACAATTTTTGCGTTTCACAGTACAATCTTGGATAGTTTTGTAGCCCCCTTCATTTGGGACCAATGAAGACACCAAGGCGTGCGCGGCTCCTGCTAAACTGAAAGGCCATATTGTACACAATGTGGACTGGGTTGGCTTTATATGTGTGGGGAACCAATCCTGTGTTTCCGATGACTCATCCTGTTCTGGCGTGGCAGGTAGGCCAACAGCGTCCGATGAAGAACAACACTGAGGCGTTTTTTCTCGTTGACGATGATTCTTGAACCAGTTGCTGACCTGAAATTAAGGATGATCGTTTGGGTTATCAATGCTAAAAATAGTGACAACCGACTGTCCAGATAAGTTGCATAGCTTAAGGGGCAGGTAACCATTGATAGTAGGATGATGAGAAAGCTTCGTGAACAAGGAACAATCAGGTTTGTCCAACAGGGCTTCGTCTAATAGTGGCAGTATGCAGTAAGAGACAGACTGAGGGGCTAACAACAACAACAACAACAACAACAACAACAACAACAACAACAACAACAACAACAACAACAACAACAACAACAACAACAACAACAACAATGATAATATCTGTATTTAGTGGCAGTATGCAGTAAGAGACAGACTAAGGGGCTAACAACAACAACAACAACAACAACAACAACAACAACAACAACAACAACAACAACAACAACAACAACAACAACAACAACAACAACAACAGCGACAACAGCAACGACAACAACAACAACAACAATGATAATATCTGTATTTGATGAAGTAATTTTAAAACACTGCACTTTTAGTGCTTTTTGTACGTCGAAATATGTCCAACTTGGGTTCAAGTAAAAATGAGGTTGACGGGAACTCGGTGACCGCGCCTACCTAATGAGTCTGAAGTCGAAGGGCGAAACCGGTTGTGGGATGCTGTCAAACAGTATTCAGTAACCTTGGGAGCAGTTTCCTTTATGAAAACATACTACACTCTCTCGAATATCGTACCAACTGAGCCATGAGGCGACCTTTGTGCAGCACGTTCAGTTGAACAAGAACATCGCAAACGAGAGATTCAGCTGGGATTTATATGTCTCCCATGAAAACCAAATCGGTATGCAAATGAGTGTATTTGTCGAAGATAATGTGTTCATTTCCTATCCCGAAGATGAGAAACTTCGGCTCCTGTTGACACTGTGGTGCACAAAGCTGAGGATTCACAGTAAGAACAAAACAGATGTAAACGACTTCCCGACCATTCAGTATGGACTGACCTTGCTCTGCTCAATAAGACCCTAAACATTAAACGTCGAAGATATTTTCATTACTTTCAAAGTGTGCGGCAGCTGGTACTGAGATGACCTAACTTGATGATCAACACTTGTTGTAGCGGGTCACAATCCTGTAGCACATTGCTACCGAAATCTCGAAAACCTTATGGTTAGTGTCTTATATCAAGAAAATATACAGCCATATCTCGAATGTTTTGCAATCTAAAACATGAGATGACCCTTTTGCAGCTCATTCAACCAGAGAATACCATAAATAGGAGATTCATTTGAGAGTGTGGTTAACACTAAGGTAATTTGCAGATGAGTGCACCTCACCAACATCCGTCGTTTTTACGCACTTCTTGCACATTTTATCCATATTTACTGTTTTAAGTACTCAGCAGTAATTTAACACCTGATAACCAAATCTGCTGATTGCTTCCTAATCGGAATTATGGTTAAGATAAACCATTTGTTGTTACTTTCACGTCACTCTCGTATGAACAGTCCTCCTTTTGTCCAGATGCGATTATTTTGATGAGTGCACGCCGAAGCGGGGAAGCGCTGGACTCTTCATACAAGAGTGATGTGAGTGTGAATCCTATAAATCCCGCAAACACCTTGAACCAAATAAAAAACTCTTCAGCGGGCTTCAAGCGTTCGTGGCCCTATCTGGTTGGGAAGTTTTGATAGGCGGGTCAACCCAACCGGTCGACACAACCAGGACAGTTTGTGGGTAGACGTTCGAGCCTTCGGACAAACCAGTCACATCGTTCAAGCATGGACACGCTCACCTGTTCAAACACGACAATTCAGGTGCGCTGTTGGAGTATATTAACATGATTGCCTTGCGTGTCGGATGTCTGGGGTTCAAACCCCTTACACGGTCAAGGATATCCTCTACTGATGAGCTCTAGTAGGAGCGAAATTCGACTCAGGTGCTTCCCTCCCTTTGTTGGACCCAGTTGAATAAGTGTGCCAAGATGTGTCTTCAGCTATGTTCCATTCGTGACAATATAGCACAATTTCTTTAAGAGAATCACACATTTTTTTTGTTTTTGGACTTCACACAGCTTGACTTTCACAAAACGGCTGGTGCCGTGTGAAAATGGTGGACAGCTGCGTAAGCCGTTCATATATAGTCTGAGTCAGTCCTGTGTCACTGTTTACAAGTGAAAAAAGATGAGATGATGAGACAGATAATCTCCTGATATTTGCAAGTCAATAAGAACCTAGTTAAGGTTCACAACATGGTAGTCTGTTATATCTGCTGATTCGCCAATCTGTTGTATCTGAATGCTGTTCCCGCTCCAGTGCCTAGTGCCGGAAAAAGACTCGCCGATAAGGAACACAACAGCTTTATTGCGAACAAGCGAGTGCGAGAGCGTGAGTGCGTGTGAGTGCGAAAATACAGCGGCCTCAAGCTATTTTATTGGAGGGACACTGTCTAACCTTGATCCAGGGCTGACTAACGCTGTCTGGCTTTGATACAAAGCTGTGACGCGCTGCATATTGAGGGAGCGTTGTCTGTCTGGTCAGCATCTAGTGGAGTTGAGAGTCTCAGTAGATTTCGGGTATTCAGTGGTTACTTTCAGGAATCTGACCTTCCTGATATAGTCTATCTCTGGAAGGATGTTTTGGACGACATCTATGTAACGGTCTTATGAGCTTGCGACGGGACCACAAATGGTACGTTCAAGTTTTTCCGACTAAAGTCCGTCGCATCAGAAATACTTCATTGTAGCGAGGTGACAAACCGGAAAGTGCGTCGAAAACTAGAAATATCATCGTATCAGACATGGTCGCATGGACATACTGCAGAGTGAGGAGTGGACTAACGGAATAAAAAGGTGTCAAATGATAAATAGTTTGATTGAGGAAAATGTTGGATTTGCTGCGTGGGTGTTGGAAAAGTCGAATAAATGTGGGAAACATTAGTGATGGTGTTTGGAATAGTAGATAGTGGCTGGATGTTTTTTAACCTAAGCCACGTCCGGATTTCTATAGACCCAAATAGAACAAAGGGGGGACAGAAAGTAACAAAACCAAGGTCGAACCTGTGTATTCGACCTAAGCATATCTGTCCAACCGCTTGCGTTGAAAGCTGGGTACAACCCGGGGAGAAACTTAGTGATTTTTATAGTCACTCCTGTCACAATCAAGAATAGGATATCTATCCAACTTACTGCCCCCAAACAGGGCCTTTGTGTGGAATTACTTAGAAAGAATTCAACACTGCCTCTTTAAATGAGCTTTAACACAATGCCTAACCTCCCAGCGAGTGGCAGTTTGATCAGACTTGCTCTTTTTGACTCGTGTCCTTTGACTTTCTCCATGTTCCCCCATGGGCCTTATTATTTCGGATTGAAAGCCGTATCAGCACCCAAGCATAGTACCACGGCATACGTTATCTTGATTTTGTGCTAAAGAAATTTTCGGCCATGAAATCCACCCTGCTGTGTATCACCACCTTTACTGCGTACAAGGCAACCTACTGAATAGGGGCCAGATTATAGCGTAACTCGTTTTAAGAAGGAGGTTAAACCACAAGACCGCATTTCGCATGTTTCTTGTGTTTCTCATCTGGTTACCAGTGATTTGGGATTGTCACAACCTAGCCTGCGATCCTCATCCGACCTTCAAATTCCCTCCTTAAAGCCGGATGTGGCATGTTTTTGCGGCTGTTATGCGCAATCAAATACCACCGTTCCCGACTACCTCTTTTCCTGATCCATAACGAGGTTTGTTTTACTGTTCATCTGGGATCTACGGATGTTTGTAGAGTAGTGTACTAATGCTACACCCTTCTCACATGGTGTATGCAGTTCACAAACTCAGGCAGATTAATTCGTATGCATTGTCTGTTGTATCTTGTTTTGGTCGTGGCTTCAACAAAACGCGAGATCAAACTAACCACTTCAATTGCTATCCAAAAAAGAGGTCAACGAAACAATATTTTATGCAGAATGGCACACGAAAAGCGCCATTGTAGCACCGCCTTGAAACTAGGACCTGAGTACGTCGGGGGGTTTTCTGACTACTGACAAATCACCAGTAGTAAAAAAACAGTGTTCAACCACGCAGGCAGTCGACCTGTATCGAAAATCCACCCGCTCTCTTTGCGCATTCCAAAAGAGACAAATGACCGTTCCATTCGTACTACTCCTAAAGAGGAAGTCCGGAATTTTTACATGTTCATACGAATCTCACAGGAGGAGAATGCTTCGCCATGTTTGAGTCTTTCCAATCAGCCACTGATTTGGAGAAAAATTTGATTCATTGACAGGTGTCGAAGACAGCGCGGTTTTGCACGACACTCCTGATTAATTTCACTGTGTCTCATCAAGCTCGCCCCACAAATGACAATAATAGATAAATTTAGGAATGAGAAGACACTACGTCAATGGCCCGGGGTGGTACTGTTTGATAAAAGCGATGGAGTTGACACTAAACGGCGTCACAAAGTTCCAGAATGTTAGAGAAGTAAATCTGCCATGGGCTACACCACTTCGAAAAGATAACCTAATGAGTAAATTGGCTGCTAGATTGCAAAACCCGAGAGGCAGTCAGCCGCCAAATCCTAGTGGGCTCCCATAGCTGTACAAACCGGTTCCCATGTCTCACTCGCCATAACACAAGCTGGTAAGATCCCTAGTGGAAGTATTGAAACTAGTTTGTCCAGCAGCACACTCTAGGGAAGTTCCCACTTGTTGGAAGAACCAAGAAACTTAATCAATGCAGGTCAACACATATCTAGCATGGATATCAACAACGTGATACTCCATGGACTGGTTAACTTCTTTTGTGACTGTGGTAATCAAAAGTTTCGACACCTGGGTAAACCGCTTGCGGAAGTCAAACGAGTGACCTTGTTATGCATGGATAATACTGCACACTAATTTCAAGATACCTGTTATACCCAAACTGATGAGTTTGTAGTGAGAAGTTCGCCGGTCTCTATATCAGATGATATTTTCCTGATAGGCTTTAAGCAGATAGTCGAAGATGTGATTCGCTCATCGACTCTTTGTAAGCGCTACGCGGACGACATTCTGGTCAGCAAGAAGTTACCGGAGGAGCCTCAAAGCATTTTCGAGCTGCTAACTTCTCGGCATGCTGACATCAAGCTCCGTTTGGAAAACGAAAGTATCCCTCTCCTTGATATTCTGATGCAACGTAGGGTCGATGGAACCATTCAAAGGGTCGGTATATTGCAAGCGCACTTGGACAGGACATCCTGCGCTTCGCCTACATCGTGTCCCTGTGATATAAGCGTGTCCTGATCAAGACACTGCATCACTGAGCTCGACAGAGATGTGCATTATTGAGATACTTCAATAACTCAGTGCTCTTAAACGTACGACTTAAACGGCCCCCTGCAGGTGCTCATTAAGGAAGGCAGCGTGCAGGCATCCAAGTTGAAGGGTATCAGCACTGTCCCCAGACTTGGCGTTCTCATTAAGCTGCCAACGCTTGAATAGGACGACTTCAGCGAGATCATGTAACGTCGAAACTTTCAGAGTCAAAACACAGCGTAGCGTGTCAAGTGCAGCGTCATTTGGGTCCGCCATCATGTCCTTTGATTGGTATGTCCCTAAGATCAGTTGGCAGCCAGATGCGACCAGCGTGTGTGGGTGTGTTAGCTCTGCGTGCGTGTACGCGTGAATGTGTGTACTTTGATTAGATTGCGCATCTTTTATTGTGCTGGCTGTGATGCGTCATTGTTAATATCTCTGCTTGACTTCCGGCTACTATGCCTACTAAGGTGTGCAGTGAGTCCAATCCAGATAG
This sequence comes from Opisthorchis felineus, assembly GCA_004794785.1. Lineage (NCBI taxonomy): Eukaryota > Metazoa > Platyhelminthes > Trematoda > Opisthorchiida > Opisthorchiidae > Opisthorchis > Opisthorchis felineus. The sequence goes on along the minus strand of SJOL01006425.1, from coordinate 202,330 downwards.
ACGAGATGCTGGCGCCATCACTACGAATGATGCAGTTCGGCTGTGTTGATCTCTAGGACTTCAGCGCGCGTCCGTTTCACGTGTGACTTGAATCCTGACAGGAGTATACGTGTACCATCGAAGTTGCTTTGATGGCTTGACTCAAGTGTGCGGAGTACAATGACTGAGCCGCGTTCAAGTTTTTTTTTTTAACTCGATTGGGTTTCGTGGAGGAAAACGCGCGTGCCGTTTGTGCTCCGTGATTCGCACATGCAGTTGCCTGGCTGTCTGGCCTATGTATTTGGCCGGACATACTGCACAGGGAATTCGGTAGACACAATGTTTGCGGTGTCTCTGTTCGATAGGGCCCTTACGAGGCGTCGTTGTAAGGTGTCGTCAATTCGGAATAAAGTTTTACTATCAGAATTCCAAAGGATCTTTCGAATGGCGTCTAAAATATCATTTCCATGGGATATTCCCACGGTGACCACCGGATTTTCGTCTCCCTACCTCACCGTTCCGGGTAGGGTTCTCTCCAGTTGTTGGGTTATGAGCCTTGTGGCGTATTTATTTTGCCGTAAAACCCTACTGGGTCGCTACCACTAAGCAGGCAGTCCGGTCTTTGATCACAGGACAAATTGTGTGTCAGTGCCAACAATGAAATTCCCATTGCCGCCACCCGCCAAATCCAACGTTCTCTAACGAATCAGGTGTAGATGCACAGCTGTCTACCTAGGCAGAATGGAATGACAATTAGACGGAGGGTGGGGGAGAATTTGCCGTTGGGGTTACGATAATAGTTGGACCCATCAGTTACATCAGTACAACATCAAAGTCAACCAGGACCATAGACTAAGTTGTCAACCTTGTCAACTGCCCTTTGTCTGAATGAGAGCAAGCGTACAACGATCCAGTGACTGCATTTCGATATCGTGTTCGTCGCAGCAAATAGAAGAGTTTTGAAGTTTGATGAGACCATTGCTATTCGTAAGTGGAACCCGGATCTGTGTAAGCGGGAACAGCTTTTCGCCTCATGGGCATTATCGTGGTAACCTGGATGTTTTTCTTTTAGTGTATTTATTATTATAGTGTGTAATACGCGCCTGATGAGACAGCAAAATAAATTCGGACCATCGTGCAAAACTGCGCTGCTTTCTTCCATTATGAAGCTTGTTTCGGGAAAAAGCTGTTTTACGTTGCAGGTCCTTCATGAAAGAAAACCTTCATCAGTCCGTGGAAGTATGGGCACTAGTGTGTACTCATGCTCAGAGCACAGAAGATTGCATCGACCGTGTTTGAACCCAGCTGTTGGGGACGCATATGCGTCCATAATGCCTAGATGGTAGCGTCATCGCAAAATTTGTCAGCTCATACACTCATTAAATTTAGTTAGTATGGAGCACAGCTGACTGGACCGTCTATCACCATATGGCTAAATCACGCGGTATGCTAGACTGGTTTCCTAGACTTGATATCTGAACTAGGGCACAGTATATCTGTAAAGAATGACTACATGTTGAATGGAATTGCTGGAGATAATAGAAGCAGAACACTCTATTGTTGCATACCTGAGTACAGGACAGTCCTGTAGCCTTTGCCAGCGTATACTTCTCTTCCGGATTTGGGTATTTGTTTTCGAGAAAGTACTGCTGTAGAATATGCCGAACACTCTGTTTGAAGCAGTAAACAGTCTCCTCCCCATCCCAAATTGTCCTCGGCAACGGATGACGTCGACGAAGCCTATATTTGTCCACAGCACCCAACTTTTTACCTCTTCTGCGTTCAGTTTGAGCGTAGTGCGTCTGATACCACAGTTGTTGCAGCAGAGGTTGATGCCACGTACTGAACTGAATGTGTCTGAGAATGTGAAGGACTGTTTCGTAGTTGGAATTTTCGAAAGCCACAAAACATACAGCTTTCAGAATTGACTGATCGGCAGCGGTGGGTTCGTCATGGTGTTTAGACGTCGAAAGAAATGGCCAGTCAGCTGGAAAGGACTGCAGGAACTGTTCCAGTTTCAGGATATTGTTTTCTCGAAGAAGAACCTCGCAGATACAGGCAACCTGGTGCATTGGAACAAAATAATAATGGGAAGATCAACATTCACGCCAGTTTCTTATTCCCCCTCTGCACAAATCGGTTGGTGGGAGGGCGGTCTTATAGTCAACACTGTTTATCTGTATACTTTTTCGTATCTAACCCTAAAAGTTCTCACTTTCTTCAATACCCAGAGCCGGCTTTGCACACCTGAATCCCTGAACCAAATGATCAAATTCTCTTGTAAGTCTATAAATGTTGTGTCCCGCAGACGTGGTTTTCAAAGTCTTCAGGGGTAATTTATGGTAAGCTTACGGCACCACCTACTATTCCGCTCGCTGAACCGTCCTTTTACTGCGCAGAATGAGTAAACATACTTCAGTCTATCAAACGGCATTCCTCCTCAGTGTGTGTCTACCTATACCGGAGATCATGGGAACCAAAAATCAGATTATATGCTTAAGATGCCCCTTCCCACTAAGGGATTCAAATCGGTTGGTCTTGCACACCAGCTGACAGGATCGCCTTGACCAAGCGGGGATTTCGTAACATCTGAACCAACCAACGCCGTACAAGGAGCGTAAAATGCAAAAATTCACCGTATAATTCTGTATATTGGGGCAGCTCGTTCTCACTGGGTTCCGAGCGATCTTTCAACATTATTTCAGGACTAGGGTCTAGACGTCAAAACGTAAAAATGTGCACAAGTTGCCTGTAAACTCTTCTTGATAAAGTATGGGTAGACGAATTCTTCTCATATGTCCAGATCTGCATAACCAATTAGATTTCACCTTAAAAGTGAGAGTTCAAAATACTTCCGGGGTTGGTTCTTGTCTAATTGATTCAACCGCTCTGGTAGGAAGAAGTTTTAGCGGACTGTGTGTATCAACTTCTCCCCTCATTACTATGCCGAGAGCTGAACGCCCTACGTGCTTCCGCATAAGCATGTCCTGGATGGCACAAAAAACGTTCTTTTGATTGTCTGAATCCTTTGCACTCTAATGCTAACGTTGAATTCGAGGTAACCGGGTTGCAGCCTGAAACAAAAACAGTTTCAACTTGCCTGTGACATTTATTGGACCAGTTCTGTCTCAGTTAATTCTTTTGAAACCAGCCCTTTTAGAAATTTGTTGATACGCTTCCTTGTGGTGTCTACATCAACTTTATAGCTTCACCCACCCATATTTTAAACTTCCTAGCTTTCCGAATCACGATGATCCATTGAAAATCACCATCTCTGACCGATACGATGAACATCGGCAATGAAATCAACCACACACTCAACAAGCGCTCGTCATTGGACTCAGTGTATGTGCCCGTTTCACGCCTCCACTCTAAAGTCCCCACCAAGCGGAACAGATACCGTTATCATGGACATTTCACCGAAAAGTCAAAGACAGTTTGAAGAAAGCAACACAGTCCCGAGGTTAGCTAGACCGCCCATTCGTTCCTTCCAGGGGAGGTGTTTTGGGCCTATTACCACCGCCCTCCATGGTGTTGAGAAGGGGGGCGTGGGACAAGAAGGCGCTTGACAAAAAGCTGATAAATTACTTCGGCACCGACACGAACGCAACAGTTTACGGAAGCTAAACCACTGTAACATCTTGGAGAAAAATCCCATACAGTCTTTGAGCTATGAGGTATGCTGAATGATATCATCAGAGAATCCGCAGCAGCAGTCTACTTCACAATTGGGTTTCCCAATAATCCTTCGTCATTTCTGGAAGCTAAGCGTCTGAACAGAGTAAACGTCAAGGATGGAAATTGTGATTTCATTATCTAAGGGAACTAGGATACTTTCTATGGGGTATGCGGGACAGAATATCGGGATTCTGCAAACGCCATGTGACCATTACATGTTAGCGGGTGACACTAAAAATGCTGTCTAACAGTGGATTTATTTTTATTGCACGGCCTGCATTCAGTCAATCCAGTACTCCAGAGGAACCATGTTGCCAAAGCCTCTGTTTGCCGCAACACCCGCTAGTACACAAGAAAAGGATCCCAAACTACCAAGAGCATCAACCGACCACTTTCACCTAGCGGTGGACGCTGCACCATCGTTTACTTGCTTGTGCAACGTCTTTTCGCTCGAGGATTTCTCACCTACCTTTAAGACTGCAGTAAGTCTGAGCAAGTTCGCTTGCCTGACCTCACCTTCACCACTCAGGGGTATACGACTTTCTTGCTTGAATATATATATATATATATATATATATATATATCAGTGTAAACAGCTACGCATTCGAATAATCGCCAGAGACTAGGACAGTCCATATTTATTATCAAAGTCCTCAAAAAGAGTTTGTTATTCTCTTTTGCTGGGTAGATGTAGTGAAACCCTAATCAACTTCCTTTTTTGCGGTTCTCTTTCTTCCATTACGACCTTGGAGTGTACATTGACAGGCTTGGTGGTTGGCCATGATAGCAAAAGACTATTAGTTATCAAGTGATTCAGGATGATCACCATGATGGGGTGATTAGTGTTCATTTTTATTGTCACACCTTGAACCTACCCCTTAATTTGCAGTCCAGATTGTCATCGTAGCAACCAAGAAATGTTGTCAGCATGATGTCGAATCGTAAAAGCACCCTGCACAAGTTGTGGGTGCAACCCCCACCCACCTAAACGTCAGTTGTTAATGGTTTTTCGCACATCTTTCTAACTCACGCCAAGTTGTTTGAACGGCCGATCTTCAGTTCTTTTGTTGATCGAAACACGCTGTCACAAGGTAGTAACTAAAAACGGCGGTCACTCACCTTCCATATTCATCACTAAAACCAAATGTAGCAACCAGTGTAAACTGAAGTTGACGATCTTTCCAGAACAGATTTTTACTCGAAATGTTAGGAACTCTAATCAGATCATAAAGGCTCTTTTGTACCAAATGTTCTCGTCGTTGATTGAGCTGAATGACAGTTCGACCTTGGGACAAACGTAAAAGTTGTCTCTGCTTGGACGATGCGCGGTCGCTCGTACCTTGACCAGCCTCAGATAAACAACAGAGCGCACGGGTTTGTTGCACACTTTCAGGTGATCTAATTTCCTCTACCATTTACTCGAAAATATAAAAAGCAGGATGGACTTGGTCTGTCTGAGGTTTCGCAACGAGCTCGCCATAGCGCTGTATAGTGCATCATCAAGTCGCACCAGGGTTGCCCTCCAAAACGCACTTAGAAAAACGGAGGCGAAGGTTGTTCGAACACTGTAATCTTACTTTGTCCTTTTTTCAACCAATCATCCCTCTGCTGACAATTCCAGCTTTTGACTGATAAACGCTCATTGTGAAACCGTCATTTAGACCCACTAGACTGAAGAAATTTACAATCTTGCTTATCACTGCCCGCTAAAACCATATATTCTCAAGTCTGTGTTCATAATTACAGTTGTTCCGTCGTTCAGTAAGAATACCTTCCCTGAAAAGAGGTCAGCTGGTCCATAACGGTTCAGGTACAGTTAATTAGTTCTACGTGTTAAACTGGCATTTCTGCGACACTACTAATATGCCGGGCAATCAGTCCAACCGGAACGGAAAACCTCATTATATTTTCAAAAAAAAACCATCAAGAACACCCGCTTGCGGAATTTTTGTTTTCGCCGCCTTCGAGAGAATCCTCTGTTAACGGCAAAGAACCGGCACACGAAGAATTTTTCGCGGAGAATGCCAATGCATTTCTGTTTGAAAATTAGGCTTTGAACTGAGATCATTATGTCCTAAGCCCTAACACCTTTTCACATGGCCACAGAGAAGATTTTGTGCTGGTGTCAGCCGATCTAAGTTGATATTCAGGCACAATCGTCCAGGCGTCACTGTCAACTTCTAGATTAGTAGATACAGCTAGTTTTATTCGCGTTAAGGTCAAGCTGTCAGGATTCTGTCAGCGAATTCTTGTCAGAAGTGGTCAAAATCATATAAGCTAGGTTTCAGGCGTGCATGGTGCTAGCTGACTGAGAAATCCTGACAGGCAGGGCAATCGACTGACACAACCAGGACAGTTACTAGGCCTAGGGCAAATCACTCACATCGCTGAAGAGTGAACAACATCGCCTGTTCAAATGTGGTGATTCGGGTGCCTTCAGCGTGTGGTTACACGCCTGCCTCACATGTCAGATCCCCGGAGTTCGAACTCCGACACCGCCAAAGACATTCACTGCTAATGAGCTCTGACGAGAGCGAAACCTGAGTCCAGTGCTTCCACCCTTTTGGTTGCATCAGGGCAGGGGGAGGACTCTTCAAACGGAATTGATTTGAAAGCGAATTCTACAGATGCGACAACCAAATTATATCAAGTCACAAAAAGGCTGCACAAAGTATTTGTAAGAAAATACACTACAAGAGAAATTCCCTCGTGAAATTTAATCCCAATGGTTTCACTGATTGTGAAGCCACAAGCTTGGTGTGTAAAGACAGACTTCTTCCATAGGAAGGTACGGTTAGATCCGTGTGTAAAAGCCCTCTTGTCTCACTGTTTGCTTCTGTCGATAAGAGCTTAACAAGAATAAGTTGATATATGAAAATGAATATCTAAGAACCGAAAAATGATATGCGAGGAAGACGTAAGCTTAGCATGGGAATTCAGTTTGAGGCCACAAGACTTTTGAAGTAAACCAAGAAAACTGATAGTTGAACATCCAAAAAAATGAACGAGATTAGCAAAAGCACTGCGAAGCACCCAGACTAGCGGAGTTTTGTGCAGTGAAGGGTGGTTTACTAACATCGATTCAATAGATGCAGACAATAGGACGGAAGAAAAACAAGTATGTGGATACTTCTAGCTGTTGTCAACAGAAAATCCGTTTTAACAGTCACCAGGGAAAATTGATAAACATTGTATGTGACTAAAAACAGAATGCCAGTGAGAAAAGTGTTATTCATGGGAGCTGAACTGAAATTTGGTTTCATAAGAGCCAGTCAGAAGTTTATCTGATTACCTAAACTGAAGAAGACCGGATTCTGAAGATATAGCAGAACAAAAGTGTGGAATTATCAACCTACTTGATGAATTTAGTAGGGCAAGCATCTGAACGGAAAGGCAAGTTGGCGAAATGGTAGCTGGAAATACACAAGTGTTACGGAGGAAAGGAGACCATGACTGTTTTGTATACTGTGAGCGAAATAGAAAATAATCATTGTCACGTGGGGAACACAAAAAGAGCACCTGGTAGATGAAAGTTTATTCAGCAGGATATGTCTAGCTACAAATCTAAAAACGAATGAGAATTCACATAAAAACGTATCGAACACTGGCGTTACCTTTTTTTGAGATAAAGCAGTCTCCTCCACTAGATAAGCTACGGCGTCTAAGTGGTTGCGGTTGTTTCCTATGTAAAAAGTGAGCTTTGATAAAATATCACAGTAGATTTTTTCGCCAAGAATCTAATGGTAGCTAGAGAGAGGACAGTCGAAAGATATTAACCATCAGCCCTGGGGGCATGTGTGATGCAAATAGTCCTACACTTTTCGGTTTGAAATAAGGTCCATCATTATCATCGTCATCACCATTGACAGCAACACCAGATGAGAACTTTGGTGCAGCTTGCCGTACAACCATGTCAATTAATTTGACCGAAACCTCAAAATGAAAGGGGGAAAATGCGAGAGGGAGGAGCACCTAGAGCTAGCCTGCTAGCTCCAAAACGGAGCCAGGCAATTTGGATGGAAACTGATAGTATGGAAACTACTGATATCAGTCAGTAGCCATATCTTACAGTGTCTCCAGCCAAGCACAAGAAGGGTGACGTGAACCCCATTATGAAAGCTGGACAGCAAAAACAGCGCCCAAAATTTTTAAAATGAAGTTGTAAAGCACCCAGCCCCGATGAACTTAGTTTTTACGGCTACACTATTTCAGTCGTTGGGATGAAATGTAATGAGCACCAGAGGATACAGTCAACCAGCAAGCCTTAAGTGGACGCTTCAGATAATCCTCGTGAATGAATAGCACAGCATTTTTTAAGAGTTGGATGGCTGCTTACGGTTGAAGTGCAGGGGAGACAGGAAGAAGGTCAGGTTTTTATGATTTCAGATCAAGACAGGTGACTGAACTGGCCGATTTTGTCCATCAAACGAAGTTCATGCATTTCCAAACTTCCTTGGAAGCCTTCATGTTCCTTATTTCGGTCACCAATGAAAATGTCAGCCTGACGAGTTTCGTATCTGTACACATGAGTCTTTGATCAGGACCTACATTCCAGTTTTGTCAGGAGTGCTCTTTCTTCGTTATGTAGGGAACTGAGTAGTCTTTTGAGGAAGGTAGTACTGGTTGAATATGTCGGACGCCACACAACGGGAGTGGGACGTAACTTACATAAATTTATTTGAGAGGACGGAGACTGCACTGGTGCTCTCTAACTGCGTAATAGGTTCGGAGATCTTCAGGCCCCTGTAAACTTATTGTTGGATGGAAACCATCAGAAAACGATGGTTAATAAATGACGAGACAATGGGCAGGGCATAACCAGTTGAGAGATCAGATCTGCGAATGAGAGCACTAGCCTTGGATTGAAAATAGCCGGGATTAGGGCACAATTCACTTGGACGTAATTGCTAGTTGACTTGACTGGTTGACACCAGATTCGGTGGTGCCGATCAATAGTGGCTAGACCACAGGACGCCTAAGCATAGTAGAAGAGCTACAGACCATTTGAACTGAGCCGAATGTGGTGCTGCTTGAATGCTTCGGCCCCTATGTGAACCCGAGGAAATAAGATCGGTGGGCCAACGTGCCAAGGCCTGTCGCAATCCATCAGCCGACGTAAACCTGGGCTTTGGAACCAGTTACCTGTTTATCACCGTGGCACCAGCTTCATTCGCCAGTTCCCTTAAGTTTGAACGGAATACCACAGCTCCCCCAGTAGAGCAACATGCAACGGTTACAGGGAGCCGCCAAATAACACACCGTTAAGGTGCTAGTGTATAGTCTGGCGGTATTTCATTAACTCTGCGGTTGACGATTTTTTCATCCGTAGAATGAGAGTTTCGAATAACAGATATTAGAAACAGGAAACCAATTGACTTGTTGACCAAGTATTGCAGGTGCGGAAGGTCAAAAGTTTTAAGTCGAGCTTGTTGAAGTCACCTGCTATTAGGAAAAGGCCATCATCGGTACTGAGTACAAAGTTGAAACAAGATTTTCATGAAGGAAACTACTCACAAGGTTGCTGAAAACTCTTCGACATCTCACGACCGGTTTCGCCCTTCTTGGGGCTCATCAGGTAGGCGCAGTCCCCGAGTTTCCGTCAACCTTATGTTCTACTTGAACCCAAATTGGACTGATTTCGACAAATACACTCATTTGCAAATCAATTTGGTGTGCAGCAAATTCAGTTGAAGAACATCATAAACGAGAGACTCACTTGAGTCTCCCGTGAAAACCAAATTGATTTGCAAATGAGTGTATTTGTTGAAACAAGATTCTTCCAATAACTCAATTGCGGGTCAGTAATTCTAAAACACTGGTTGTTTGGCCTGATAGGATCACAGAATATCTCCAGTGAAGTGATCAAATGAGACAGCCCATCAGATGTATGTTCCAATCGCCGCAAGAAAGTGCAAAACAACCCCATGTGGATACCAATGATGAACAGTCAACGGGCTTTTTGGAGGAATAGTTTAGGTTAGGACTCCATCCTGGTTCGGTTTGGGGTAGCAGTGAGTTCGAAAATATAACTGTATCAAATACGGAACCACCGATCGATAATGCATAAAGCTGTCTGTGTTATTAGCTCTACTTATCTGTAATAATCCGAACTTTTGAGGCCCTTCCTCTTGATAAAACGGCAGACATGAGAAGCGTGAGAAGCGACCAAGTGGTAACTGTGATGAGTCTGCTATGCTGGCCGCTAAGCAATAGGATCATTTCCTTTGTTCTGTTGTACTGTCGTGGTAAATCAATCTTCTGCAAGACATTAATCATTTTCCCGATTGTTGCCGTACTTTTGAAGGTCATTCCTTCTTACCATCACACATCCAAAATAAACCACTTTTTACGCACAGCAAATGGTGAACACCACAATCTGTCGTGTGACACCCTTCCGTGCTATTCGCAACTCGCTTACCAGCGATTTATGGTAAACATAGCACAGTGACAAATTTATCTACCGGTTATCCCTCTCCGATTTCTTAACTAAAAGTGATAAATTTAGAAAATTCATCCACTCATCATAAAGCGGGAGATGGAACATGAATCAGCGTATAATGTTCGAATAAAACCTGCCTGGTGGTAAGCACATCGAAAAGCCTGGTGGATGAGGGGATGGTTGTACGAGCTGACAAACTGTGGTCGTTTCTTCGCTGACCTGGGCAATTTGACTGCAAACATTTCATCGCCAATCAAATTGCCCAGTTTGGTGAACAAACCAACGATCATCTATGCCACCTGGGCTACCGACATTCTTCTCAATAGCAAACTGATGTAACATGATGATGATTCGAGTTATTTCCCAAATAACACTTGCTCGCAAGTCTTCCTACTGTTTCTGTAGCATTTATTCACCCCAACGTTTTGATGAACGCTACAAACGGGAGTTTTTATAGTATTTAACGGTAACTTGACCTCAGATGACAATGAAATACTGTAAACTCACCCGATTGTTTCTAGAGCCCAGGCGGCCATTGTTCCATTGCAGGAAACCTAGCTTGGCAAAAGTCAACAAAACTAAACAATATAAGGTCGATGGCCCACTTTACGATTGATCCGGGGCTAAACACAACGGTGAGTACGGTAAATTTTTTCTTCATTATTATTGCCTGTAAAATTTGTCAACAGTTGGCCACCCTCTGCAGCATTCTGACGTCGGTTATATTCCTGCAGTTATAACCGGCAACCCAGGGACTCACATGTTCAATCTTATCAAGTGAACGATGTCCATAGTTTTGCCTCTCATCTTACGTGGTTCCCACTAATTCATTGATTGATTCAGCCAACCGTATGAACCTTACAGTGATCTCTCTGAAGTGGTTCCTTCAGGATAGGAACGTTCCTATCCCGTGGGGATCAGCCGATTCGTTCGTCTCATGTAACAACTAAATTGGTCTTGATTTAAAATTTAAAGTGTTGGGCAAAATCTGTTATCTGTATTTGGGAGTCGAAAGATGTTGTGCGTGTATCAGTCTGTTTGTTACGTACGTGCTTATTTCACAGTGGGCAATTGACTTGGGTGCTGCTTGAGGTCAGAATAACGATTTTCGTAAATATTTCCCTATTCGAGCAAACTCATTAATCTCACATCACTTTCTGAGCACGTATGCACTCGCGTGACTTCAACTCGTTCACGCCGTGGAAATCGTGCACGGCATATAGTTAAACAGAAATTGTCGAATATTAGTGTTTTCGCAAACTCTTCTTCTGGTCAATACAGGTAGAGGGATTACAAAACTAAGGGTGAACGAGTAAGTAAAATAAAGATAACGTAGAGTCTGTGGATGAAAGTGCAAAAACTGATTACATCACGATCGATTGGTCTGAGCAGCCAGCGGTCAAGTGAGCTGACCATTGAAAACTCAATGCGCGTGCGAACGCTTTCTGACCGCGCAGACGGGTTGCGCGAGCGAGTCGTAATTGCCTCAGCTGTGATCAGACATTGATACTGAACGAATCTTGATGGGTAGATAGGCTCTTGGTGCAGTATCAGCCAGGTAAGTGACCACTGCGCTAGTAACAGACCTCGATTCGGTTATCAGTCCCAACGGGTTGTGCTCGTTTATTTTCGACCCACTACAGTGGGTCGATAACCACTATGAATATTCACGGGATTTCACCAATCTGTTCCACTAATCAATTATCTCGGAAATGCGATCTCGATGACGCGAGAAATTCCCGTATATTACTAGCAGTTCATCACCGTGATGCAGAATGAGCTCGATGTGGAAAACATCGCTCATCCATTGGACGATAAAAAACCCCCATCTGTGATAAATTTTAGTAAACACAAGGGTATTTCCTTGAGAAGGAGACTAAGCGTTTGAGAAGCTTGTTGTAGGCGGGCTTGTCGGATTCACCTTCTCTCAATCTCGTGTTGTAGATTTGAATCTAACATCTCATGCCATAGAGAAAAAGGGAAGCAAAGTGGACTATATGCCATAGTGTTTCTGAAATTTCCAATAAGTGACTGAACTCAGCACCACTCAACTGATCATCCAGACGTTAAGGTCCCATCAGCAGCCGGAAGTCTGTATCAAGCTCTGAGATTTGGGTTTTCTCGGCCCTCTCCCCAGACACTTAGCGATCGACTTCCTGTTTCATATTTATACAGAGTTACTGTGGCAACAGGAGCCTGTCTAAGAAGAGCTGTCGTTTCTGTTGATCGGCAAAAAACAAGTAAATTCATTCCCATGGAATATAGCTGGAAAAACAAGAAATGACCTGATACACTCATCTGCAAACTAATTTGGTGGTAACAGGAGACTCAACTGAACCCCAGCCGAATCACTTGTTTATGGTATCCTTCAACTGAAGGTGCTGTACAAAAGCCACCTCAATTTTCAGTTGATACGATATTCGAGATATCGAAACATATTTTCTTGATGAACACGCTACTGGCTAGGCTACTGAAAACTGCTCGACAGCCCACCACCAGTTTCACCCTTCTTTGGGCTCATCAGGTAAGGATATTGTTTTTTGATGGATATTCTTTGTTATCGAGCCCGCGTCTGATATGCATTAGTCTTGGGGGGGGGGGCCTTGGGAGCGGTATATTTGTTTTCGAAATTTGGGTCTTCGTGCCGGGTATAATAATCACACAACCCATTAGGACAGTCCAGTGCAAGAGTTATTGCGCTTAATTCATTATCACAGACTGGTTTTGTTTAGAGTAGACTAAAAGGGACAGCATTTTAGCCGTTAATGTACTGAAATACAGGGTATAGTTTGATTCACCGTAAGCATTTCCCTCATGTGGTGAATTTCAATACTTTTACTTCAATATTCAACATGCAAAGTTTGGTCAGCTCTGCTTATCGATATGTTATTTACTCAACTTCGAAGATATTCACTGTTTGTCTTCATTTTCAAAGAGGAAATTTCATGCAATTGTACGCCAGGTCTACGAGCCTATCCAATATAGTACAAATTCGACACACAAAAAGAGCAATATAGATTTCATCCTGTCTGTGAAGCCAATCTGTGCTGAAAAGCCGAAAAGCACTGTACAGCTGCTTCATCAATCGTCGCACGAAACTCGGAGGGTTTCGAACCTGCGACCTTGCGACCAGTGGTTGAACACTTGACTGTTTGGTCACTAGCGGCTGATCAGCAGTGTGATAAGCTCTCACTAAGAAAAAGATATTGCTGCAGATGTTGAACATATGGTTGGAGAAAATTCATTTGGCATCCCAGTTTTAGCTTCACTTAAAGTCTGAGTGAGGTTCAAATGTGTGATTCCTGGGGTGACCAGCCGTTGACCTAACCATGCTAACTGAAATATATCCACAGGTGGATTGGGAACGCTCCTCTGGGCAAAGTAATTTTCTTGAGTATCTGTTCAGCAGTTTCTTACAAATACATAGTTAAATTCAAGAGTCCCCACACAACTTTTCGCATAACATGTGATTTGGCAATTTTTAACTATGCGAACATTTGAAAACTGACTGGCTTGGATTTACTAATGAATATATAGGACCCTGATGATGAAATATCGAAAAGGCTTCCCTCACTCAAGTGGGCGTTTTCTAACGAGATCCGACTACCAGTGAAGTGTTTATGTAGCAAGTCACTGAACTTCCCGGACAGTCCACGAACTTGGAACTTGACCAGGTACGAGTGAGTAAAATGTGATCGGATCCTGAAAAGCCTAACCTTACAAGACTTTTCGCCCAAGGCCTTTCGGAGGGAGCTCCATCTTGAAACTGCTAATCAACAACTTCCTGTTGGTTGATTTGATGAATCCCAATAAGGACGACAGCCTCAGTTACTTTGGATCTGAGCAGATTTTTGTAATTCAAAGAATGACTCAGGCCACATGCTTAGCCTAACAACTAAACCGGTAAATTGTTCAGCTGTAGCACCCTTTCGCTGCCCAGCTGCTACGCCACTCGAAGGAAACACGATGGCTGAAATACTGCCAGGTCGCCCAAGCCTAGATCGGAGAAGGCGAGAGGCAGAGGTCGGGTTCGAACCACGGACCTTCCGGTCAGTAAATTGGCGCTCTAACCACTGAGCCAACTAAACTGGCACCTTAACCTAGGTGTGTAATCCTCACTGGGACCAAGGTGCACCGGCCTGATTCTGGAATACAGCGATACGTGGTGAGTAAGAGGAGCGCACGATGTACGGTGCGCATAGAGTGTTACAATTTTTACATTGCACTAAAAGTCCCATGGTGGCTGTTGGTAAAAGGGATACCCAGCTTTACAGGGAATATTGCTTACTTGTTCCAAAGTCAACAGGAAACCTTGATGATGATAAGTTTTGTGTAAATCCATGAGCATTTGACAGAACTTCGGGACGACGCTGCAAGTTGTACCGGATATATCCAGTTATTTTGGTTTTACTGCAAACAGTGGCCTGGTGATGCTATGTCGCTGATAGTGTTGAATGCAGTATAAGTGTTTCACTAAAGGGGGGAGGCGAGCAGTCTGTTTTTCCGCCCGATGGGCGGAGTTTGTCGAGGAAATGTTTTGACCAGAGATTTGTCTGCCTTGATGGCTGACCAATCATCTGACGACAGCAATGTCAAACACTTCAGCAGGGAGGTGGAAAACAGCGGGCAGCCCAAAATGTAACACTCCCTCCCCCGTTAACAGCAAGGAGTTATCCATCAAACAGCGACGCTGCTCCGAAGGACAGTCATAGTCTAACCCCATGCCCATGAAAATTGTTCAAATCTGACAGTATTCAGCTGTGGTCACGAGTTGTTTGTGAGGAGAAAACGTCATTCATTTTAATGTTCGCTCACATCAGAACATCAGGTTCTCATCTTTTTAACCCTGGACTTCTTGTTTCCAGATAGATTTAGAGCAGAATCTTGTCAACAAACACCATACTACCGTGGAAAACCTGCATATGAGGGGTAGAAGCTTAGGTGACAGATAAGGGATCATTTTTCCATGGTTTGCGGATTGCACCCAGAAATCCAGATAATAGACCTAAGAGGAGCAATTACCCTCTGAGTGTGATCGTCCCATTGTACATTACTTGCGCCATTTGCCAAAAGGTCACATGCAGGCCATTCAGCAAAAAACACTTTCCGTATCAAATGAACTAGGATCTGTATCCCTCACCACAAGAAGTCCTTCCCATATATCAGGATTACGCAATACAATTTTTCATCAGGGCTCTTGGTTTGAGCCGGTTATTTTCAATATTTTTACACTCAATTAGATTGGAACACCTGTCATAGCTCACATCCCCATGATGGTTCGTCCAGAGGAACCGATGATGTGCCGGTCCTCAGATGTGGTGACATCTAACGTCCCTCAAAATATCGGCCCAACTCTAAATAGGAATGACCAGCACGTTGGCGACTCACCAGGCCAAAACAACCATTACCAAATTAGCTTGTTCTGTATTGAAAATGGTGAATAGGGAGAGTCGTTTTTGAAAGCACACGAGGTTGCTTTCGTTACACTCACTCACATTCGTTTGCAACACATAGTACAATCTAAATTTTAAGCTAAAACAATGCGATGACAAATTTTCATCTTGAACTCATGTGGTTTTCGGCCAAACACTTCAAGCGGATCAATACGTCTTATTAAAAAATGTGTGACGTTGATACTGTCGCTCATGGCGTTGAAACAGCAATACTATTTTTGAGAACCATATAAATTAATTGATATACGTCAACTGGGATCCTTAAACCATGCCGTTAGAGAAATCAAGAGACAGTATGGAATGTCAACTGTGGGGTCGACGTTTTTTGCAGAAGTATATTAGGGAACCTCAGATCCCTCACTTCCGTTCCTTGGGATATTGCTACTTTCAATGATGATGAAGAACTTGGAATCCCGTTTGCCTACATGTAGGTTATCTGGAAGCTGCCCACAGGCGGGGTGGCTTCTGTCTGCATCCCGTATGTCAGAATCACCACTTTTACTCAAGATTGGCAAAGTGCGACGGGATTCTGCCTGCTCAATCAACTTCTGTCCGAAAACAACGGAAGTGCTTTTGTATATCACTTCAAAGTTACCCGCATGATCACAGAGTATTTCTTATGACCTATCAGCTTTACACGCAACTGTAATCTTTCGGTTTCAACATTACAAACACCATTTTTATTTAGTTGGAAGAGAACCTTGAAGGTGCTGTTCAATCACCAGACAGGAATGTTGCTGCAGTATCGACCATTGATATAGTATTATCTAAACTTGATCTAAACATGATCAGCTTGGTGACAAATGAACTCTACGTTCCTTCCGATGCATCATTATAGCAGAGCAGTCTCGTTTTATTCGCTACTCGCTATTCGAAGGGGCCACTTCTTCAAGAACCTTTTCTACGGTTAAATTACACAACATTGCTAATTACAATGTGTCCTGCTTTTATGGATTTTCACAGTTAGGACTAAGTCTTCCATTAACTCGGCAGTGCTTTATCTGTGTTATCCAGTTGATTTCGGAGATTAAGTATAACTGCCTTGTTATGCCTTTCTTTTATCAAGGTAACAAAATCATAGGGAGGCCTATGCTCCGTCTGGTGGAAATCGGTGGATATTGCATTCTTGTGTGTTCTGAATACACGAAATTCGACACTATCTATTGAAGATTTGTCAGCAAGACAATGAATCAACCATCATCTACAGTTTGAGTGCAATTTCAAAATCTTCCGTAGTTTTCTGCCAGTGATGGTAGTCAGTTAACAAACCTCGCCCCTTCAAAAATGACAGGATTTCCCCGTTGGCGTTCTCGGTAGATCGACAGATTACGAGGTGAGATGTAGGTGTACTCCAAATGGCAAAGGTCACCCTCGTAGGGAGACAGGATGAATTCGATCCAGAATATTTCTGCAGAATATTTTGCAGAATGTTTCGCCCAACTTCTTTCTTCCCCAACTTGTGTAGCACTCCGAAGAAGTGGGATGCTGCAGGGCTCTTGCAAGTGGGTCCCGCGAACAAAAAGTCCGTTTCTAGCATTTCTAGTCGTTCTCAGGCACATCAGAATTATTTCGGAAGAAGGCCTAGTGCTCCTACACATTACACTACTCATAAGGTCAATAAGTGTTTATGGCCATGAGACTTGGTGCTGTTGAAAAAGGTGCACTTAAAGGCCAACAACAGATGGTTCTGCTCAGTGAACTGAAAATAGATACTGGAGGTTCAGAGGACTTGATGTGCCTATCCCTCAAGTATTATGGGACTGCATTTTCGTTCACAAAAAGACTGGTTGACTACTGCTGTCCATTACATAACGGATGACCTACCCGGTGGAGCTGATGGATGCCGTAATTTACACACTTACAGGGCATTAGAAAGCCTCAGTAGCTATGCACTGTGTGGGACGATAAATTGAGCAGTCCGGTCACCTTGTCCCTTCCATTTCTGGTCAGTGTCTTTTCTATGAAAGGTGATTGTCTTCAAATTAGGTATACTTTACGAAAGATCGCGGATTACTTGCCATGTATACTCTTTTTCCGGCACCATGAGTCGGTACATCCGCCTGCGCCAGTCTACTACAACGTCGGGCTGTTAGTTTGCATGTTTGGTACAACCACAGCCTGTCGTACCCTACACTAATCGCCTGGACAACGCACTTGAGGACTCAAGACACCGCGCACTTCACTTATGTCTGACGTAAACTGGTTCGGCAACATTTTTAGGTTCCACCCATGTTTTGAGACGACAATGATGCTATCCATCTAACAGAAGACAGAAACATGTTCATTTCGGACAGAAACGTCTTGCTTTCGAGTTTCCTGAATGTGTTCTTGGCCATGGTATGTCTCATATACCATGTAAACCATCATCAACCATCATGTGAACCCACATATCCACCCCACGCGTCGCTCGGTTAAGCAGTGCTTTTGTTAGAACAACTGGAGTCTGCTTATGAAGAAGTTGCCGTTCAGACGACTGAAAAAATTGTGAAACGGACAGGTTAATGAGAGCTGAGCTATGATGGCTTTAACAAGTGTACGTTTGACAGAAAAATGTAGATCTGAATCATTAGAGATTCCCTACTGCAAGTAAAGTCAGTCCACGCCGAAAAACCAAGGAGCACTGTACATGTGTTTAATCTTTGTTGGGAATCAGTAGCGGTGCGCAGCCCACCAATCTCTACGGAGATTCGAATCCTTCGAACCTTCCGGCTCGTAGTTGAAGACGGCTCCGTTTGGCCACGGGTGGCTGATCAACAGCGTGATTAAATCTTACTTAGAAGAGAGGTTAGAGGTTCGAACCATCATAGAGATCCGTCGGATGCTCATTGCTGATGATTCCCGACAAAGATGAAACAGCTGTACAGTGCTTTTCGCATAAACTGAATTCGCCTACAGCACGACCGAAATATCCAAATCTCCCCATACTATCAACAAGGATAGGACAACGTGTTGCATGGGAATTATATTCATTGAAGATGACTGGTAACGAAACGGGAAGAAATGCTATACATCCAACACTTTCCTTCTGTTGCTTTGCTGGAGAGAATTCCACTTGCTTGGTACCAGATTCTTAGACGTTATCTTTATTTGATCGAAACACCAAGCTGTTACGGAAAACTGGACTGATCTTGATAGACGTGCAATATTTTGAACAGTGACTAACAAGTAATGCTTCAAATGGCATATTCGACTGCAGTTCACAAATTTGGGATAAATCGATGCTTTTAGAGAGGCGAAACTTCTCTGGAACGCCTGTTGTATGCATAGAGAAGACAGTACCTTCATTCTGTTGTGCCAGAATAAAGAACATAAAACAAACCAGGCGTGCAAGGCAAGCAAGAAGCCCCTGCGGAGACCTTTTTGTGCACAACTCCATAGGGGGATGCTGCTGCATAAGATGAACCACCTGACGAAAGACAGTAGCAGATCAAAAACTGTCTGCTGGTCCCGAAAACTGTTTGTGTAATCCAACCTCAATCCGAACGATTAAAAAGAAATTTGATGACTGCTTCTAGAGAATTTTTCCTAAACGTTATCGAAAAAGAGGAGGAAATTTCCATCATAAGCGCTTTGCGGAAAGACTGGTCAATTTAATTTTGGTCACGATAAATTCATGATTCCATAGGATCGAAGCCCAGCTGTTTTCAGCGCAAAGTGCTAGCCTCGATCGATTAGTCGATAGCGTTCTAGGAATCGCAAGTTTTGTGACAGATTACATCTCACGATGACCTGGAATCCTGAGTAAAATTCTAACCCCGGTGTGGTCGCAGTCAAGTGATCGATGAACTGAGGTTTCTGTTGGATAAGATCAAATTGTTGTCTATATCACGAATTCACACACAAACTTATTTGGGCAAATGATTTTGCTTGAAAGAAGGCTCAGTCCAAGATTACGAAGCACTTGATTGTGCAACCTGGCCTAAGGCAGACACCTACTCACCACTCCAGGTGATCGTAAGATATGACGCTGAAATTTCTTTAAAGCGTTACTGATTAATAAAGCGAGGCCAGAACGACTGGTCCTGAGACTAACATAGTGAAATCCTTTACATTTCCTCAAAACACGTGTACCTTGATTAGTGAAACAATCACTGTTTCGGAAGCGGGATTATGCTACTCGGTTCAAGCAACCGAAAATTTTCGCCCCAGTATCTGAAATTTGTTTACTTCACCTACCACTCTCTGCTGTAAATATAAAGTTCTGAAGACATGACCTCAGGACGGTGTCCTAAAGTTGAGGTCAGGGGAACACATGACCGTTATCCATCATTTTTATGTCACTGCATGCTGAGGAACAACAATTCTCACACTGACAGGTGCCACGGGTCAAAACAATGACAGTGACCTTGTTAGGTGCATCCTGAGATCTAGGGTTCGTTATTTTTAGTGAATTAAGATGGGTTGGATGGTAGTGAAGCCTTGAGAAAATAAGAGAAACGGACTTCCATTTAAGTGAAAAAAAGATGTTCACCTGTTTTAGTGAGGCGCGCAAAAAATTGTTTTGAAGCCCACTGATCGGTCCGAAGACGGGCTCTTGTTCACTGCAAGTGCTCATAAGGTGAAATTTCACATTATTAATTTATTCGTACCTACCTGTCCATCGATTTTGGGTGCCAGATTCTGTCCTGGTCACAGAAGTTTCCGTCCTTACAAGAAGGATGTTTCTGACACTCTGAAACCATTTAATGTGTCCGAAATTTCTTAATTCAGCGATTGGGCGCAAATGCGTTTGCTCTCGCTATACTCTCACAATCATCTCACCGCCTTTCCTGTCCGTCAGACTACATGTTTCCTCTCCGTCAAAGAATTTACGCGCCCCAATGGGCCTTAGTGAAATGGCAGGTAGGTAGTTGGCGACAACAACGCTTACTAAACTGGTAGCTTGGTTGTGCATTCACTGTCTTCACTACACCAATAATCTGGGCTTGGGCTAACGGGATAAAGGTATGGCTATAATAGGTTTCGCTAATTCAACCAGTTGAAAAGAAGCGCAGAAGTAACACACGCAAAAAGAAATACAGCACTTGTGTACCAGAACGCAAGCCTGCTGTCGTATGGAAGATGTCACAACCACCATGAATATTCGGATGTCATTTGGGAAGAGAGTTTGGTGGCACTGTTTTTTGGATTATGTATTAAGTGTTTATTAAATACATTTAAAACCTGCCTAGAATGGAGTAATACTGAAGGAAGGAACGTGCTACATAAAATACTTTTCGTTTCTCGAAACGACTAATTCATTGCCTACAAGAAAAGACCACTCGCACTAAACGCATCATGTAACTAACATTGTTGGTACACTAATCCACACGATAGTGAGTTTTTCTTGAACAGGCAGACAATTGAGCGTGAGATGCGTGCAAGCTAGCACCCACTGGCACATACCGTAGCACGGCTACAGTTGTGCGAACGAGCTAACATTAAACGGATACAGCTGATTGAGAGCGGATCGGCCTATCCTGAGAGGATGGAACGGTTGAGTGCATCCACTGAAGAACGCGGGAACAGAGCAAGTGCTGGTAAAGGGGTTTGTGCTGACAAGGCACATCACGAGACGGTCCCGTCTTTTGGATGGAGGACGCTGATACTAGACCAGGGAATACGCATGCGCGACAACTTAATGTCCCAGTGAGCAGCAGGACCAGGTGGCAAATACGATACGCAATAGGAATAGGGCGAGCAACAAGCGGAAATAGCATATCAGAAAAGGGACGATAACGATTGTCGCGTAGGTGGGAATTCTGCCCAAACTTAAACCGATTTGTTGATTGGTCGCAACAGCTGGTGCGGTCGTCAACCTTCTCGCTACATTATCACGCAGTTACTGAAGTGAGAAAATGGATGACCAGAGACTGACAATAAGTGTCATCGTTGAAAGCCACAGCGGTACCTCACTGCCGTAGATGTGCTTATGCTGCCAACGGTTGTGCGTAGGTTGGAATACATTCAGGACACCAAGACATATATATATATATATATATATATATATATAGACAAGCACAATTTCCAAAAAGGCCATACCAGTACGTCTCAACATCATAACCTATCTTGAGGTTGCTATTAGATTCACACAGGAAAAATGCACGATTCTTCCAATCCGAGAAGGTCCATCTAGAAATGAAGGTCAAATTAGTTTAGGTATGTCCTACCCGAACAGAACCACCGATTTGCGTTGGGAAGTGTGGGACACATCAAGAATTAGGTAGAAGTCATGGGACAACGAGATGCTCGTGGATTGTTTGCTAACCTAGCGAAATTGGATGGCACAACCAGACCAAGCACGGAGTCGAACACAGGAATGAAGGCGTTTGCATTTTAAATTTTTTTTTTACAAAACTGAGGGAAGGTAGAAGTCAACACGACCTCTATTCGGCGTATGGGGTTCCGGGGAGGGCGAAAAAGCCTGGTATCTGACGTCCAGCATTGTTATGAGATTTTTTAACAATGGCCAGGAATTTAAACCGTTCACCCATTTGTTCCCCAGTAATCAACATTTCGCATCCAGAAATGAGCTCTTCACGATGCGCTACTGAGTTACACTGAGAAGCAAGAGCCTGCGAAAGGTAAGACGAAAAGGCGGGTTAGAGAAATTCAAACAGAAGCGAACCAATTTAGTAAGTGAGCTGTGTGAAGCTGCATTATAAGAAATCAAAAAATTGTGTTTGGAGGATTATTGTAACAAGCGTTTAGGCTTTGTTAGGCACCACGTAACCGAACGGAACCTTTTACCATATGACTCTTGGCCGCTCACACGGTTGTGGGGAATGTTGACTTACAAAGATGTCGGCTATCACTTATGCCACGTAACATGTTCACATCCGACAAGGCTTTCCACAAGAATTTCCACCAAGTGAATGGAACGAATGCCACATCTATCTACTCTCCAGCTGTACTCACGTTACTTCTAGCCTGCCGTTTGAACGCCAATGGCCTTGCGGTCTGGTATGTCACAGAACGACTACCGTGGTGACTAAATAATTGACGTACCAGGGCAGCAACACAAAACAGAACCGGACAGATAATCAAGACAGGTCCCACTGTGACTATATACTGAGCACTGCCGTCAGAGGCTTGAAAAAACGCTTCGCAGAATAGAACCGAGTGAATGCTCACGCAAAAGTTATCTCTCATCCATGAGACAAGACGCATGGGCCCATTGGAATCCGAGTTCGGATGGGTCGATCAGCCCACGGTAAGGGCTAAAGCTCTAAAGTTTCACAAAGTAGCTAGTTTTCCCACAACAATATCGACACAGTGAGCCAGTTTCAGGGGCCTTCAGGGCCGCGGAACTCAAGCTAGCTGAGGGCTTAGGACACGTGCTCCTGACGGAGAGGTACGTAGTTTGAAAATAGTTCCGGCTTTCCGGTCATCCCTGTTCAAGCTTGGTAAGCCTGCGAATACCACAGCTCTCGTAATTCCGTCAGATTGCACGGCTCAAAGCTTTACCTTTTTGGCGATTGCGAGCAAAGAACCATAGCGCTGTCCCGAAGGGATGTAAGGTGGGTTATAAACGACCAAGCCCAACAAAAAGTTACTCCCAGACCACAGGAAATAGTGCTGTCGGAGCATCTTAGATCCACAGTTACCAACCGGTGTCTCTACAAAATGTCTCGTGGATTTTCATTTTACGTGATCTTTCGGCTGTAGCGCCCTAGCTCATAGATGGTATGCAACAGCAGCAATCAATAGGTCAGAGGTGGACTAGAACTACAGGCCATCAGATCGACAGCCCATAGTTTAAGTGTTGCGCGATCTCAAACCCAGCGACAGTGCCAGCTCATGGTAAGCATTCTGGCGTCCTCACAAAGACTGCTACCGGCCCCCTGTAGAAGTCCAACAGAACTGAACAGTAACCGAAACACATACCGGTAACTTAATTCATTTGACTGTGCTAAGACCGAAAATGTCACCTTGACCACGTTACTCATATCAGACGCTGAGAGCCGTTACGTGTAACGTTAATGGATACAGGTGAAGCCAATCTATCTCCAAACAAGCAAATAGAAGCAGAAGTAGCCAGCAAACTGATTCAAACGCGTAAAATTCTTCGCCCGTCATTACCCAGTTAATTTGTAGAGCGACAGCGTGAAGCTAGTGCTTGTTCATAACTCATGGATCACTACATAAGAAACGCCAGATTCACGTGACCTGTTGGACTTACTTTTAACCGGGTAAGTAGACCCATGTTGATCAGAAAGTAGGCCTGTGATTCCGGTCCAAATACATCCACTAGAACAAAATGTGATAGCGGTGAGGTTGAAAACAGCCTAGAGAGACTTCTGACATCAGAATAGTTTATATTAGCCACTAGATCGTGGAATGGCAGGGAGGAATGGACCTTAATATCAAGAGATCACTACAAGAAAGTACGACCAGGTAGTATACTACGGTACAATGTGAAAACGCGACTGACAAGTACTAATTAGTACACACTTATTGTATTCGTAGGGCACTTTGAAAACAAAAAATTAGCGAATCGCATGAGACTAATATGATTTAAGTCGTAGTACCCGTTTGGACGACGGCCAAGGTAAACCAATTCCGACATGCCAAGCGTCTGCTTACCAGAATCCACCGGAAGATCAGCTGTAAAATTCAACTGTTGACAATAAGCTTTGTCGTGTGAAGTCCCTTCAATCTATTTAGAAAAAAACTAGAAACGACGCACAGCTGTTTCATTCTTATTGGGAATCACGGTCTGAATGTCCCTGATCCTACGGTATAGTTGAACCAACAACATTAGTTACGGGTGTTAAGCACTATAGCTTTGAACTGTGGCTGGCTGGTTAAAAGTGTGATTCGTTTTAAAAGATCCAGGGTAAGGTGCCTGTCATCATCTACAGCGTGGTTTTATAGAATGTGTCGCGGCGTCGATCGCACATCTTGACGCATCGGAAGGTCAGCAAAGCCAGACAGTTTTCCCGTTATGGACAGACTACTCACATTTAAGCAGTAGAGCATATTCTGAAGTTTCATCGTGCAAGGACACGGGTTAGCTATTCTGCAGACCGACTGGCCCTACCTCAACGGTGGTGCTCAGCGACCAAACGACGAAATATTCAGTATGGAATCCACGAGATCCAATACAGAATCGTGGTTTCCAATAAGGATGAAACAGCTTTACGGTACCTTTTCGGGAAAATTGTCTGCCTTAGGCGACGTAATCCAAATTGAAAGTTGACGGTCAATCGATTGCTAACGAAACGACGTGTATTTTGCAGTAACAGAGATCAGTATGAGACGGAAAACCTCAACTGCTTCGGTTAACGGGAACCCACCTGCGCAGCCAGAATCATGAGCTCTTTTCCGTAGGAATGAGAAATCCACGTCACAAGTTAGATCAATACCGCCCGGATCCAGTAGCGGATCACAAACTTGATGCTTTCTGAAGCCCTATTTTCGATTAGCATAAAAAGGGTCGAAATGGACTGACATACACGAAACGTGTTCTTCTTGTCACCCAAATGGCCGTAGTCAACGAGCAATGCTGCACCACCGTCCTGTGCGATCCGTTGACAAATCTCGTCAGTTAGTAGCAGTGCCCGGGGAGAGAGTTCACAAAATTCGCGCCCTTCCAGCAGAGTTGAAACAAGCTGGAGAAAAAGTGGATCAAAGGCACGAGAGACACAAGTCAATTACAGACTATCGAATTTCGGCGTGTGGCCAAGCTGGTCGGATATACTTTATCGTGCTAGTTCGGAAAGGAAACAGAGACATACTGGTAGATAGGCGACCTGAGCAGGTGTCCGGTTTGGTGCTTGAACGAAACAGAGTTTACTTTCTCCACTGTCTTCTTCGGACAAGCCAACTAGAACTTCATGCCACTGGCCATTAGGATTCTTCTATGAGACGAACTGATTAAAAACCATCGGTCAACGTACTTGGAACTGGTGAACAGGTAGAGCGTCCAAAAACTCATGGGCCAAAACAAAAGCTGGTTGCCCGTGGGGAACGTCTCGAAAGTCCGTGTGCCACACGGTCGACGGTGCAGACAAACCCAGTTTCTCGACTGCCTTCCCAATGGAAACCTGTTGTAGCGAACGCATAGCAGGACTGACTTCGACCAGGTGAAGCGTCAACGCGTTGTATACAGAAGGGAATCTAGAAAATACCTACAGAAAAGTAAAAATAAACAGAAGTACGCTTAAGGTCCGTCTAAACTTATTTAAGTTTTGTCCTCAAGAGTGTGTACAAAAATACAATAGCAAACACAGGACCGTAGGATTGAGAAGCAGGATGAAGAAAGAGCCAGTAAATCGAAAGCTATCAATCTACTTCCCCCTCCGAGTTTGATCGAGCCGACAGATAAGGTAGATGATGACTATTCCAGTCCTTTATGCAGTTTTTGCTACGAAGCAGCTGACCGAGATGATAGTGATACTTGCTAGCGTTTTCATAGTCCCAATGGACCTGACCTCGTTTTGAACACCTCATTGGTACATACCCTCACACACACAGGCAGAGATACGAACGAAAGAGATTCTCTCTGGTTGAATGAATTGATCTGAACCACTGTCCACTGAGGTTGGGTGCTTCCAGGCAAGAACAGGTGATCGGTACAAACAACCGAGCGCAGAAGACGATAAACGTAGTGCTGCGTTCCCGGAAATTGGCCTAGAAGGAGTCGCTTCACTCCAGAGAAGTACCACTTCATTGATGCGAAACAACGGGTTTTTATCAGACTACAAACAACATTTTTCGCCGCTCTTCGAATGCTTCGTTGGATATTAAGTGTGTGTGACTGGTCCACAATCGGATTGACTCTGTGACAGTTGATCATGGGGTCAGTTGATCTTTGTTTGTTCAAAGTCACCGATTGTTTTAAACTTTGGTATTGACTACAACAACTGAACTGTTCTCAGTGAACAGCTGTTAGTTGGATGGAGGGCAATCTATGGAATTTGTGTCACTATTGTCTGATAGTGTTGTCAGATACTGTGGGGCGCTGGTCTCACCTTAGGCTTTCTGCTGCCTGGTAACTCCACACAGAGTCAAAGGATTGTGGTGATGGATTTCGGTCGGCGGTAATTATCCGCATTTGTCCCACACTATAAGTAGCGACCGCTACAAATACAATTAACCCATAATAACCGGTTTCAGGCACTTTCAAAGTGTCTTCGACTCCGTGGACTAACAACCTATACGGAAAAGTATACTGGTAAATGTTGAAAGAGGTAGGAAGCACAGTGTGGTGGCATTTGATTCCATCATTTATTCGACTCGGGTACCGTAACACAGAGGCATATAACTAAATTCCCAAAGTTCTTATCCTTCTACAACCTTTTTGCGAGTGCGGAACGTTAGTTGTGGCAAGCAAAAATGCGAGGAGTGAGTTACGTGTGGTGCGCAAGACATTCACCGAAAGTGGGAAGATTTCGTGCAATATCCGATTATGTACGCATGACAAAAAGCGTTTTTTTAATTTGGACGGAACGGAAGTGAGGCAGAACGGAGTGAAGAACGACGGACTGGAATGGGTAGTAAAAGCCAAGTGCTGTATGAAAACATGTTCAAGAAAGATAACCCAGAAAGATATGTGCACAGGCTAAACATGATGAAAGTGCGGGATGCGAGTCTGGCGGACCGAAATGCTAAACAGTTCAACTGTAATGATCTGGGATAGGCAACACCTCCTTATAATACAGGTGATAAAGAACCAGAAGTAATATACTCACTCGAAGTACGTCGCAGACCAGAGTTCCTCGACCGGGACCCAGCTCAATGAATGAAAAAGATCGTGGGCATTGAAGTTCTTGCCATTCGTTTACAAACCAAACACCGATCAGCTGATGAACGGACAGCAGTGAGCCAGTTTCAATAAAGAGTTACTTCGCCAAAGATTTGACAAATTTCTGGTGATGTGATAAAATCGCCGAATTTCCCGAAAACGTCCGACTTCATGTAGTAACCCTAAGTTGCACCAATCATCGGATAAATATGGTGACAACACAAACTAACATGGAGGGGGTTGGTCAGGGATTCTTTCATAAACTCTGCAACAGATATCGGTCCGAATGTGGAAATCCTCTCGAAAAGGTGCTGCTGCAGAGCGGAAGCCGCATATGTTCGTCTTGATGGTATAATAAAGCGAGAGGCATTGTGAAGCCATGAATACATGATTAGGCAGAACAAAACATTTTTAGGCGCACCGGCAGCGTCATATAGATGGCTGAAGTAGAAATGAGAGTATTGATCAGTCGATTCGGTAGGAAGATCGAAAAAGCAAGTCACCCATGCAGGCCTCGCAAGACTCCTGGGTACAAGTATACGAGATTACATCGCTACTGAATGTGTCCCTGCGTGTGTGTGGGATTTTATTTCGGTTGGGTTGTCAATAAAGCTCACATAAACCCTCAGGTGATTTTTCACCCAACTCGAATTTAAAAAAAGTCGTTCAGCTGTAGCACCCTTTCTGTGCCTATCCGCCATGCTACCAGAAGGAAGCACGAGGGCTGGGATACTGCCAGGTTGCCCAAGCCCAGACAGAGGAATTCGAGAGGGAGAGGCTGAATTAAAGTAGTCTCCATTCAATAGGCAACTTCCAAACATTCCACCCCTCTGGAGGAGATGATTTCAGGGAACTTAAAAATTTCTTCTACAGGATGTTTCCCAATAAGCAACCACCGGAAAGCAAACGAGAGCAATAAGGAGCAGTTACGTCCCAGATATTAGCATATCTAGATCGTAACTAAGTGGGAGACTACGAAGTCCAGTATACAACTGAGCTGGCGAAATCACAGGGAAGCAGCAGAGTGGGAACGTGCTACTGGTGAAAGGAAGAGCGCCTTCGAGTGTAGAGTTGTCTATTGGCCAACACGAACTAAGCGGTCACAAGCTATCAGACACGAAAGTAAAAGCCTCATTTACACAGAGAAATTGAAAAGTGAACATTCTCAAGCGTACTCTGGACGTTGTTTGAATATTAAAAAACAATGAACATACGCTGCAAAGCGGTTCAATGAACTCCATGTCAACCTTTTATCAGAAGAAGGGACGGCGATTTGACGCTTGGTCAGACCCTGCTCGCATGTTTCATCAGTAGTATACACCTTTACATTGGTGAGTGGACAGTAAAAATGTCCGTAGAAAACAAGATTAATAATAATAGTCGTTCAGCTGCAACACACTTTGTGTCTAGCTGCCGTGACGCTCGAAGGAAGCACAAGGGCAGGGATACTGCCAGGTTGTCCACGCCTAGACAGGACCAGTCGAGATACCGAGGTTGGATTCGAACCACGGACCATCCGGTCAGTAAGTTCGGGCTTTACCCATCGAGCTGCCTGGAACTCAAAAAGGGTCCGCGCACATGAAGACCTTGGAAATGGAGTCAATTAGGCACGCCCACTGCAGCTGTTTCGCTACGGAATATGCATTCAATGGGATGGTGAACAGTGAACTTATCACCATACCCTTCGGAGCCGTGCTTGACAACGTTTGGTTAGATGTAAGAATAGGGTCTAGCCTTTCCCTTGGTTGTAATGATGTACACTTTTCACCAATGCCTGTAACGTATGTGTTCAGAGGAGAGCCTTAAAATCTCAGATCACCGGTCGGATGCATGAGTGAGCTGTGTGCGCCCTTGTAAATCTGCTTCGGTCGATGAAAAGTACAGTCCTTGCCTGGAATCTGTAATACATGTCATCCGACTACCATTAAAATCCATTGTTCAGACTGGCAACAAAAATGCGATCGTGAAATCGCGAGCAAAAAATGGATGGTAAAACTGTTGCAGTGTTTGCTTCACAGAAGAATGTTTCATATATAAATATCGGAATATTTTTCGGAACCACGTAGGCGCAGACTGACTTTGCGTCACAAAAAAGCCAAAGCATGGTGGGCTCTGACCGATGCTCGGTGTCTGATTAGCTGACTGCTACTGTCTCAGTTCCGAGTCATCTAACGTCTCAGCAATCCCGCGCTAACGCCTTTTAAGAATGAATCGAAATACCGGACATTGCAGGAAGGATGGTTCACACAAGCTGACCAAAGACGTGGTCAGTCCCAAAAAAGCCATCCACTAGGCGTCTCGCCCTATTTAGCTTTTTTCCAGTCGATATAACAGGACCGGTCATGTGACGTTCTGGCTGACAGTCCCCACGGATGCCAACAACATCTGCCATAAGTCAACACGCTCACGTACACGTGGCTGCCTGGTTCAACCAACACGGGGAAATCGTCACACAAAAATTCGGCTACTCGCCACCAGTTCAGTAGATATTCCAAACGAGTTTATTATCATTGTGCAGAAGACGATAAGCATCAAACTTGTTAAACGATGGAGATCCTCAAACAAAGCGTCACGCGAATGACCACTGCAAGGCCATACGAACCTCTAATCGGAAAGGAACGCAAAATGAAATGCTTCTTCGGAATCAAATACATTCTGTCTTCCCATAAATCCAAGTCTAGACACTTGGCACTTATGAGCACCAAGAACTCTCAGGAATACCCACTTGGGCGACTACAAGCGGCAGGGTTTTCAAGCAGATGGCACTGGCCGAGCTAAGAACCCACTGACGCTGAGCGAAGTTGTTCCAAGATTCTATCCTATTTGACGCGTTACTCAATGTATTCCAGAACCATAGAGACGGTCGTAGCGCGGAATCTCGTCATCATCATCGACAGCATGACATCAGTGTTCAACACCGATGCTTCGCTGCCGTACTGGTTGTACGTGGGTTGGGATACTGCCAGGGCGCCCACACCTAGACAGGAGGACGGTTAGGGTACTCAACCAAAGCCTTTGGCTCAAAAGCCTAACCGCAAGGCAGCGGTGTTTGGCGGGAAATGCAAATGCATTACCATTTCTACGGAACAAGTCGCCACATGTTCCAACCCCCAACCTGGAGGACCAGGAGACTGTATTCGTCAGACCTCTAACCATTGACCAACCTGGTATGAGAGACTCTGTGAGTGTCGCGGGGACACCCCCCAGCATAGCTCAATGGGTCGCTGAGGTGCACAAACCGTCACACCACGGTAAGGTCCATTCTCTTCGTGACGGCGCGGAATCTGTCCGACAGCGGCTCAAGCCAGAACCACAGACCCATTCTAAGTTCATGGTATGATCAGCGCACCTTTAAAAAGGTGGTCGAGGGTGACACTAATGGTTCATGTCTCTAAGAGTAGGCCCAACAAGTGATCCTGATTGACTTGACCTGACTGATTCCTCTGTGGAAGCGTAACTCGAAATCCGGTCATCTGATCTGGTCATTTGGTGCAATAAGTTCCCGCTACTCCAACAGCACACGTTGAACAGTGCACCAGTGCACTTGAACAACGGTCTCCACGTGAATGTTAGTCGATATGAGGACAAGTTCAGTGAAATCCCATCGTAACTCTGGAATATGGTCGTTGGCTTGTTCGCTGAGCTGGGCAATTTGATTGCAATATGGAATATGTATTGGAATATATATGTATATATTATATATGTATATGTATATATATATATGTATTGGAATATGTAGCGTGGTCACACGACTACAGTCGTCTCCCTCTGAAGTGACCACTTCTCATATCGGATTACAAACAGCATTTTAAAGCAAATTTTGATCAGACTCCCTCAGATAAGACCGAAAATCCATTACTTCCGCTTTATTTGCTTGAGAAACAAATACCAGTCTGGTGCTCATGATCTAATATTCATCCGCCACACTGGATCTTGTCTCGAATGACTCAACGCCATTGGACAATGAGTACTCAGAAGCGGACCGCCTAATAATGTAGTATAGCCGTTCTCTGGGGTGGACTAGCTAGAGCAATTGCGCGAGGACAGGAGTAAGACTGTCCAGACGAATGATGTGAATAAAAATTCACTCATTAACGTCGAATATCACTTCAGCGCTACAACTTGACGACGGGATCCTTTGAGCATAGAAGTTTTATTGCCAGCGAGAAATCCTGCATCAACCTACGCAATTATCGGAATATAGGGATTTTTTACAACAGAAAACGCATCATGCGCTGGTGCACGACTGTATTGGGACCTCACCTGTGGGTCGACGTACTTGGGCATTCTAAGCGAGGGTTAGGTCTTCTCACATCCGTTCGAAACCGAAATCCGAACCCACAATGATCCGAGTCCCTTGTTCCTATAAACCTGATGAGTAGAACTTGTCAGTGAAGCCTCCCGGGTTTTCGAATGCTTTCCTAGGTCTTGTAGGTGGTCAGTGACCGACGACGAATCAAGCTCGGTGAACAAGACAACAACCGGATCGACGGTAGTTTCCATCTTTTGAGAGTTCCAGTCTCGTAAAAGGCGTTCTGAATGATCAACAGTAAACTTTCGAGCTGTGGAGCTCTGATAGTCGCAGAATAATTCAGCAAATAACTACATGGCAGGCAAACTGGTTACGAGCAATACTATCACCCTGTTTGCGGTTTCAACAAAGGGGTGACCAGGACGGTGATACATCAGGGCTAAGGGCCAAAGTGACAACAGAGGATTTACATAAACGGCTGTCACTCGTTCGAAAGCCCAAACAATTACAGAAACAGTCAGGTGAGAACTATGGTTGTCAGCAGGATAGATGAAGCAAACAAACTCGCATCGTTTGCTTGCCCGAGAACGCCGACGATGTGTTTTAAAACTGAGTGGATTTGACGAATCTTAGTGTTCCTACAATTGATAGCTTTGAAGTGTCGGAAAACCGTATACTTTGGTTCAGGGCGTCTGGAACAGACAAGGCTTCTATGGTGTACAGATCGGATTATCGAATCAAATCCCTTGGTCATGCAAAGTTGTCGACTCCCTTCGTTTGACCTTTCTAGTGTTATCAAAGGACCTAAATCACAACCACCTTAGGTCTACTCATTTTCTGTGCAATTGTCCTTCAGCTCGCTCACGTCAAAGGCCGGGAATCTTCCTCCCACGAAATCCGATAGCAATTTCCCGCCCAGGATGGTTTCGTGATTTTCTGTGTCAACCTGGTGTCGAGTTGCAGTCCGCCGACGATGCGTCAACATGTGAACGAGTGATCAAGACCAAGCAGCGAGGTGGTGTACATGTTAAAAACCTGAACCCTGTGTGGCCACATA
This sequence comes from Opisthorchis felineus, assembly GCA_004794785.1. Classification (NCBI taxonomy): domain Eukaryota; kingdom Metazoa; phylum Platyhelminthes; class Trematoda; order Opisthorchiida; family Opisthorchiidae; genus Opisthorchis; species Opisthorchis felineus. Next base: position 169,744 of record SJOL01006425.1, on the reverse strand, counting down.
GTGATTTCGCGGCCTAATTCACATCTTTAATGAAATGAGAACTAGCTACAGTTCACATTCAATATAGGACCTGTGAGCACAGGAAGACTTGCTAACTTCCCCATCGGTTTATCGGTGGAATACAGAAGATTACGCGACACCCTGCTGCTCTGACCAAGAAATATTAAACAAGGTTCCGCGAGGCCACCAATTCTACTGGGATTATGGCAAAACAGAGCACTTTTGATACACTTTTATCGACCTTCGACACGAAGTGATTGCTCGCTACGAAGAGTAAAACTGATGGAACTGCCCGGTGTGTTGACCATTCTAGCGTCGCTAACGAATCCTAAGACTCTCAGGTCTGCAATACGTGTTGACAGAGAAGTGAAGACGGGCATGACGTAAGGAAGCATGTTGTATGACTTCTGACAACTTCAAAAATCCAATAAATATTTCTTTTTGATGTAAAAGGGGTTCGATACTGGCTAACCTCGAGTATTTGGATATAAATTCGTAGAAACTTGCAGGGAAAACACTCCGCAACTCTGGGAAATCGGAGTGTTGCCTTTCGGATTACTTTATTGTGTGCTGACACTCAATTAATTAATGAGGATCCACGTGCGCAACACGAGAGAATCCAAGTGTAGTGACTACAAAACTACCCATAAAAGGTCGTCACAATCATTTCGTTCCACGTGATTGCAATGAAAATAAGTATTTATAAAAATAAAATCACATAATACATCTTACGACCGGACCTCTGTTTTATTTGAAACGTCCTTCAGATCATTCTCATGCATCTGGACCACAATGGAGCATTATGCTACCGTTCATCCGTGGTAGCCACATGGCGTATTGGAGCCGTGCAGTCCGTAGGAAGCATGAAACTACCTGACTGGCTAAGAAACGCGCAACCAAGAACTATTTGAATTGCGGGCTTTCCGGCTAGGAGCCAGCATCTGGTTTGTGTTGTATTGTTCTACACGATGACTGTCAGTCGCTTTGATAGTCCCGAAAATAGTTGTAAGGAAGAGGCCCGTCCAGTGAAAGCAGAGTCTGTACGGCCACACATGGTGTCAACCACAAACGGCTACCGTAAAACCGAATGATCAGATTACAGTAATCTCCTAAAAGGAGGCCAGCGTAGACAAATGGGGATTTGGACTCGCTCGGGGGCGATCTGTCTTTTGGAGGGGTTTTGCATGCTGAAGACGAACGCTGTTGTGGTCTCTCCAGAAGCCGGTGCTTCTTCAGACGGTTTTTTATTGGGCAGACTGCATTCGGGCAAAGGTTTCTAAGAATGTCACTTTTCACGCCGAGTTCTTATTTACTCCAAGTATATCGGCCGAATGATTCGGCTTTTAAATTGTCTTGATTACACAAACCGGAGTGAACTGCACCCGCTAAAGATGAAAACTGAGCCGCAAGCAAACGGGTAGAAGTCGGCGTATACAGTAGGTAAGTTAGAATTTCGAAGCATAGGCGCAACAGTGCCAGAAAAGAACAGGAACGGAACAGATAAATAGGTGAGAAGGGGGCACATCTGCCTACAGGCAGACAGTTTACGAACACGGGCAAAAACGTTACAACGAGCAGACTACCGATATGGAAGAGGGAGGATGGGAAGGGAAGCGCAACACAACTGATCAGAATGTGAATTGACATCCGTCCCTCTTTCAGGTTGTGCAGCGAGAATGTACATGATTTTGATCTGACCAAAAGAATGTGGAGAAAATGCATTGCTTTCTCTTGGCTTGGAAGCGCCAAAGTAGGCAGGCGCGAGAGGAATTATACATACATAAACACATAGGCATGAAAGATCGGACGGGATGGTGGGTGAAAACCGTTTGTTCGATGGCAACTTGTAGTTTCTCAGAGAAGGGGCACAGATTAGCGACGACCCGCTAGATGGCAGAATAAGATGAATCATTCGAATTACGAGGCATCCATCAGGTGCATCAGGTTTGTCCTACGACTGCATAGGTACTGAGATGGGTTTAGCTCTACGAAGGCGCGTGTTCCAACAAGTGAACAGAACAAGGTCGACGGGGTGAACGCACGTTACGCCAGATACTCATAGGAATCGCGTTCGTTGGTGTCCCGTTTCAAGTATTCTCGGTCAATCAGGTCTGCTATACAACGCTAAAAGGCAAGAGTGAGAACGTTACAGGCAAAATTCTAGAGGACGGACTTAAACGAACTGGGCGAACTCAAAAACGGCCCATAGTATTTAAGTCCCTCAGATGGGTTGAAATAGCACTAGTCGCCATCTGGAAATGTTACATAACCACAGACCATAGGCGAACGAGCAAGTCCACGTAAAGGAACTTTGCGGAAAAAACAATAACAAATATCACCGTTCAACAAGGCCGGAAAGACTTACCTTAATTAGTGATATGGCGGGTTTGAAGCGGGTGGACAACTGCGATATGACTTCGTTGATCAGTTGTTGATGCTTCATAATCTTTCTCGTTTTCATAATTCGAACAATGCAGGCCTAGATGTAGAAGCCAGAGAAAAGAGGATTCCGTTTATTAGGAAAAAGAACTCCGGAAAACAAGAAAGGGCTCATAACCAATGATCCATCCGAAACCGATAGCGCGACTAACTTTAGTCGTCACCGAGAAATCGACAGCCGTCTAGTGTTCATAGTGAAGATCCTGGTAATAGCGGATACAACTAATGGAAATGATCAAAGGTCAGTCGGTGGAAACGCTGTCTCCAATGGTGAGACGACATAAGTCGGGGATTCGATATCAAAGAGAAAGTTGATAACTCAGAACCAAAGAGCAAGCCAAGAGCCTTCCTGTGGAAAATGGATTAAACCTTTTAACTGCGCATAAATCATTGTGCGGCTTAATTCTAACCGGATATAACTATTAAAAGAACGTCGCTATACCATACGCATCTGTTAAATCATTCTACTTATTTGGGACAGTGTCTATTGTCAGACCAGTGTTACCGACTTTTTGTTCTGAAAATGTTTCGGTCTGGCGGCATTAACTTCAGGGGCTCCGGAAGAGAATTCTACTTTCCCCAAGCGCTGCTTTTTGAGATGCCTCCTGATTAGAGCAGCCTGACCGTGCTACTCGACGGTGTCTACGAGGTTGTGGCATCAACTTATCGAGGACAAGTGACAGCATGGCAAGGTAAACAAGTAGATGGTGTTGGATTATCCATTTTACTGGTCTATATGGTTTTTATTGCATTTTCAATCGATTTCGTCTTTGAAGTTACTTTCGTATACTGAAGAAAACAACAATACATACACACATGCGGTTTATGACTGGCTTGTGACCTAAAATTGGAGTGGGAAGAAATAAGATCTATCAAAAGCGGGTTAACGGTTTACCTGGACAAACAATTTTCGATCCAAATCCACATTACCCAGTGTCTGTTCTGTTTCCTGTTTAGTCTCGCTCTTCAGTGGGACATTCAAGTAAACGCGAACCCGTTTGCTATTATGGAAAGAAGGAGAACGGAACTCAGCAATTCTGGTGAGTGATGGAAAAACGTGAATGCAAAATAATTGTGGTTAAAAACCTCCTGACTTCCTTAGTCGCTCCTAACTAGGTCTGGACATTCCAACCCGTGTACAGATGTGTCGAAGACCAAGAGATTGATGTTTTCACTGAGAATAATTGAGCAAAATTTTAATTCATCATAGCGGAATAATACCGACAAGCCGATGTAGATTGCCAAATCCAATACGAATAACCTTTCTGGTTGCCGGCTTGAAAATCCTTTCACCACGTGCACAAGCTACGAAAGGGATTGTATTGGAAATGGGTGATTATGCGACCACGTGACTGAGTGAACACAGTCCGATATAAATAGCCACACGATCAGCTGAACCAACCATTGACATACAGGATTTCAGTGCTGATGGTCACCTGACTGACAGTGGATGTGACAGCAGCAGTTATCGATCCGACAGAGCCGAACAAGCGAGGAAGACATGACTGAGCGAATCAAAGCAGGTGGATAAGACAGTGGTACGAAACAAATGGTGTGCAAAAGGTCAGAAAGTGTACGTCACAAAGGAAAAAGTTGGGAGTGATAGGAGCTCGAGTGGCTGGAGCAGTACAGTTTTCTCCTGTAAATTTGAGTTCAGAGTTCGATTGATGAGCAGTTACATTCTACCTACCAGGCCATCCAGGACGAAAAACCCCTACTCATTACGGACAACAGAATCGGTGTGGAACATGGTTTTTTGACTGCCGTGTAGTCATTTTCGAGTTGCCGGAATAAAGCCCCGTAATGAAAAGAAGGACAAAATGAGAGAGGAGGGAAGTTGGTGATAACTCAACCAAAACATTCAAAGTACCCACACTTTAAAACATTCACCCAGACTTTATTGAATTTTATGTCAACGGAGTCACGAGGTAGCCCGTTTGCTGAACATTGTGCAATATGGTATGAACACGGGGAACTACATCGAGTCTTTAGGGTATGAAATTTCAAGTTGCATATGAGCTCGAAAATGGCTTGGCAACACTGTCGAAGTTCTGACACAGAGAGTCACACCAATTTGTACTATCAGTCTGGTGTTTTCCGCAAAATCTGGAGTCTCAGTCATGGGGAATGCAATAATTCGGGTGCGTCCAGCATGTGGGTAACACGCTTCCCTAGAAAGCTTCAGCAAGGCTGATAAACTCTAAGAGCTAAACTCTTAGCTAAATTCAGCCTTTACATCACTTCTGATTGGCTAATCAAAGTAATCATCAGGACAGAGGGAAAGTTCAGATGAGGGTGAGGTGAGTACGAATTCCACTGCCACCAAAAACAAAGTCTGGTCTCATGAGTTAGCTGAGTATAAGGCATAATTCAGTCGACCAAACGCATAGTGTACAAAATGCTTTGACAACCACTTGTTTTGATTTCCTCGACCCATACTCAGCTTAGGAGTTAGAAAGTTCGAACACGCCACTTGGCGCATTGTTCCCCTACATACGGTTACAGTCGTGCTCCCAATTACACGGAACCCAGAAAGCACTGTTCCACGTTGGGTGAATGCAAGATGCTATCCGATCGACTACCAACACCGAGCTGCATTCGGTGTGGGCCATTCCCACAGATTCGACCAATGACGTCCCAAGGCCGTGACCGTAATGTTCCATAGATCGTGAGCGACGTCAACCGATGCCGTGTTCATCTCCTGTGAACAAAAATGTTCGGTTGGACCAATTAGACCATAGCATGAGGATCAGTGCCGTCGGAGGTAGAGATTGGGGTACTTTTGGCATATCGAGACGCCGGACTGAGCACTCTACACTGAGTCCCTCTAAAACGTTTGCGAGACGGCTGATGAACACACCTAACTAGGTAACACGAACCTCGAAATCAATTTTGAGTATCACAATTGCCCAACAAGTACAGTACTCCCTCCGTATAACAAAATGTCGACTGAGAGAAGTCTTGAAGGTAGAAACGATTTGACGAAATTACTAGCACACGAGTACTTGCAACTTCATTTGTGACGCTGACCTCAGTTCGCTTGTTGTGCAGAGTGAAACGAACCGAATTCCACTCATTCAAAACAACCTGAGACCCGATAGATGATCATTTGTGTGTGGTTGAATGCGCCTAGTTTCTTCAAATTGTGTTACGGTGACAGGGTGATTATACCGATGGCTCTGATGAATTAGCCATTCTTCTCCAACAAATCAAAGTTGTGCGTCCTAGTTAAGTAGGGCAGAACGAGTTAGCGATTACTAGTGTGCATGGCATTAGCAACCACAGGGGACAACACATCGTTCAGAACAGACGCATCATAATGCAATAAACTAAATGACAGTTTATGCAAAAAGCGGCACTACGTGGGACTTGTCGTGAATATAGAGAACTAATTCACTTAGTTTCATAAAAAAACCATCCGAGAATACACGAAAACTACCCCTTGGTGCCCGGAGGAGTTGGTCAGCACCAAGTTACTGGGCTAAAGCAGCTGATTCGGAAAGCATGAGATGGGGCAAAAATTTTGTATACAGTGCGGATGTCAAACATGATGTCGCAGCCGATGACATCGGTGAATAGTGCGCTTCTGTTTAGACTATTGACTGAACGGTGCCGTTTATCTTGGGTGAAACAGTACCAATATTTTGTTTGTTTTTTCTCACCGGAGGGCACTTATGTACTACCACAAAATAACTATTCTGAATCGAAGAAAGCTCACAGATGTTTGACTTGTAATGCCTTGATGTAGCAGTGCTGGCGAGGAACTGCCACCATGTGTGACTGAAAAGAGTGCTGATAAGTGCACACAAATTGATGAAAAATACTGAAAATTTATTTAAAAAAAAACACTAGTGAATGCATAAAATAAGGTAAAAAGGATGATCTCAACAGTGTTTCGCACAATACAGATTCTATTAAAACTGCGCAATTCCGGCGCAACTCTGATCGCACGTACCAGGTTGGTAATGGCATGGTTTTACTAGGTATGACGTAAACATCGCGCATGGGCATGTGACATGCACGTGCATCTAGTCGCGAGCCTTAGTCTACACGTTTTGGTAAAAGCCCGCTATAGAAAACCCGACATAGTCACGAGCATCATGAAAGAAATGCGAACTTTCACAGGAGATACGTAACGTCAAAACAGGTGGTGTCAACTGAGTAATGACAGTTGTGCGTCAAGGAGACATACCCAAATTGCTGAGGTACGCAAAAGATCTGCACAAACTGCTCGCGGGCACGCGGAGGGACTCAACTAGTCGGATCACAACTATTACAGTCGCTTGCAAAAGTCACGCCTCACACTAAAACACGGCTTTTATAAATAGCGGTTCACCTACTGGATCCCACCTTGTTCGCACAAACTCGACGCGTTCACGATCAGCTCAAGGATAGGAACTGCTTCGCTGTCACAGTAGACAGTCACTATGCCCCACGCGACATTGCGTAAGTGTCTCCTGGTAACGATATCCAGAAGAAATAGTGTAAGATAACACCATATAGGGATAACTCACTGTTTCCGAAGCGGAAAGAAGGATCAGTTTGTACCCTGAAAATACATGTCTGCAAGACACGCCTAGCAGGTGTTCAGGAGATGAGGAGACATGAAAACTAGTTGGAGCAGACAGAAAAACGGTCCGTGGGAGGGATTAAGTTATCGGAAAGTGTTTGCGATGAACAACCACTCGTGGTATCCGCGCTGAAAAATTCAATCTTTTGCCCTGTAAATTACCACATGCCACATTCTTCCGCAATCGGTAGTCTTCGTGAAAGCGTGGTGGTGTATTGCTCAATGGACGGTAGTCCTTATTTTGCTGAACCCATCAGTGACGAAAAATGCGTTCGAAGCGTCCGTTCATTTAGTCTACAAGCGATTTCACGGAAGCTAGTAAAATCAACCGCACTGGAAATAGATAGCTGCATTCCAGAGAGAATGACAACCCACGTATTGCAGCAACATGCAGTCATATGGTCGTATCAAAGCAAGAATCACTGCACATGAGTGACCCTAGCTGGAATCGTTCGTTCGCGCAGCGACTCTCACTAAAGTAATTCAACCTGCATTAGGATGAATACGTCAGAGATATTTTTGCGACATGTGTCTGAGGTAGAGAAATGTCCAGTGTTATATTAGTGCTCAACTTCACTATCTTCGCTTGGATTCTTTAGTCTCTATCATGATGTGTCGCAATGAAATGGGTGGAAATATTCGCATTTGTCGGATGGCGGTATTTATCCTCGCAGTGTTGCAATTCTGACAAAAAAACCCTATTTCTCACAAGATGGATCATTCTCATGGTTCTTGGGTGATCTTGGCTTTGAAGCTGTCCAAGGCTCTCCAGATGTTTTTTTGACTGAAGACAATTAATCGGGCTGCGTAAAACTTCGACAGCCCACGACCCGTTTCGCCCTGCCACTTTAGGCTCATCCGGTAGGCGCAGTCCCCGAATTCCCGTCAACTTTATGTTTTACTTGAACCCAACTTGCACGGAATTCGACATACACTAGTTTGCACACTAATTTGGTTTCGACAGAAGACTCAAATGAATTCAGTTGATCCCATTGTTCAAGATGTTCTTCAACTGAATCTGCTGCACAAGGCCTCATATTTCAGCTGGTACGATATTCGAGATATCGCAATGCATTATCAAGACGGAATACGCTACTCATAGGGCCGCTGAAAACCTCAAATGTTTTCCACTAGCATTCTATTGCATTTCGTTTTTTCATAGGCTGTCTTGAGGTCTCTTTATCTGAAGACAATAATTGACTGTTTCAATCCAACACACAGTGCCAATAATTCATCAACGGAAGCCAAGCCCTCAGGACCCATCATGTGATATCAAGTTCCCAGTCAGGTGACATCGTTACTCTGTTCCTTTCAACTAGGATCACATGTTTCGGCGAACAGAGATTAATAAAGAAAAACTCAGCTGATGCTACCGTGGTATCTTAATCCATAGGTAGTCTAGGTTGATCGGTGGTGGATGGGGTAATCTTCAGCTGAAATGTTGAGTTTTGCGTGCGTCACTGGCATATCACAGTAGAGAAAGACCACTTGAATAAAAGGTAGCTGTCGTTTAAAGCCCGTGGCTTTGGGTTCCTACCACGTCTATTCGTTAATTTAACAATTATGGTTGCTCCGATCTTTCGAAACCGATTATACAGATCAGGTATCGTATCGACAAGTACAAACCCCAGTTTGTAACACTCGGATCAGTTGATGTCCGATCGAGTGCTGTATCCCCTATAGGGAATTCTCTGTTTGGTGCCCGCTGTAATAAAGCGTTCCAAGTGTCGTAAAAAGGCCTTTAAGAGCACCAAAACTAGTCTGTTGGGGTGAAAACAGATACCATGAACAGGCAACTACCAACGGGCATCCAGTCAAGCAGAGATCTTTCAGCTCGATGGCTTCAAACAGTACTAACACCTACAGAGTCAATCGCGAGGGTTTCTGAATCACCACAGTTGCGTAGCTGGAAGCGAAAACAGCCGATGAGGAAATCAGTTTAACAGCCGTACTTGGATCTTGAATTCTCGTTCCAAAGAGATAGCACAAACCAACAGCGTAGGAGTCCACCGTACAAGTAAGAGCAGCCTTTTGCCCAGCTTGTTTCAGAGTGCGGACGTTGAAGGCTGCCAGGTGAATTGGGGTTTGAAGAATTAATTCGAAGCGTTCAAAAACGTGGCAGCCAAGTTAAGCGTAGATGCTGCAGCTAATAGCAGTGGGCGGCGGACGGATTCGTCGGTCCGTAAGAATGAACCTACGAAGTCTCTATAAAGGAGGTGAGGGGGAGAACGAATGTATGGAAGAAGAGAGGCACCAGCAGTTGCCTGTCTGCGTTTATCCGCTCTGCCGTATACAGCAAGTAAGGCGACCCGGCCGATGGCATCGTGCGACTGCCAATGTGGCACGAGGTCATTTGTAACTGTGCAATTGTGTAATTGGTTGCACATGCACTGGGAATCCAGCAGGGCGTCCAGGTTCAACCAAGAGGACAATTAGGAGCGTCAAGCAAGGCGTCCGGCTCAAATGCCTAATCGCAAGGCAGCGGGGGTGGGTGGCGAGATAGTTACACCACCGTTTCACTAGAAAGATGAGCGGTGACACATGACATGTGCTTCCACAATGTGAGAATATCGCGGCGTGTGTCTGGAATCAATGGTTTTGAAATGCACACTATATTTAACACGGACAACAGGTGATGAATGAACAATATTGTCCAAATTGCGATAGAACTGCACAGCAGAAATCGGACAGCTAGTGAAAAATCCAACCACTAATGTATCCGTCTGATGTATTTAGTAGACAACTATGTGAACGTGTTATACGGTTCATTTTCTGAATTGTGAATTGAACGATTATGCAATATGAAATCGGCTACGGGCTAATCACAGGGATCGTGATAAATTATTGGAAAACGAGTGTTTGGACGAATATAGGGTGTTTAGGGTTAGGGACCACATCCATTACCAGAAACCATTACCACTTGGTGGTGTGCTGCGTATGGCGAAGCCTCAGTTACCGATGATGATGCTATTCTCGAGACCTCGAGCCCAAACCACGTAGACTGATTTGGTTCTACAGCAGTGAAGCAGCAGTGATCTCTGGCGTTGCTGTCACCAAAAATAGTGGTGATGATAAAAGCAATTCTGAAAAATCTGAGTAGTGTTGGTGCACCTTGCCTTCAAGTATGGGGTTCAAGTGAAAATCCTCGCGACTTGACTCGGGAAAACCACCCACGGCTACCGAGCCTTGTCAAGAAAGCTCGTACTGGTAATTTTTATTTAGGTTTTGACCGAGGATTCGGTCGTAACTGAGGGGACTAACCCCGCACCAGTCTTGTCTCGTATCCTTATTTTTAATTTGTGACGGGAAAATAAAAAAGTTAGCTGTGAGGCAGTCAAGCACCAATGTTACGTTGCGGTTGTTGAAGTGTGTACAACGCTGACCATTAGTATCACTCTACTAGAGCTTAGTCACCATGATGTCCATGTAGTCCTATGTGGTCACATGTGCGTCGCAAACCGAAGCTCGGGTACAGCTGACCAGTTCCAGAACACAGGACCTGGAAACCAGATGTTACCCAAATGAGAGATGGATAAGATGTCTACGGTACAATCCGTCTTGGGTTTGGTCTTCTCACTTCTGTCATTCGCCGGAAACTCACCTTTCCAATTTCCGGACCTAAGCAAGTGGATCCATGACATTATGTAGCGCAATTAGAAACAAGGCGCTTGAGAAGACAAAACTCAATTTTGTAGGACTGTGCTGTTGCTATGATCCCAACCTTTGTGCTTTCCATGGGAGGCATGATGGCTATGCACCGGAGGTATGTAATACCCAAAACTGGCTTTCCAATGAACAGAACACGGCTTACTTTTTATAGTCGGTGTAGAGTGCCAAATGTGTTTCACCCGATAGCTGAACCTCTGGTGTGTCATCGGCGTTGCCCGATGTCGAGCTGGACGTGGGATCTGGCCGTGGTGTGGACAGTCGACTTGCTTCGTTCTCATTCACAACTCGCAGTACTTTGGCCTTGAGGAGTATCTGAAGTATTTGCAGTAGGGTGGGTAGTTCGATCGAAGTCTGTGACTGCAGACTATTCACCGAATGGACCAGGGATGAATTGTACAGCATGAGTATGGACATTTGGTAAGTTGAAACCTGCCCAGTGATAAGCGAGCGAAAGAATAGATGAACAGATGATGACGTCTACAGATGGTACGTAGGAAATCCAAACTAAAGAAAACCACACAATTCGTTGGCGATAACAGGGATGAAGTTATTCTGGCTAATAGCCATTTGGTGACCAAAGACACAAGAAATGGCGATCTTACGCCTCACACGCTCTGTGCAGACAAACAAAACAACTTTGGAGAAAAGACAGACACAATCAGTCTGACGTTGGCGCACATAAGCACGTGGACAGTGCGCGAGCGACAGGTAGGGGTGGCACATGAAGCAGGATGTTGATACTCGGAAGAGGATTTGAGGAGTTTTACGCTACTGTTAGTGTCGTAGGGTAAGCCAGACTACATAAGTCATGTGATAGATGGGCCAGGACAAGAAAGCATAGATTCAGGAAAATCACATAACATAACAGACAGTATACGAAATGAAAACAAGTAAACTGGTTGTCAACCCCGTTCCAGATAAGACTCTCCTGAAGCGCCTCTCTAGAGATGAACAACTCTAACCAGCATTGCAAAAACAAGAAATGTGGACATACATACTAGGAATTGAGGAGATTAGATGCAGCGATCGTCTGTCTTATTAGCAAGCTCAAGTCATTGGATGTGCGTGGAGCAGTTCAATCAAACCCCCTAAGGTGAATAAACCTATATAGTAGTCGTTTGATCTATCAAATCTCTGATGCCTATTATAGACTGAGCTCCCACATCTCTAACAGTATTAGATGAGCCGAATTTGCTCTTCATACATCAGCTACACGGCCCCTCTAACGTTAAAAAATACGCGCAAAACGTTCAATAAAAGCGTCAGGTTACAAGGCTCTACAATGACCAGTCCAGTCAGTGATTGTCGTAGAGGGAACTCACTGCATAGTTCAACAGCTGGGAGATGATCGATTAGTTATTCGCAAAGCCATGGAGACAATTTATGGACCCAATAACCCCCGGGTAGGACGAAAACCACCACAATGATAGACTACTACCACTACTATTACTAACGACACACAAAATACGAATTTCAAGATATCCTTCTAACTGAAACGTAGCGACCGGTTGAAAGCGGTCGTCCCCGGAGGGACGCTGTTTAGGGTGTTTTAACCCAGTGCTCGTTAGTCAACAAAATATAAATTAATACGAAGCGGGTTGAACATTCTTCTGACCCTCTGAAAATTCACCTTCAAATAATTCATGTTTGCGCCTTCCACCTTCAAACTCGCCCCAGTCTGATCACCCGTGTTATTGCTGATGCTTGACGTGTTTAAACTTGTCCACCCGCGGCTGTTTGGACGTATGCCTACTGTTCTGATGTATTCCCATCACATCAGCTATTTCACCTGGTAGCGTGACAGCTCTGGCCTGTTTCCCTTCAGACATACCCGAACCTCACTGATCAATCAATGACGCGCCACCTTTTGAGTACGACCTCCAACTGCATGCTAGTTGTCCGACGTTGCGGCCCGCGAGCGGCGATTTTTTCAACCTTGTTACCTGGTCTATGGTTGCTCCAGTCCTCTAGAGGTCTGAGAAGTCGAGGTTCATTATCCGTTCGTAAACTGTCCGATTTGATAGTACCGCGTTGAATGGACGATTCCAAGTTTTTTATCGTGTCGAGATCATAAGCAACATGCATCCAACCCGAAAGAAGTCACCAGAAGGAGTTGTCCCAACCAACGCAGTTTCTGGTGCTGGACACATTCTTCAATGGAAGTACCCGTTGCACAACCAAAAACTCGCTTTCTAACTGCCTCGTTACGGATTCGCCGACACCAACCCACACGAGCTATGGTTCTGAGACAACGATCGTCAAACACCTGAAGACGTCTCAGTTCC